>NW_021024616.1:1113504-1191897 GCF_004153795.1 Camellia sinensis
TATTTTCTGGTTTTTCTCCACAGGGTTGTGTTCTACTCATCTGGGAGGCCACCTTTCTGGGTAGGCCGACCAGCAATTGTTCTTGAACCTTTTGACCCCTGGTCGGCCGACCAGGGGGAGTGGCCGGCCGGCCACTTGAACTGGCCGACCTGCTTATTGCTTTTGCCCTTTCTCAGTGTAATCCAGCTGTGCCAGCTGGGGACCATTTGGTGCATCCTCCATACACGTGTATGGAGGATCTTTGAAGCTTCCAAGAGAAGATTTGGCGTCTCTTCTCTATAAGAGAGACCCTCCTCTTCATATCCAAGGGTTAGACATTTTTTCCTAAGGCTCATAACCTCTATTCTCCATTGTTACTACTCAAAGCTCCAAAACCCTCACTTTCTTGGTCCATTTGCACTACAACCCTTAGCACCACACTTCCATCATCCATTCCAGTACCTTGGAAGTCATTTGCAGAGGTTGAAAGCTCACCAACCTGGTCCAAAAGCAGCTGGAGGTCGGCTCTTCAAGGGTAAGTGTCCATTTCCCTCAAATTTGCATTTTTTTGCATGATTGGTTAGCCTTATTTACAAGCATTTCTGGGCTTCGACCCAAACTAGAAAGTACCTTATTTTGAGCTCCTCTTCAACTTTGTTGAGGGCTCTTTACTGTTTGAGGCCATCTACTGCCCCTTTCCCTTTATCTCTCTTTTAGGGCTATTTTTGCATCATATTTTAGCCTTACTTGTGAGCATATTCGAGATTTGCCATAAACTGTTAAGTATCTTGTTTTAAGCCCCTCTTCAACTTTGTTGAAGGGCTATTTGCTGTTTGAGGCCTTTTTCTGCCCTGTTTGTTCAATCTCTCTTTTAGGGCTGTTTTTGCATGATACATTAGCCTTATTTGTGAGCCATTTTAGATCTCAACCTAAACTAAAAAAAATCTTGTTTTGATATCATATTTATGTTTGATTAAGGTCTATTCTCTGTTTGGGGTCATCTTCCCCTATGCATGCTTCATTCCTTCATGATTAAGGCTATGCATTAGAGCACTTGCATTGGCCATGGTTTGGCCTCTTAGCTACTAAAATACAGTGGATTTTCAGTGGCTTTGACGCATTTTTGAGGGCCAAAATTAGAGGGGGGGTGACCCCCTCTCTCCTTGTCTTGTTTGGGGATCTTTTAGGCCTTCCAAAAGGACTTTATTTTGCATGCATCGAAGTCACTTTCCAGGTCTCATTCTGAGGGTTTTGAGGCCTGCCTTGGCTCTGTCTGAGGCCCATTTCACCATATCTTAGGTCTATGTTGCATGTGTAGACCAATCCCATTCAAGGCCCTTCAAAGAGACCTTTCTTTGCATGTTCCCTAGACCAATTTTAGGGTCAATTTGGTGAGTTTTAGGGCTGTCATATTTGATTTCCAGAGTTGGTTGTGCCATGCTAAGTGTCCATGATGCATGTGCTTAATTACCCCTTGTATGCCCTTCCAAAGAAGCCCCTCATTTTTGCACATGTTGGCTGCATTTCAGTGATTATTTGGACATATTTTGGCATGTTTTATTCACTGATTTTTGCTGACTTGGTGAGATTTCATATGCTTCATATGCATGCCATGTAAACCATGTTTGCCAGTCAAAGTTGCATGCTATTTTAGTCCATCACGCTAGCATCTTTTGGTCATGCTTTGAACTAGAAATGTTCATGTTTTGGGACTTCCTTGGCTCTGTCTTTGTGCTTCATGGTCAAATAATGCATGCTTTGTATAGCTACAAGTCAATACATGTGCCTAGTTTTGAAGTTTCGGGGCTCATCTCATGCATCGGGTGCCATATATCCATGATTCGGGATCTTTTTGCATCATATTTCAGTGCTGAAATTTACATGTTTGAATGCCATGTTGCATGCCTTGCCATGCCTTGTTAGAGTTGCAAGTTGTGCCTTAGGTTCGGTCCTCGGTTTGCGTGTATGTGTGCATGCATTTCGGTGGTCTCATTTTCATCTTATGGCCACTGATGTGAGTGTGGCTGAGGTCCACTCATGTTGGTGTAAGTCCATTATGCATTGCGTATGCCATTTCATAGCATTGCGTATGCTAGGTTGTATGTCAGAGCATTGTGTATGTCATGTTGCGTCGTGCATTGTGTATGCCATTTCATAGCATTGCGTATGCTAGGTTGTATGTTAGTCGCATTGTGTATGCCATCCCATTTGCATTGTGTTTGGGATAAGAGTTAGCCCGAGCACGGAAAACGAGGGACGTTTCGTACTCCGAATGACGGAACGTGTCTCAATTCCCTGTCGCCGACACTCCGGATTACCCATGATGGAGTTTAGGTCTTGTTGTGTTTTCATGTGCATTCATTTCATATTGAGTCGTGCAATTCGGCTCCTCGGCCATTATGCATCAATATGCGTGATTGGTGGCACGATGATCGATGACTACACTCCCTGAAGAGTAGTCATGCATACATATGTGAAATACTTTGCCATGCCCTTTTGTTGCTCTCTGTTGCAGTAAATCAGAAATCAGCGGCCTTTTGGAGCGTTGCGCAATATTCCGAAAAAATTGTAAACAGAGGCGAATCGGGGCATCGCAATGGATTTCCGCGCCAGGCAACCCAAGCATGCATCTTTCATCATTCGGAACAGAGCTGAGGCAGTCCATAAGCTTGCATGCTAGTTTACCCGCTTTCCTAGTTAATTCGTTAATTAATTAGGATTTTGTAATATTTAATTATTCATTCCGGACTGTAATTATTTATTCGGACTGTATTATTCTTTTGGACCCTCTGAGCGAGGGCAATGTTGTAATAAGTGTGCGTGCGTGTGATGTATGTCTTCCAACCCCACGTCTTTCTCCCTTTTATTTACCATCTTATGATGGTTAGATTAGGGCATATTTCAATTAGTATACAATATGATAGTATGTTTGCATTCATTCATCTGTCTTGCATGCACTGGGCTCGATGCATCATACTAACCGCATTTGTATTTCAATTCCGAGTTGAATACTTATTAGTTGTAGCATTTCACATGCCATAGAATAGCCGAGTCTATCTTAGTTGCATTTTGCATGTGTTGCATTAGGCATTTCAGCATAGTTAGGATCATGCGTTGATTTCTAACATGGCTTCTGTTTTGGCTTGGAGTACTCGGTAAGTATTTATGCTTTAGCATCCTTGCATGCGTGTGAGTGACTGCCATGATAGCATGCTTACCATGAGGCTATGTGCTTATATGATATACCTGCCATAATGCCTGTGGGTGAAGGTTGGGTTATTTGGATTGGAACAACTTATCGACTGTGAGTTTTAAGCCCACTAGATAGTGGCAAAATCATGTTTTTCTAAGCCCACCCGAGGGTGGCAAATCCACATCTTAGCCTACTTACGAGTAGCACCATCAAACCATTTTCAAATAAACAAACATGATATGTTTTGTTCCAATTCAGGCGATCCAGTCTATACTTATATGCTGTGCGCATCACATTGTAAATCTAGGCTAATAACCGGAATAAGAATGCATAATGTTTTCAAAACCAGATATCGTGGTTAGTAGCGGGGGTTCTCACGAAGTGACCTTCCCCAATCGTACCCAAGTTCCCGAGCCGAGGCAACTTTGGTGATGACGGACACGTGGCCTTAGGCAACGAGTCAGGGTTTCCTAAATTTCCCAAAATATAATATTTTGGTGGCGACTCTGTATCTGGCAAAGCAGTCTATGTTTGGCACTTCTTTCAAAAAAAATCTGTTTTCAAAAATAATTTGCCGGATTTGGACTCTTTGATGATTTCATCGGTCTTGCATTGCACTCTGCGAGATTAGATACATGACCATGACACAAATTGAGTCCGAACTGTAGAGAGGCCCGAGGGTGCGTCTACAGTTTCTGGCGACTCCGCTGGGGAATTAGAGAACTTGACTCGAACTCATGATATCTGGTTTTGACTATATTTATGTGTTTCTTTGCATTGCATTTGCATTGGTGCGCCTAGGACGCCGTGTTTGCCATCTGCTATTCCTGAACGGTTTGCCGGAGGCTTGCTTTGTCAAAGCATGCCATAAGGCTGACCGGTTATGGGCTCTGCCAGTATGGGAGCACAAACCCCGGTTCTACCGGGGCACCCTTTTTGACCATTCGACCTAGTGCATATTCGGAATCCATAGTGACTATTCCAAACTAGGACAGGTTGCTTACCCGATTGTAGGTTGTTTGAAATCGCTGCGTGCGTAGTGAAACCCTAGCTCCTGACAAAATAGGACAAGGAAACCCTACCCAAACATAGGGGTGTTTTGGCTCTTACTTGCTTGTTATGTGCTGTTAGAGTGCCTCTACAGGTTGCATGTATCAGTTTGCAAGTCTGGGTATCAGGCCTGAGGGCATCAGTATATGGAGAATCAGTTTGACCTGAGGGTATCAATTTACAGGCAGAATCTTGGACAGAATTCAGTAGAGAGCACAGTTATTCGGCTGCTCATATCTGTTTTGGTGAAATCAGGCTGAGATACTGCATGTTTTCTCTTTTGCTAGGGTAGTCTTGGAACCGTAGCTCCAGAAGGCTCCAATATCCCCCGAGGTTCATCGGACTTGTGCTGATAGACTTTGTCAGGTCAGAGTTTCAGTTCAAGTGAAATTAGTGTTCCTTTGCCAGAGGCAGAGTAAAAGGGCCAGTCAGGCACAGATCACTAGTTCAGCAATTACTAGATCAGTGGCCTTTATCCACCCCACCAGTGAATAGTCAGGCTGCGGCCTCAGTTTTTATCACAGAGATAGATATACCAGTCAGTCAGCCGGAACAGCAGAACATGGCAGGGATGGAGGAAATGATGCGTCAACTCCAAGAAAGTATGAAACTCATGCCGCAAGACGCTGCTCGCCAGACGGAATTTGCCAAACAGCAGGTTGCAATCATGGCCCAGCAGGCTGAGCTAATCACCAAGCTGCAACAGCAAAACGGAGCATCTGCTTCTCATCAAGCTCCTCCTCCACCAGGAGCTCCAGCACCTGGGGAGACACCAAATGTCCAGGAAGGTACGGACATTCCGACGGGGCCGGCTCCGCCCCCAATCCTACCCCAATTATCCAAAACACCTACCAATCTGCCGGATTCTCCATTTGAGTCCGAGGTGGACCCCCCAGCATTGAAGGTGAGTAAGCTTGAAAAGCTGTTCAAGAAATCTCAGGGCGTCAAGTCCATCCCGGACATTGAGGACGGGTATACCGATGCAGCCGTGACGCTGCCAGACCACTTTAAAATGCCACATATTGACTGCTTCGACGGGTCCGGGGATCCCATGGTGCACTTACGGCTGTTTTCAGGCATATTAAGGCTGATGGGCCTCACCAGACTACAGAAGCTTTCTTTATTCGGCCGGACCCTGTCGGGTGTGGCGGCCATCTGGTACGCAAAATTGGAAGACGATGTTAGGAGGAATCAGGATGAGATGGCCGAGGCTTTTGACGCTCAGTACTCCTATAATACACAGATCGAGGTCACAACCCGTGATCTCGAGATGACTAGACAGAAGCCTAAGGAGAGTTTTTCTGACTTCGTAACCCGGTGGAGGGCCAAGGCCTTAACGATGACCACTAGGCCCACTGACAAAGATCAGATTCGGATGATTGTGCGCAATCTCCAACCCAAGCTTATGCAGAAAATGATTGTTCTCCCCTTCCCTACCTTTTCAAATTTACATGAGATGGGGTTACAAATTGAGGATGCTATGAAGCAGGCCCTCATTGACCAGGAGAAGGAGCAGCCCAGGAGGGCGTTTTCCCGCAGTTCGAATGCGACCACCAGTGGTGATGCAGCTGCAAGATCTTCTAAAGTGGGCATGGTTACCACCACTGCATCAAAAACAGCTATCCCATTCACCGGTGCGTCCGGAAGTAGCTCACAAAAAACAAAATATCCACCTTGAGTCAAGAGGGTTTTTACCCCACTTTATATGCCTTTGTCAAAGGCTCTAGAGGCCTTACTTCGGAAGGGATATCTGAAAACAATGGAACAACGACCTCTACTCGATCCTATCCCTCCAAAGCATGACCACACTAAATACTGTGCCTACCATCAACAAACCGGTCATGACACTGACAGTTGCTTTCGTCTTCGCCATGATGTACAAGATCTGTTCAACAACAAGGTCATCGCCGCACCAGCTCAGCAAAGTCTATCGACACTTGATCAGTGAGCTTGTGGGGCATAATGTGATGTGATCAGGGGATGAACCACCTGCGGGTGGCATTCAGTTTACTCCAGATGTGGCGTATGGCACGCACTGTTTTGAGCATTTGTGAATGCTAGTTTTTGTACTTTCTGACTTGGGTATTGGGTCAGTTTTGTTGTTTTGTGTATAGTCAGTCTTTTTGTACTGAGTCAGTCGGGTCTGTCTTGTTGTATCGAGTCAGTCCTGTTGCACAGGAGTCGGGTGATTTCGGGGGTGTTACCTCGGACATCACTTGCTTGTTTTGTGTTTGCCTTTTTGTTTTCTTTTGAGTCTGTTTCTGCCTTGGGGCCAGTTGTGCCAACAGATTCTGATTGAAATAGCAATGATTTTCGCACTCTTGTGTTTGCTTCTGCCGTGTGCTAGTTGTGCTGGGATTTGAATGAAACGGTAGTGCATTCCACCTGCTCTCTTGTGCCTTGAAATTATTACATTGACCTAAGTTTTTCAAAACTTTTTTTGAACACTGCGGTGAAAACGAAGAGGAAGGAATTCCTCGGGTTTTGCAAAAATTTGATCAATTGAGAGAAAGAGAGGCATGCTAAGCCCTTAATGAATGAAATCATGCTTGTTAGTGTGAGTACTAGGAAGGATCCTGGCTTGATCCAGATTGGTTCTATACTGTCTTCAGCGTGAGCGACTGGTCGCTTTCTTAAAAGATTTCAAAAAAATGTTTTGCGCGATCCTGCGAAGACCTGTGTGGAATCTCTCTTGAGATTGTGCAGCCTAGGATCGCTCTCAGCCTCGAGACTCCACCCCTCTTGATTTCAAAACTTGAACTTGGATTCAGAATGTTCAACGGTCAACTACAATGTAAAGCTTGTGTGGCCGGATCAAAAGTAGCCCGTGAAGTAGCGGCGACAAAGTCAGATCAAGAAGCTTGCGAAGCTAGATCAGGAGCACCCCTCGAACTAGGGACAAAAGAATTTCAAATGTGCTCGAAGAGTCAAAGATGAAGATCAGCGAGAATGCCAAATCCTAGAAGGGAGAAAAGAAGAAAGTATTGGTGAAGGACAACCAAGTTCCTATCCACAACACTAGGGGAAAATTCAGCCCCCCATTGGATGGACTCCTACATCATCAGCGAACAACAACCATTCTCCTAGATTCAGATGGCTTCGAGATCTCAAACCATTCCATATGGACAAAAGCTACACTTTTACCCTTGAGAGGCTCTCTGGGCCGAAAACTCGGAAGGGCAACCTAGGCAAAAGTTAAAGCAAGAAAAAAAGAAGAAAAAGAACAAAAAAGAAAAATGCAAAAAAAAGAAGAAGAAGAAAAATGAAGAAAATGAAAGGAAAAGACGAAAAAAGAAAAAAAAGAAAAGAAAAAAGAAAAAAAAAGAATTGAAAAGAAAAGAAGAACATAGCTCCCAAGGTTGAAAACCCGGAAGGGCGGCCTTGGCAAAAGTTAGAGCGCAAAAAGAGAGGTTAATACACGAGTGTACCTTACCCCGAACTACATAAGGCTTGATTCCCATCTTTGGGATACGTAGGCAACTTCGTTCTGAAGTCCATCCATAAAACACTTCAAATTCGACTGTGTCCATGCGATGGTTCTGGTCATCTTTGTCTTCCCTGTATCTGAGGATTTGGTTGTGATCGTTACTCTGAGGACTGACTACAATGTGCTGCGGTGCCATTCAAGCAAGGGGCAATTTTCCATGTGTTTTAGATCTGAGGTTGTGCATCTCAAGAGTAGGTTCTATGCTCGTTGAGCAGTGACCATTTGCAAAAATAGTTTTTGAGAATTTTTACTAAGGTTGACTAATTCTCCCGAAAACTATTCCATTTTTCCAAAACTGGACCTTTTTCTTGGACCCAAAAAAGGAAAATTTTCAGTGCTCATAACCTGACTTGCATGATTTTAAATCAGAAAATTGAACAAGCATGTTAATCTAACTCTCATTTTGGTCAAAATTGTTTTAACAGAAAGCCAAAAATAAAAAATGGTCAAAACGATGAACTAGGGGCACAGTTGAGTCAGGTGTTCTGTCTTTTCCCTATTGTCAGCACACTTGCTAGAAAGGGCACTCTATCTGCCAGAAAGGGCATTCTACCTGCCAGAAAGGGCACCACTGAAGCTGACCACAAAAGGGCAGAAAGCTCTCACATCCTCCAAGCAACGAGGTATCAAGCCAAGTGCGAAGCACGAGCTGGAATGGGGCAAGATATTACACTCCCTCATCTAGACAGATCTGATCACGTCCAAACTCCCCAGCAGAGAATCGTCAACCGATGTCAGCTCCAGATTTGCTACACACCCAGTTGTAGCGCAATTCCTCTGTGGGAGGAATTAACTAGCTGTGCGCAGAAGAAAGAGAATCTAGCAAATTGCTAGGGGCAAGAGACCGCAACTTCTTGTTTATCCATCAACCACCCAGGGGAGGGAAAAAAAATGAGAGATTGAAGAATAGAGAGATGTGCGCTGAGAGAAAAAGTGAGGAAAAGGGTTTTGTGAGAAAAGCCGAGCCTGAGGGCCGAGTGATGTGAGAATCACAAATAAGAAAGGGTGGGAAACAATACCCGGAGAAACTGGCTCCTCGCGAATTGAGAGGTTTCTCGTCTTTGTAACACGTCTGTGTATCGTGTCTTTTTTATTGTCTCGATTCTTGTTTTGAGTCTGTTTCGAGTGTGTCTCATTGTGTTTAGGTAGTCTGCCTTTTGTTTTGTGTTGTTGAGTCCTTTTTCGCTGTGTTCAGTCGTAGGCTCAATACCCGGTTGAAAACCCTCTCCTCAAATCGTTTTGTACTTAGGGTGCTGTGCCATTCTCCACATTTGTGCAAAACAAAATTTGTTCTTTCATAAAACCGCAGGATTCAACCCAGGTCATGTGAGAACAGTAGAACCAGGACCTATCTGAAGCTATAATGGTTTCAGACTGTAAAGCAAAAGCAAAAGAGGAAAATGTCGGGCAACTGAGTTTGTTCCAACTTCAGTAAGCTCCGAGATTGCATTCCGTGTGTACTTCTTCAGGTCTTGTTGATGTTCCGAAGTACGAGTGTGCCTCTACCTCAAGCTCAAGATCAAGTATGCTTCAAGCCAGAATGGCAATCAAAGTGCTCTCCCTGAGTATCATTCCCTGCCAGAGGCATCTTGGCTGTGTTCGCGATGAGTTCCTAGAAGACCAACTGCGACGGTGGAAACTAGAGTTCGAATGGCTGTTGCCTAGAACGCAAAGGTTCGGGATTTCCGAGACTAAAGTCTGGTTTAAATACCCAGATGCGTGTCCTCGGCTTGAAATCTGTATGGAAGCCCCATAGGTTGAGATAGCGTGTATGCACCTCAATTCTGGATACCGAACCAACCTAGTCTGTCACCCCGTTGGAGAATAAGGAAAGTTGTGAATATGATCAGTAAGAAAGGCAGCATCCAGAGTGTTCTACGTGAAGAACCCTTGTCAGTATTCCAGAGCCTTTGTACTTTCAGTTGAAGGTAAGTGTTCGAAGAGCACGGGGAGAGATCCCCATCGGAGAAAAGCGGTTCACCACCACTCACCTCATGAGGTGCTTTCTAAAACGCTGTTTTGCTTGTTTATTGCGTTCATTAAATCGCCACTTGTTTATTGCGTTCCTTAAACATCATGCATTGTATTGCATTGTACCTATCAAGTTTCTTTCTCATTCATGCACAATATTGTATGCACGGTTCATTCAAAAAAGTTCCATTTGAGATCATTTATTTAGTGTATCAATCACACTTCATTCAGTTAGTGTATCAATCACACTTCATTTACTTAGTGTATCAATCACACTTCACTTCTTTCATTTACTTAGTGTATCAATCACACCTCATTTCTTTCATTCACATAGTGCATCTATCACACTTTGTGTTCATTTTTAGTGTATCCATCATACTTTGTTCACATAGTGCATCTATCACACTTTGTGTTCATTTTTAGTATATCTATCATACTTTGTTCACTAAGTGCGTCTATCACACTTTGTGCCCACCTTTTGTGTATCCATCACACACGTTCACTTAGTGCATCTATCATACTTTGTGTTCACCTTTAGTGTATCCATCATACTCGTTCACTCAGTGCATCTATCACACTTTGTGTTCACCTTTAGTGTATCCATCACACTCGTTCACTCAGTGCATCTATCACACTTCGTGTTCACATTTAGTATATCAATCATACTTTGTTCACTAAGTGCATCTATCACACTTCGTGTTCATATTTAGTATATTAATCATACTCTGTTCACCAAGTGCAGCTATCACACTTCGTGTTCACATTTAGTATATCAATCATACTCTGTTCGCCAAGTGCATCTATCACACTTTGTGTTCACCTTTAGTGTATCTATCATACTCTGTTCACATAGTGCATCTATCACACTTTGTGTTCATTTTTAGTGTATGTATCATACTCGTTCACTTTGTGTATCCATCACATACGCTCGCTTTATGTATCTATCACACATTCACTTTGTGTATCCATCACACACGTTCACTTAGTGTGTCTATCACATATTTGCTTAGTGTATCCATCACACCCGTTTCGCTTTGTGTATTTATCACACTTAGCTTCCTTTACTGTATCAATCACACTTCATTCGTATAAGCGTATCCATCACGATCTCTTCACTATGTCCATCTATCACACTTTGTTCACTTTTGTGTATCTATCGCACATGTTCGTGAAAATTGCATAATTTTCTTACATCCTTTCTGCATTAAATGCAGCTTGGTTTGAATTTGCTTGCTTAAAACTGTTGCATGATTTGCTTCATTATAGCATCCTTGGCATGATCATAAGTTATGTTCGGCTTCTTGCATTGTCAGTTGCATTTTGCCCCTGCCTGCGGGTACATCTTTGTTATCTTGCCTGTTTGTCTAAGTCTTTGGCCTCGTCAAAAATGGGTCGTCTCTGGGCTTTGACATTCACTCCCGTCACGTGTGACTTCCGAGTTCTGTCAAAGAGGGGCAACTGTAGACACCCCATTTTTGACCGACCTTAAGACTCAGACGTCACCAGTTGAGCGCTCGGTGATGTTGCATATTGTTCTCGTTCTGAGGTTTCAGAGTCTCGGCTGCGAGCCTTGCCTCCGGACTTCGGGGCTCTTTTGTGCTTTGCCTCGGTTTGCGAACCAAGTCCTGTTTTCTCTGTTTTCTCTTCCCGAAGGGAGGGAGTGGTCCCGTATATCATCTCTCAGCGCCCGTAGGCTACGTTTCGTGGTCGTAGGCCATTTTTCCCATTTGGAGCCCGGTTTCCGGTTTTCGGAACCGTCGGCCATGTGCCTCGGTTCGGGACTGCTTAACTACCTCTGTTTGCTCCAGTTTTTGGAACATACTTTATTTCCTCCCTTTAGAGGGACACTGTGGCCTAGGAGACCACCTTCGTGGTCATACGCCACTTCCGGTGCCTAACAGCCTGTTTTCGGGGCCCCGAACCACGCGTTTTGGCCCCTGAACCTTCGTTTTGCATCCGTTTTGGTCTGTTTTTGGTAGAGACCCTATTTTCACTGTTAGGGAGGTGGTAGGATGGTGGCCGGCCACCTATTCCCCTGAAAAACCAGTTTTCTCATTTTCTCTCTCCAAAAGCCGATTTTTCTGACAGAAAGCTGGCTTTTCCCACTTTTGAGCCACATTTTCTGGCTTTTCATACCACCACTGTGATCTCCTCATCTGGGAGGCCACCAATATGGGTAGGCCGACCAGTAATTCACCTTGACCTTTTTGAACCTTGTTTAAAAGCTAGCTTTTCTCTCTCTTGGGTCACTTTTTCTGGTTTTTCTCCACAGGGCTGTGTTCTACTCATCTGGGAGGCCACCTTTCTGGGTAGGCCGACCAGCAATTGTTCTTGAACCTTTTGACCCCTGGTCGGCCGACCAGGGGGAGTGGCCGGCCGGCCACTTGAACTGGCCGGCCTGCTTATTGCTTTTGCCCTTTCTGAGTGTAATCCAGCTGTGCCAGCTGGGGACCATTTGGTGCAGCCTCCATACACGTGTATGGAGGATCTTTGAAGCTTCCAAGAGAATATTTGGCCTCTCTTCTCTATAAGAGAGACCCTCCTCTTCATATCCAAGGGTTAGACATTTTTGCTTAAGGCTCATAACCTCCCTTCTCTATTGTTACTACTCAAAGCTCCAAAACCCACACTTTCTTGGTCCATTGGCACTACAACCCTTAGCACCACACTTCCATCATCCATTCCAGCACCTTGGAAGTCATTTGCAGAGGTTGAAAGCTCACCAACCTGGTCCAAAAGCAGCTGGAGGTCGGCTCTTCAAGGGTAAGTGTCCATTTCCCTCAAATTTGTATTTTTTTGCATGATTGGTTAGCCTTATTTACAAGCATTTCTAGGCTTCGACCCAAACTAGAAAGTACCTTATTTTGAGCCCCTCTTCAACTTTGTTGAAGGCTCTTTACTGTTTGAGGCCATCTACTGCCCCTTTCTCTTTATCTCTCTTTTAGCGCTATTTTTGCATCATATTTTAGCCTTACTTGTGAGCATATTCGAGATTTTCCATGAACTGTAAAGTATCTTGTTTTGAGCCCCTCTTCAACTTTTTTGAAGGGATATTTACTGTTTGAGGCCTTTTTCTGCCCTGTTTGTTCAATCTCTCTTTTAGGGCTGTTTTTGCATGATACATTAGCCTTATTTGTGAGCCATTTTAGACCTCGACCTAAACTAAAAAAAATCTTGTTTTGATATCTTATTTATGTTTGATTAAGGTCTATTCTCTGTTTGGGGTCATCTTCCCCTATGCATGCTTCATTCCTTCATGATTAAGGCTATGCATTAGAGCACTTGCATTGGCCATGGTTTGGCCTCTTAGCTATTGAAATACAGTGGATTTTCAGTGGCTTTGACGCATTTTTGAGGGCCAAAATTAGAGGGGGGGTGACCCCCTCTCTCCTTGTCTTGTTTGGGGATCTTTTAGGCCTTCCAAAAGGACCTTATTTTGCATGCATCGAAGTCACTTTCCAGGCCTCATTCTGAGGGTTTTGAGGCTTGCCTTGGCTCTGCCCGAGGCCCATTTCACCATATTTTAGGTCTATGTTGCATGTGTCGACCAATCCCATTCAAGGCCCTTCAAAGAGGCCTTTCTTTGCATGTTTCCTAGACCAATTTTAGGGTCAATTTGGTGAGTTTTAGGGCTGTCATATTTGATTTCCAGAGTTGGTTGTGCCATGCTAAGTGTCCTTGATGCATGTGCTTAATTACCCCTTGTATGCCCTTCCAAAGAAGCCCCTCATTTTTGCACATGTTGGCTGCATTTCAGTGATTATTTGAACATATTTTGGCATGTTTTATTCACTGATTTTTGCGTATGCTAGGTTGTATGTCAGAGCATTGTGTATGTCATGTTGCGTCGTGCATTGTGTATGCCATTTCATAACATTGCGTATGCTAGGTTGTATGTTAGTCGCATTGTGTATGCCATCCCATTTGCATTGTGTTTGGGATAAGAGTTAGCCCGAGCACGGAAAACGAGGGACGCTTCGTACTCCGAATGACGGAACGTGTCTCAATTCCCTGTCGCCGACACTCCGGATTACCCATGATGGAGTTTAGGTCTTGTTGTGTTTTCATGTGCATTCATTTCATATTGAGTCGTGCAATTCGGCTCCTCGGCCATTATGCATCGATATGCGTGATTGGTGGCACGAGGATCGAGGACTACACTCCCTGAAGAGTAGTCATGCATACATATGTGAAATACTTTGCCATGCCCCTTTGTTGCTCTCTGTTGCAGTAAATCAGAAATCAGCGGCCTTCTGGAGCGTTGCGCAATATTCCGAAAACAATTGCAAACAGAGGCGAATCGGGGCATCGCAATGGATTTCCGCGCCAGGCAACCCAAGCATGCATCTTTCATCATTCGGAACAGAGCTGAGGCGGTCCATAAGCTTGCACGCTAGTTTACCCGCTTTCCTAGTTAATTCGGTAATTAATTAGGATTTTGTAATATTTAATTATTCATTCCGGACTGTAATTATTTATTCGGACTGTATTATTCTTTTGGACCCTCTGAGCGAGGGCAATGTTGTAATAAGTGTGCGTGCGTGTGATGTATGTCTTCCAACCCCACGTCTTTCTCCCTTTTATTTACCAGCTTATGATGGTTAGATTAGGGCATGTTTCAATTAGCATACAGTATGATAGCATGTTTGCATTCATTCATGCTGTCTTGCATGCACTGGGCTCGATGCATCATACTAACCGCATTTGTATTTCAATTCCGAGTTGAATACTTGTTAGTTGTAGCATTTCACATGCCATAAAATAGCCGAGTCTATCTTAGTTGCATTTTGCATGGTTGCATTAGGCATTTCAGCATAGTTAGGATCATGCGTTGATTTCTAACATGGCTTCTGTTTTGGCTTGGAGTACTCGGTAAGTATTTATGTTTAGCATCCTTGCATTGCGTGTGAGTGACTGCCATGATAGCATGCTTACCATGAGGCTATGTGTTTATATGATTATACCTGCCATAATGCCTGTGGGTGAAGGTTGGGTTTTTGGATTGGAACAACTTATCGACTGCGAGTTTTAAGCCCACTAGATAGTGGCAAAATCATGTTTTTCTAAAGCCACCCGAGGGTGGCAAATCCACGTCTTAGCACTCTTACGAGTAGCACCATCAAACCATTTTCAAATAAACAAACATGAGATGTTTTTGTTCCAATTCAGGCGATCCAGTCTATACTTGTATGCTGTGCGCATCACATAGTAAATCTAGGCTAATAACCGGAATAAGAACGCAATAATGTTTTCAAAACTAGATATCATGGTTAGTAGAGCCGGTCTTGATCAGGCGAGCGGGGGTGCTGACGAGCTGACCTTCCCCAATCGTACCCAAGTTCCCGAGCCGAGGCAACTTTGGTGATGACGGACACGTGGCCTTAGGCAACGAGTCAGGGTTTCCTAAATTTCCCAAAATAAAATATTTAGGTGGCGACTCTGTATCTGGCAAAGCAGTCCATGTTTGGCACTTCTTTGATGATTTCATCGGTCTTGCATTGCACTCTGCGAGATTAGATACAGGACTGTGACACAAATTGAGTCCGAACTGTAGAGAGGCCCGAGGGCGCGTCTACAATACCTTGCTCGAATGTATGGTTATAATGGTGCATCATCAAGCAAGTCCTCCCCTAAATGTGCTGTATTTAGGGCCGCTACTACAACTTTGTCACTATTTGCTTCTAATGAGAGTCACTCTGGCATTAGAAGTCACATTCTTAGTGAGGCACAAACAAACATACAGTTGGGGAAAATTTGGGCATTAATTACAAAGGCAAAGAGACTGATGTTCTGGAAAAGATGGTGGACCTAGAAGTTGTTGACAGAGCAAGGAGGAAGGCAAAGAGGAAAGAATTGGAGCATTGAGTCTCTCTACGGGGTCTTTTTGGTGTTAAAATTGTTTTTTTAATGAAGTTGATGTCTTGGAATGTTAGAGGATTAGGGAAGCTAGAAAAGAGAGGAAGGATTAGGAAGCTCATCTATGAAAGAAAGGTTGATATTGTGCTTCTTCAGGAGACAAAGCAAGCTTCTATTACTGAGAATGTTGTAAGAGCTTTGTGGGGAAAGAGAAACATGGAGTTTATGGCTGTGGGCTCTGAAAGGACTGCTGGGGGTCTTATTTGTATATGGGACCCAGATTTCTTTCAGCTGGAGGATTGTTATAGTAATAGAAGATTTGTTATCTTATCAGGTACTTTGTTAAATACTTTTGAGTGTACTATTGTGAATGTGTATACCCCTAATGAGGTAGGAAGTAGATGTAAATTTTGGGACTCCTTACTCAAGCTAAAATCTGAATTCCAAAAACCATGGTGTTTGGGGGGAGATCTTAATGAGATTAGGAATATTGGTGAAAGGGTGGGCTATTCCAGAAGAGATAAGGGAATGAGGGATCTAAATTCTTTGATTGAGAGTTGTGAGTTGCATGATCTACCTTTGCTAGGCAGGAAGTTCACATGGTGCAATGCTCAAGATGGGGAGAAATGGTGTAGGATCGATAGAATTCTGCTTAATCCAGAGTGGCTGCTGAAGTATAATTTCAAAGTTTGGGGTCTTCCTAGGCTTTTTTCAGATCATTGCCCTATTTTGTTAATGGATGACGTGAGGGATTGGGGGCTTAAGCCTTTTAGGTTCATTAATGCTTGGACTAGTCATCCAAGTTTTCACTCTTTAGTGGCTAAGTTTTGGCATGAATCTAGCATTATTGGGAGGGCTGGGTATGTCTTGTTTCAGAAACTGAAAATTCTAAAGGTGGAGCTGAAAAAATGGAATTTTGAAGTTTTTGGAAACCTTGTTACAAAACTCAAGAAGGCAGAGGAGGAGTTGACTGAGCTGGAGATTGTGGCTGAAGATAGATCTCTGGTAGAAGCTGAGAGGTTCAGAAGAAGAGAAGCGAGAGGTTGTAGGCGCGCCCTTGGGCCTCACTACAGTTCGGACTCAATTTGTCACGGTCCTGCATCTAATCTCGCGGAGTGCAATGTAAGACCGTTGAATCATCAAAGAGTCTAAATCTGGCAAATCGTTTTTGAAAACAGATTTTTTTGAAAGAAGTGCCAAACATGGACTGCTTTGCCAGATACAGAGTGGCCACCTAAATATTTATTTTGGGGGAAATTAGGAAACCCTGACTCGTTGCCTAAGGCCACGTGTCCGTCATCACCAAAGTTGCCTCGGCTCGGGAACTTGGGTACGATTGGGGAAGGTCACTTTGTGAGCACCCCCGCTCGCCCGATCAAAGATCGGCCTCTACTAACTATGATATCTAGTTTTGAAAACATTATGCGTTCTTATTCCGGTTATTAGCCTAGATTTTACTATGTGATGCGCACAACATACAAGTATAGACTGGATCGCCTGAATTGGAACGAAACATCTCATCTTTGTTTTGAAAACGGTTTGCTACTCGTAAGTAGGCTAAAGTGCGGATTTGCCACCCTCGGGTGGGCTTAGAAAACATGGTTTTGCCACTCTCAAGTGGGCTTAAAAATCGCATTTAATGAATTGTTCCAATCCAAATAAACCAACCTTCACCCACAGGCATTCAGGCAGTTATATCACATAAGCAATTAGCCTCATGTTAAGCATGCTATCACGGCAGTCACTCACACACACGCAAGGATGCTAAAGCATAAATACTTACCGAGTACTCCAAGCCAAAACAGAAGCTATGTTAGAAATCCATGGATAATCCTAACTATACAAAAATGCCTAATGCGACACATGCAAAAATGCAACTACAATAGGCTTCGCTATTCTAAACATGGCATATGATGATGCTACAGCTAACACGTATTCAATTTCGAATTGAAATACAAATGCAGTTAGTATGATGCGCCGAGACCGGTGCATGCAATACAGATGAATGAATGCAAACATGCGAGCATAAGTATGCTAATTGAAACATGCCCTAATCTAACCATCATAAGCTGGTAAATAAAAGGGAGAAAGACGTGGGGTTGGAAGACATACATCACACACACGCACACTTATTACAACATTGCCCCACTCGAGGAGTTCGAATAAATAATACAGTCTGAATAATAAGTACAGTCCGAATAAATAGAAAGCCCTAATTAATTAACAACTTAACTTGGAAAGTGGATAAATTAGCATGCAAGCTATGGACCGCCTCAGCTCTGTTCCGAATGATGAAAGATGCATGCTTGAGTTGCCTGGTGCGGAAATATATTGTGATGCCCCGATTTGCCTCTGTTTACACTTAATCCCGAAATACTATGCGAAGCTCCAAAAGGCTGTTGATTTCTGATTTGCTGCAACAGAGAGCAAGAAAGGGGCATGGCAAAGTATTTTCACATATGTATGCATGACTACTCTTCAGGGAGTGTAGTCCTCGATCCTCGTGTCACCAATCACGCATCTCGATGCATGATGGCCGAGCAGTCGAATTGCACGACTCGATGTGAAATGAATGCACGTGAAAACACAACAAGACCTAAACTCCTCCTTCTGCCCTCTTGACTTACATTTCTGCTTTTCATTATCTGTACATTGCACGCACGGCACACTTTACATTCTATACTCACATTCAGCATTCAGCATTCTGTATTCGGATTCTGCACTCAGCATTCTGTATTCTGATGGCTTTTGCCCTGTTTTCCATAGTTATGGGTTTTTGCGTACTTCCCGATGCTAGCCCCAGAACTCGAGGTGGAGGCGCCCCTTATGACCCCCTACTCGCTCGTTTTCGAGGGCCAGTACCGGTCGCGGGCCCAGGAGACTCTCCCCTACCTACGGCAGTTTTTTGACACAGTACGTCCAACAGAGGTAATTCAGAACTCTTCGTCTTCCATGTTTTCATCTTTGATTTATTTTGCACATCTACGATTTCTGATCGGCTTATGCATTGGTTATCTGCAGATCACCTGGCAGCCTTGGGTGCCTTTGGGTGGGGACCTCCGATTTCAGCTTGCCGGAGGATGGGCCGCCTCTCGATACAGGATCCTGTTTGAGGGGCCGGTTGGTAGGGCCTGGTTCTTGGGGGAACGCTTCCTTCGCCAGACTATGGGTTACCCCGAGCAGAGTGTCCCTGCAGCACCTCCAGTCGACATGCGATCCGCTGATAGGCTCACTCCCCAGGGTGTCACTAGCGCCAAGTTGGGCACCGGTGTATTGCTACACTTGGAGGACGGGGAGTACGCGACCTACCATCATACATATTTGATGCCTCCATTGGCAGGTGTCCGTACTCCCATGAGGAGGCCTACTGGCATGCCATCCTCGAGTCGCATCTGAGCTAGAGACATTCCTTCAACCAGTAGGGCTGGTACATCTAGGAGTGGGGCTGGACTGGTCCCCCCCGATTCCCCCGACTTATCATCATGCCGGATGGCCAGACATTCCGACTGAGTTGACGGGTTGGCGACACGGGACTTCCTACCCGATCCCGATAGAGCCTCCTATGCCTGATCATCGATATGTCAGTGATCCTAACTCACCACCGGTATGCTCCACTGTTTTTCATTTATCACTCAGATACTTAGACACTCATTTATTCATTGATGATTTGAGCTTGTATCTGCAGCCACCCAGAGAGTACATGGAGGGGATGCTCGGATTGGTGGCCTCACTCGAGGGCATGGTCTTGCGGAGAGAGACGCAGCTGTCCATCATGGGTGTCTCGGTACTCTTTAGTTTTCTTGCATTTTATCATACTTCTGATGACATGCTGAAGTTGATCATTTCACTGCATTGACTGACTGTGTATGTAGAGCACATCTGACACACACCACATTCATGTACTATATCTGCATATATCCACTCCATGTAGCTTTTTTATCTGTGCATCTGGTATACATATTTTGGCTGATGCATTCGAATTGCACTCTTTCTTTTCAGATGCCTCCGCTATATACTGAGCCACAGGCTGGGCCATTTGGGCCTTCCCAAGGAGCTGGGCCATCTAGGCCTTCTCGAGGAGCTGGGAGAGGGGAGTCGTCTCGCAGACGAGGTGGGCGCAGAGCACATATCATCGAGGAGGGGTCCAGCGAGGAGAAGGAGTCCGCGCATCCTCAGTCAGAGACATCCGCCGGCAGAGAGGATGACTCTGAATCCGGTTCCGAGGGCGGAGGTGATACCGAGGAGGGTTCCGAGGACAGCCGCTCCGATTCAGATAGTGGTGCTGATAGGGATGACGCAGGGGCGGTTCCGCAGAAGAGGACGAAGAGGGCCTCTTTTTCTCGCGCTTGAGAGCACAGATGTTCCTGCTTTATTTGCCTTTTTTTACTAGTAGTTGTAGCATATTGCACATTATTAGGCAGTTTTATTTTCTGTAAAACTTGTACCCTTGTTGTAAAATGTTGTAACAAAAGAAGCATGGTGGAATGAAACAGCTTTTGTTCAAAAAGTGTTGTATTTTATGTTCTCAGCATCGCATCGCATCATATCATTTTGCACAAAATGAGATTGAATGGAATTGTGCATTTGAAAATTGCCAAGTCAGGTAGTGAACCGCTGCAACAAACAAAGCAGCTTAAACTTACTAAGAAGGAATAGAACCTTAGCAAGTTTACAACTCGATAAGTGAAACACGACATTGTTGATTAAATAAAGAGTAACAACTCAATATACAAGACTCAACGGCTCAACAAAACTTAATAACTTGATAAACTAAACAACTCGATAAATAAAACAACAACTCAATAAGCAAAATAACAACTCGATAAGCAAGATTTAACAATAACTCGATAAACAAATGTATTTCAGACGATCTGGGTGACGGAACGCATTCGAAACAGAGGAAAACTCGCACCTTCAACACCCCCAATGCATGGAAATGCTAGGAACTTTCTTCTAGAAGCTAGAACAAGACCAAAGTCACATTCCTCTCTATGGCCGACCACCCAAGGGAGCTGGCCGACCAGCTTTTTGCATTGGAGGGGAGGGGGGTGGTCGGCCTACCAGAAAAGGTGGCCGGCCGACCACCTAGCTTGGCAGCCACCAAATTTTCGACACGTGTCCTCCGAACAGTGCCTTATCCTCGTTAAAAGCTCCAGCCTCGTGGCTCTCTTATTTCATCTTAGTTTTGCATCAAAATGGAGGCGTTCTTCACCCAAAATCTCACAGCTTGAATTGCTTCTCTAGACGGCTCGAAAAAGTTGAACTTTCGGGGCTTCGGCTTGAACGCACTATTCACGCTGGGCTGTACTCCGCTGCATCTTCCTTTTCTCTATGTTGCGGCAAGGTTTTGGAATCCGGTAACACACGTCTTTAGCTTTAGCGGGCAGGAGATGTGTCCTACTTTCGAGGATTTCCAAGTTTTGATGGAGTCCGAACGCAACGAGGAAATCTTGCCTCAATTCCGATTCGGCCACGTCCAAGCCTTAGGACAAATGTGCGGCCTCACTTTGCATGATGCTCGATCATTGATTCATGACGGGGAGTTGGACATCCCGAGCTTGGTTTGCCGGTTTTCTAATGCTAGTGACCGCGGCAACCATCATTGGCAGGGCTATCGGCAACACGCGCTTTGCTTATGCTTGCTATCTCATTTCTTACTTGCCTCAGGTTCCGGAGGATCCGGTGTCCGGTTGATCGAGGTTGCCCAAGGTTTAAAGGAGGGCAAGAGCTGCAACGCTATGACATTGGCTGAGACATTGATGGGCTTAGACGCTTTTCACCGCCGGGAGACGGCTAGGCTTGCGGGGAGCCCACTACTATTGCAGGTAATGTTTCCCACCCAATCTCACACATGTATTGCTCACATCACTCGGCTCTCAGGCTTGGTTTTTCTCGCAAAGCCCTTTTCTTACTTTTCTCTCATCGTACATCTCTCTATTCTTTATTCTCTCATTTTTCAATCCCTCCCCAGGTGTGGTTGATGGACAAGTTACAGACTGTGGAGTCTTGCCCCGCATACTCAGCTCGCGGTTACTTTTTCCGACAATGCCTGGTCGATGCCCTTGATGAGGGGTGGTGGTATAGCTGGATGTGCAATTTGTCTGCGAACTGCATCGCTTGGCGCTGCCCTTGGCTCAATCTGCCGGCGATGAGTTACAACATGACCCGTCAACCTGGGATTCAATTGATTGGCATGACACACTGTGTCTTCTATTTTCCGTTCCGGTTCCAGCGCCAATTCGGACATGATCAGACTTGCCCCCCAGAGGGGATAGAGTATCCTGTTGTATTCCCGGTTCGAGGCGCACAGCTTACCCGGTATGCCACAGCATGGAGGACTAGAGAGCTCTTGGCCCCTGCTCCCACTTGCACTTTGTCTGATGAGTGCTTGGATTGGCTCAATGAAGAGGCACAGGAAGGGCCTACTTTGGCATCAGAGGCTTCGACCAGCTTTGGGAGGGGGAGCAGGAACACCTGACTTAGCTATGCCCCAGATTTATTGTTTTATTCGTACTTTCAAGTTTTCTTTATGATTGTAATAAAAAGCAACTTCAATTTGTATGCAAGAGCAGGAGAACTCTGTATTGAAATCAATGAAATTGAAGGTTGTGGGTACTAAAATTTTTTCGCTTTGGCCCAAAAATGGTCTAAGTTGTAAAAAGATTAATTTTGAACAAAATCAACTTTTATTAAAATTTTTCAAAACCATTTTCGATATGGATCAGAACTGGACGCGCCTGAAATCTGTCACTGAGATGCACAACTCCGGATCCCAGCAACTAGAAAGTTGCCCCTAGTCTGAATAGTACCGCAACACTGCGCAGGAACGGAAAGTTGCCCCTAGTCTGAAGAGCACTGCACCGGAGATCATAACCGAACTCTTGAATGCTGAATAGACAAAGATGGCCAAGATGATCAAATGGACAAAGTTAATCGGGGAAAAGTTTGTGGCGGAACTTCAGGATAAAGTTGCCTACGTATCCTAGAGATGGGAATCAAGCCTTACGTAGTTCGGGCTTAGGTTCACTCGAGTATTTTCACTCTCCTTTTACGCTCTGACTTTTGCCAAGGCCACCCTTTGCGGGTTTTCAACCTTGCAAGCTCAGTTTTTATAATTTCAAATTTTTTGTGCTCTGGCTTTTTCCTAGGTCGCCCTTTCGGGTTTTCGGCCTAGCGAGCCTCTCAGGGGTAATATTTCTTCAACTTGTCCATGTTGATCGGTTGTGATAACTCTAGGCCATCTAGGTCCATTAGAACCACAGCTCCACCCGACCAGATAGACTTAATGATGTAGGGACCAGTCCAATTGGGTCTGAACTTGCCCCTTGGGTCGTGGATGGGAGCTCGGTTGTCCTTGAGCACCAAATCTCCTTCTTTTAGATTCCTGGACTTAACTTTCTTGTTAAAAGCCCGGGCAATTCTGCGTTGATAACCTTGAACATGGTACAGTGCTTTCAGTCTGCGCTCATCAAAAAGCATGAGTTCTTCAAATCTGCTCTGTTGCCAATCTACTTCGGCTATCTGACACACAGCCAGTACTCGCAGAGACGGAACCTCAATTTCAATAGGTAGAACGGCCTCCATCCCATAAACTAATGAATACAGAGTTGCCCCAGTAGAAGTTCTAATTGAAGTCTGGTACCCCCACAAAGCAAACGGCAGCTTGTTTGGCCAATCCTGGTAGGTTTCCACCATCTTTTGCAATATGTGTTTGATATTCTTGTTGGCGGCCTCGATCACTCCATTGGTTTGCGGCCGATATGTAGACGACTTATGAAAAGCCACGTATTTCTCCAACAAGTCAATCACTTCCTTCTTGAAGTGGGAACCATTATCTGAAATGACCTTGTTTGGGACCCCATAACAACAGATGATGTTGTTTCTGATGAATTTTGCAACATGTGACGCTTTATGCAACTATCTAATTTTTTTTGCTTTTGGGATACAAATGGAACTATCTAATTTGACATTAAAAAATTATTTATAAATAAAAGTACATAGATACAATAGTGACATTCGATACTTATGAGTCACACTAATAAGTATTTTTAATTGAAATAAAAAAATCATAAAAATCATAAATGTTTTTCCCATATATGTAATAAGAATAATGTTAGAGATTCCACTACAAGAATTTAAAGATTTTGCGACCACTTTTGTCGACCAAAAAAATTTTTGTCGCAAAAAAATGACATTTGGCGACCAAATTTTAATTAGTCGCAAATGATCATTATTTTTGGCGACCAAATATTTTTGGTCGCAGAAGGTTATATTTTGGCGACCAAAAAATATGTTGGTTGCAAAAAGTGGTATACTTTTGCCGACCAACTACAAATTTGGTCGCGAAAGGTCACATATTTTTTGGCGACCAAAAATTTGGTCGCGAAAACCTTATTTTCAGCAACTAAAAAAAATTAGTCGCCAAATTAGTACTTTTAGCGACTAATATTTTAGTCGCCGTTGATTAAGATTTGGCAACTAAAAAAATTTGTCGGCGAAAAAACCTGTTTTTGCGACTAATTTGACGTTTGGTCGCCAAAAGTTTGGTGGGAAATTTGATTTTCAGTGGGGCGGGATTTGAATTTTCTTTCTCTCCTTCGGTGCCCACTCTCTCTACCAAGCCTCACTGCCAAGTCTCAGCCTTTCTTTCTCTCTTTCTCTCTACCTAAGAATCCTCCTCCACATCTTCTCTTTCTCTCTCTCAAAAAACCCCCATATTCAGTTTTGTATGGCAGTTCGCTTGCTAGCATACGAGGTAGCTGACCTCTGCCTAGGCAAGCCGCCTCTCAAATCTCTCTCATGGTCGATGTCATTTGCTACCTCTGCAAAGACGAAAACCTCTCTTCTCCTTCCTCTGCTCTCAAATCCCCTGTTTCTGTCTTGCTCCCCAAACTTCCTGGTCTTGTCAGGCACGTCGAACCCTCTTGCAGGTCTCTTTCTCTTTCTCTTTCTCTTTCTCCACTTCCCTGTTCTTCCCCATCATCTATCTACAAAGGAATACATGATTTAGGGCAATCCATTTGCAAAAATTGGGTTTGTGTACTGAAATTGTTCATTGGGAAATTGATGATAGGCACTGGGTATAAACCGTTGATGATTTATTTGAAGCTATCAGATCTGAGGGCGCATCATTGTTTCATATTATTTTTGTTTGTTGGTCTGTATTTTCATGCTATTTGTGTATATTTAAAGCTGCATTCGATACTTTTTTTGGGATAAAAAATTGGGTTTTGGGTTTTATATTCAGTATTTATGCAATGTGCCTGGTAGATTGAGTGATTCACTTTTATATTTTGTTGTATTTGCTTTTATAGATTGCTTGATGATAGGTTTTTCAATGTGTAGAGGGGTTTCTCCAATGTCCTCTACATGTTCGATAAATTGCCTCAAAGAATTGACCCCACAATTCCAGCCAAGAATCTATGCATGTTTTATATTATGTGTTATTGATTGTTACTAATTGCAGCCAAGAATTGATTGTTACTGATGTGTAGAGGGTTACTGATTGTTTTACATTATATTACCCCACAATTCCAATCAAGAATTGTGAATTGTGAATTATGAATTGTGAAGAAAAAAAAAAATTTGTTTGGGGTTTTTTTAATTGTTCTCTTTTTCAATGAAACTCTAAACTTACTAATTTGTAGATTTAAGTTATGATTTATGAAATTAGGGAAAACCATTTGAGTTTTAAGATTTTCTTTTTTTGATTTACAAATATTACTGATTTTTTGGGTTTATTCTATTTATGAGTTTTATTTGTAACACTAATTTGTGATTTACATGTAGATTGAGTTTTAGGGAATTTTAATCAGAAACTGAATTTTAATCAAAAACTAGTGGAGCATGTCTATTATTTGGTATACAATGATTTTTAGCTTTTATGTTTCTTTTTTGCTTACTCTCATGACTAATAGTAGACAGAACCGAACACTTGCCTGCTAAGGTCAGGGCAAGCTCATTGATGATGTAGTTGTTGTTATTTTTGAACTTTTTTTTAAAAGCAAAATATAAAAATGAAAATGATAAAGTGAGTCGAATCACAAATAGCCCATGTCGGTGGATGGCTGGAGCGTGGGGTGTCTAATTGTTAATAATGACTCCACTGTTTATAGATCTCGCTTATGACTTTCAGCTATTGAATCTATCAACCCATTGGGGCTGTCTGGTAGTTTTTCCCAGTTATGCTCTGTTGCAATTTTGTTTACTGATTTTGGGTCTATGATTTTTCTTAAAATAGACCTATTAAATCCAATATATTTTTCTTTGAGAATTTATTTGTGAAAGAGTAGTGATCATTAATTCCGTGCATTATTTTTGGCCTCATGTTGATAAATGATATTCAAGATTCATGTTATCCCCATCTTCAGTTGCTTGCAAGTGCTTTACTTGTGCTTTACAATTGTGAATCAGGAAACTTTTAAATTACTTTCAAAGATGTCCAATTATGTCCAATTATAAATTACTTTGTTCCATTATGAATCAGATTTGTCCATTATGTCCAATTATGTCCAATTTTAAATTACTTTCAAAGATGTTCAATTATGTCCATTATGAATCAGATTTGTTCCAATTTTAAATTACTTTCAAAGATGTTTATGTCCATTATGAATCAGATTTGTTCCAATTTAAAATTACTTTGTTCCAATTATGTCCACCATTCCCTAATTCATTATTTTTGGAATTAGGCCATGAATTGATACTTTTTTTTTTCACTATTCTTTTTGTGTGGTATGAATAATTGTGCTTTAGATGGAATATCAAGGAAATGCGTATTTTAGCAACCTAATGAACGATTTTGACGTTGACCATGATTTTACCACTGCATTATGCTGGTTTGAATTCTTGTCCATTCAAGTCCTGGTTTGAATTCTGCTGGTTTACATTTATTGCTATTTATATTTTGCTCTTTACACCACTCACTAAATCCTGGATTGAATTCTGCTGGTTTGAATTCTTGTCCATTCAAGTCCTGGTTTGAATTCTTATCCATTCAAGTCCTGTCACTCTCATTTGTTTAATTTCTTCGTAATTTGAATAATTTTTTGTATCCGATGTGTTTATTCAATGTGAACATTCGGAAGAAAACTTTTTCAGATCTGGGTTTGATTCGTAATTTATTACTGTATGTGTTCCATGTTTTGAATTTCGATTCTTGTTCGAGATTTGTATTTCGGTGCAGATCGATACATTTTTCCCAATTGACTCCCTGAGCAATAATGACTACAGGTTTCTTTGTTTTGCAGAATTTTATTGCTTGTAATAACTTCTCCATGTCGGGTTCTTAATTTTTACAAATCAACACTCGTTTGAAATTAATTTGCACAAACACCATGTTAGTTTTTCTCATCTATACTGCTTTTCATCTGCTCTTGTTTCATTCTCCTCTACTCGGCTTAACTTGTTTCATATCATTCTCTTTTTACCTTCTAAAATATTAGTTGATGCTATGGTGAATATCTCATTGACGTATCGGGTGAAGAAAATTGGCAAGGAGATCCGTGCAAGCCAATGAATTCTTCATGGAATAATGTAAATTGCAGCTACAATGGTAACAATTCACCAAAAATTACGTCATTGTGAGTATCCTACCATCTTTATGCCTATATATCAACACTTACCATAACCATTTAATCTCTAAATGGAGTTACATTTCTTTCATTCAGGAACCTTTTAACCGTTAGCTTGCAATTCCTTGGTGATTCTTTTAAGGGTTAAGTGCCCTTCTTTTGCATTAAGAGTATATGGTATTCAGCATGAAGACAACACTAAGAAACGACCCCTAAGGTAATTGAGTTACAGAATTGATCTAAACAAAGTAATAAACTAAGGATCATGTATAAAAACACAATAATGTGACACAAAAGAAGGCCCATGGAACACTAGCTGAGCCCATGCGCAGAAAATCTTAAAAATGAAAAAAGAAGAAAAAAAAGATTTTTGACTCTTGAAGCATAAAAAAGATGTGGAAAACTAAACTAGCAGCATGTCTAATTCAGGGTAATGAGATCAGAATTCAGTTGTATATACTTTCAACTTCTCCTGCCATTTATCTCCTAAATCCCTCCCTAGCTTGGAAATATATGATCCCAACCCAATGAGCTAAAGGCATGGCATATTCAAATTTTAAAGATAAATATCATGTTTTTTTTTTTTTTTTCTTCTCATGAAATGTGTATTGTAATTTGTATAAACTAAAAGACCTTTGCCTCCATTCCTTAGACTTACAAAGACATTTTGCTCACAATCTTGTGCATTGTTTCCCATTTTCCGAATTTTTCACTATGGTTGAGATATATATTCAAATGTACTGTTAGAAGTAATTTAGGATTATGCAGCTTTTTCTTCCTCATTACTCCTTGTTTCTGTTCCGTGATTGATAAACTAATGACTTTAAGGTGTGTAAGAGAGATCTTGGATCAAGTTTATCTTTCCACACACTTCTGTTTTCATGTTTGTTTTTTAGTTAGAGAAAGAAGTAACACCGTTCTCGAAAGTACGTGCAGATGTTGTAAGAAATGGATTCTTGAATACCCAAAGGGTAACGAATTGTTCTCATGAAATTCCTGTCATGCATTATTTTAGGGATTAAACTTGAAAGCTTAAGTCAAAGTAACATTCTGATGTTTCAGGAGCTTCTGATGGATGCCAAGATGGTAACAAGGTATCTGGTCAGTTGCGTAGATATGAGCACCTGAGTAGAATGGCAGCAATTGACGAGTCAGAAAGCCTTTCTGATATCGATGATGTTGAGGTATGCTGCAAGTTTTAAAGCAAGTTGTGTTCTTGACTTAATTGGTAAATGTTACCTGATTGACTTATCAGATCAGTGAATTTATAACTTCGAAACAATGTCAAATTTTTTACAGGTTGACAAATATCTGCACAGTAAGGAAGAGATGCATTACAAAAAGATTATTTGGGAACAAATGAATAGTAAACATGAAACGGTAATGTTGCCTTTTCTTTGTTCCTTTCTTTCAGATATTACCCTCTTCGAGTGTAGGTAATTTGGAGCAAAAGTTGGTTAATAGTCATGATGCTATAAATACCCATGATATGTAGCTAATGAGATGAAATTGATTTGACAACAAAACCAATAACATTTGTTTTATTGTACTCATGGCCTTTTGACTGCTATAGTCTTTCTGTAAGTAAAATCATAGAAGAATGAGCACTAGTTTAGATGTGGAGTCCTTTGAATGTACTGATTACACAAATAAACACATGTAAAGCCCTTTGTTGTATTGTTGAATATGTTGCCAAGTTAGATATTGAATACATGCATTTGTCTGATCTCAAAGAGTGCCATTCAATTGAAGCATGTAAAACTCAAGAGATTGAGACACGCTGTCCTGCTTCATTTTCTGGTAGGAATATTTAACCCTCATTTCGCCGTAAAACTGTTCTAGTTTGCACCTCAGAGGATCCTCACATCCGTTCACTTTGTCTCTTCTATTAGCACCACTTTTTGCACTGAAATGATTTGAATGAAAAATCTAAATAACCATAGGGGGGAGAGAGAAAACATTAATTCAGAGTTCTGAACTTATATAGTAGAAAAATGTCGGTAGTTCATATACTACATAGCATGTGAAATGCTGAAAGCTCATGGAATACCCTATTAGCTGCAGAGATAAATCTCCTAGTATGTCATCAATGCCGCATTCTTTGTACTCTCGGAAGTGCTTTATGGTTTGATTATGAGATGTGAGCCAAACCTATCCATTTTGTGGCCATATGCACCATAGTTAATGGGAAAACTAAATAACCAAATCCAACCGATGTGTATTGGGCCAGTTTGGTTTGGTTAGTGATGGAAACAAATCAAAAACAAGAATTGGAAGGGTAGAACAAATTGACAAATACCAATCCCTACAACACAAATGGCCTCGACCTCAAGTTAATGGTCACTTGAATATAAACTTACCTTCCCACTGAATTTTACAAGACTTCAGCTCCATTGCAATGACTCCAACCAAACCTATCCATTTTGTGGCCATATGCACCATAGTTAATGGGAAAACTAAATAACCAAATCCAACCAATGTGTATTGGGCCAGTTTGGTTTGGTTAGTAATGGAAACAAATCAAAAATAAGAATTGGAAGGGTAGAACAAATTGACAAATACCAATCCCCACAACACAAATGGTCTCGACCTCAAGTTAATGGTCACTTGAATATAAACTTACCTTCCCACTGAATTTTACAAGACTTCAGCTCCATTGCAATGACTCCAACCAACGTTGCCCTATGGTAATTCAATGGCGCACTTAACAAAGGAAACTTCAGTTCTTCCTGCCAATGAAGGTTGCAGCCCTTTTTATAAATGAAAACGAGACGTGGAGGAAAATACAGTCGTCATTGTCATTTTCTAATGTTTTTTTTCAAATACAGTTTCTAAAACAGGTAATTGTATGATGATAAGCCGCGTGTGTTTGGCTCAAGTTAGATGGAAGGATTGAAATAATCATTTGGTGGGATTATTCATCATATTTACATGAATTCTCAATTTCAAATCTAACAAATCAAGTTACAATATGATGCCATGTTATTTTACTGTTATATTTGTTCCATTAATCTGAAATTTATTACTTGCTATGAGACAAAGCTACACTGAGAGTTGGCTAATGTATTTCTATACATCCATTTCAATGTCTTTACAGAGCCAAGGTGCCGAGAATGCCAACACGGAAGGCATAATTGCAAAATACGATACAAAGTTTAACAAGAAGTTTAGCACCGACAGATTGAGTCTGAAATAAGAAAGTATGATAATGAATTTGACCACAAGACTGATTACGGTGAAGGTGTTGAAAGCTGCGGAGCCTATGGTGTGGATTATGATTATGAGGATTGACATGAGATATGAAGAGCTTGGCTTTATGTTAAAATTTTAAAATTTATTATTTGATGTTACATTAGTTTATGAGAAAATTTTGTAAAAATATATTTTATTTTTCTATAATTTTTTCTTTCCTGACACATTCATCACATGACGATGAATATGCTATGAACTTGTGCCCTTACATAGCTTGAGAAAGAAATAAAAGAAAATTTTGATATTATTTATTAGAGAGGTTTTGCACACCTTGTTTTCTTTTTTGGTAAACAAAGCATAACAATATATTAAGATAAAATAGTTCTGGAGTATTGAGCCCCTACAGCATCCGTTAATTTGAATGATGCTTTAAAATTATAGGTTTATTATGGATTGAATGAATTATTAGGAATTACAGGTGTATTGTTTTCCTGCTTTGGCGACCAATTTATTAGTCGCAACAAATAAATTATTTTTTTTCGCAAAAAATGACAATTGCCGACCAAGAGTTTTGGTTGCAAAAAATACATCTATTGCCGACCAAAAATTTTGTTGGTCATGGAAGCTCACTTTTGCCGACCAACAGTTTTGGTCGCCAAAAGTAACAATTGGCGACCAAACTAATTTTGGTCGCAGAATGTCACAATTGGCGACCAAAAAATTTGGTTGCGAAATGTCACAATTGGCGACCAAACTTTTTGGTCGCGAAATGTGTCAATTGGCGACTAAGAAATTTGGTCGGCAAAAGGCGACTTTTCGCGACCAAAGTGTTTTAGCGACAAAATGAATTAGTCGCGGTAATTAAATATTTAGCGACAAAAAATTTAGTCGGCAAATCCAACTTTTGCCGACCAACGAAAATTTTGGTCGCGAATTACTTTTGCCGACCCTCAATTGACGACCAAACTAGCGACCAAAAAATTTGGTCGCAGATAACTTTTTCAGACCAAAAATAGACTTTTAGCGACCAATTTTTTTATTGCTAAAAATGCTAATTCTTGTAGTGGGAGGATAGACTTAGGGAGTTTATTTGTTAACCAAAGAAAAACTTCTTTGGTCTAGTGTTCGTGTGATACCATTTGTGGTATAAGATTTCAGGTTCAAGCCGCATGGAAAGGATTTTGATAATATTTGCGGTGGTATTTATTTCTCTTCTGTTGTGAGAATTTTATTAGTTTGTTAGGCTGACTTGGGCTTAATAGGTTTTCTTAACTCTCTAACTATTATGGATTAGTAGTCTGTTGGATGATGTAATATTTATCATATTTGTAGTTGTTCTTTGAGTTATGTTGGGAGTTCCGAACAAATCACCAAATTTTTTACCAAACCTCTCACATGGGCGTGAGACCCACACACATGTGATTTGTGTGGGTCTCATACTCATGTGAGAGGTTTGATAAAAAATTTGGTAATTTATTTGGGATTCGTAGCATTTTCCTTATTCTTTTATCGATTGACCAAAAAAAAGAGTAATACTATTCAAGACAAAAAATTAGATCTAATTTTCAAGTTCAGTGATGTGTCAATTAATTAAGATATTAAAAACAATTCTCTCTCATATATTCTTTAATCACTAACTAATTATATCACTTACATATCATTGGATTTAAAAAATAGATTTAAAAAATGTGCTTGTATATTATTTTTCAAAAAAAAAAAAAAAAATTTTTATTTTTTATTTTTTTATTTTTACATATTTTTTCATACAAAATTTAGAAGATGCTAAAAAAGTCAATTTCCAAAACAACCCTAAGAGTTTATAGAAAGTATTTTTTTTTTAATTTCCTCTTATTTTTTTTTAAGTATTTTGTATTTCAAAACAAAAATAATAATATTATTCTGATTATATTTATTTTATTTATCATATCATATAACATACAATTAATAATAAAATAAGTTTCATGCGAATCACAATAATAATATTCAATCAGTCCATTGGATGAGTCTTTGATAGATTTGAGGACGAATACATGGTAATTACCAAAGAATTTATTTATTTATTATTATTATTATTATTTATAGTAATGGTTGTTGCTAATCACTAGTTTAGAGCCAGCTCTAGGCCTAGGCGTTCTAAAACTGAGTAAGGAAATTGAAAAATCAGCAAATTGAATTAGTTTAGATCAATTCGGTAGGTTTTATTTATTTATTTATTTATTTTTAATTTGTGGTTCTGTCTCAATTTAGAAAATTGAAGAACTGATCTCTGCGCATTAGTTCTGAATTTAGGTTTACAATTCTGGATTTGAATCGAATTGAATCGTATAACTTAAACAATATATGTTTATTTCTTAGATATTATGTTTGTTTAAGGTAATAGTAGAACAATGTACATGTTTATGTTTCGAAAAATTAAAATAGATTAATGTTGACAATATTTGCTTAATAATATATTTTTGCTTAACTAGTGAATATTATGAAACTCATTTGTTTGATGGACATATTATTACTTTTAAAATTTATGATAGGTTGAGTTTTTTTTGAAAATGTCATATAATTTTTTTCGTGAAACAGATTATATGATTCGTGATTCCAAATTGAATCAAACCTTGTTTATATAATTTGGTTTGGATTGATTTTATAATTTTAATGGTTTGGTTTGATTCCAATTTTATGGAACTGTAAACAATAGAGTAATCCTTATTTGATCTCGAACTAATTCAAGCCGGATCATGCTCACCTATAAGGCATTCAAGACAGAGCCTAGTTACCTAGATGTTTGTTGAAAGGAAAATGACCCGCTCATATTCTAAACTCACTTTTTAAACTTAATGACGTGTAAAAGAGATGCTTAATTAATGATTATAGAAGATATGAAAGTGAGAATTATTTTTAAATATTTTTATTGATTGTCAGATCATTAGACAAGAAAAATACAAAAAAAGGTAAATTACAAATACAACCTTTGAGGTTTACTTAAATTACAAATTACCCCATGTAGTTTTAGAAATTACATTATGTTCTCTAAGATTTCTAATTTCATAACAAATAGGTCTTTTTATTAATAAATCATCAAGTTAATTAACAGTTTTTAGTAATATTAAAATTTTATTTTAATTAATAATTTAGGTAATTTTATTATTGTATAGGTGCAAAATTAGAAATTTCACTTTTTCAATTAATTTTTTTAAATAAAAAATTCTGACAGGGAGGATTTGTAATTTTTCAATTCACAAGGGATAATACATATTTTAAGTAAATCTCAAGGGGTGTTTTTGTAATTTACCAACAAAAAAAAAAAAAGGAAAAGAAAAAAGATAGCTATATGCCCGTATGGGCCAATGGGCCAAGTCTGGCTCACAACCCATATTTCCATATTTTTGACGCTACGGATTGAACTTGAACCTTAGCAATCGAGGATGGAGCGGCCTGAGCCTACCTCGTGCACCGGCCGAAGTCCATGAGTCTGGGCTTGGTCTTAAATTTTACGCGGTGTGAATTGAAGGGTGCAGTTTGAGTTTGTGGAGCTCGTTATAAATTTTATTTTAATAATTTGAATTGTTTATTTTTTGAGCACTTTGAATATATTATCTATAAAAAAAAAATTAGATTGATTTAACAATCATAACTTATTCAATTTAGATGTGATTTGGGATGTTCCAAATAAGCATACTTTTTAACTTTTTATAAAATAAAATATTCAAAAAAGTAAAGAAAATGGATAGAAAAATAGAGAAAAAATGTTGATAAATATTAATTGATATAATTCAAATAAGTGTATGTATACAAAAAAAAAATATAATTTTTTAATATATGCCAAGCACTTATTACGTTTTTATTAAAAAAAATTGTATTTTTAAAAATAGACCATTCATTTTGTGATAAAAAATACGATAAATTAAATAAGTTACAATTATTGAATCGACTTAATTTTTTTCATATAAAATATTCAATAAAATAAGCTGTTAAAATTATCCAAATGATACCTTAGTGAACTCTAGGGAATAGCGCCATTCAGTCCACATTCTGGAGGCAGATCCCAAAAAATTAAAGAGAAAAATTAGGGATCATGAAAAAATTTTCATAAAAATGATCATGAAAAATTTATAATTCTTGAATTACCTTGATTAGTGTGTGGTATTTTATTTTAAGTGTAATCTAAAGGTTATGAATCTTTCATGATCATTTTCATGATACCTAACATTGCTCAAAATTAAAATAAAACCTTTTGAAGAAATTTAACTGAAGGTGAATGAAAAAAAGGAGACTGCACAAGGTGCTGAAAGTGGAGATCATTGATCCATCTTTCAACACTCTCACTTAACTACCAAACTTCACACACAAAATCTTTTCTTGAACACCAAACAAACAAAAAGAAAATATATATATATATATATATTTATATTAATTAAAGATAGAAAATGAATATTATTCATGCTTTAAATTTTCTTGCAAAAAAGCGTCACCCAACAATCTCTCAGACTCACCCATCAACTGAGGACTCAATCTGAACATCAAAACACAAAATTCCATCTGATTAATTGTGCCGTCGCCGTTCAAATCTCCTTCTCTGATCATGTTCTTCAACTGATCTTCTCCCAAATCTTGCAGCCCAAGAAGAGCAGAGTTTCTCTTAAGGCTCTCAAATGTAATCACTCCCTCATCACCATCCATTAACAGCCTAAACCCATTACAAAGCTCTTTGATCAACCCTTCCCCTCCTAACTTTTGAGCCATAATTGGCAACAAGTCTTGAAAATGATCCAACTTTCTCTTTTCCATTGATATAACCTTTCTAGTTCTTATGGTGAGTTTGAAAGATTATTCATATATATATACACGAGAGAGAGAGAGAGAGAGAGAGAGAGAGAGAGGTGGTGGAGTTCGAGGAAGGAGGGAGGGGCATGCGTGCCAAGTTGCCAACCCAAGTCCATGCATTGATTCCTACAACTGTCTTTTTATTTTTTAATTTATTTTTATATTTTCTGTATTTTGTTAGTTTCATGGAAAGTTGTCAAAAAGCTTTAAGGAGACCAAACAAAGAAGAGAAAAAGTGAGGAAGACGGGTCTATGACGCAATTGTTGGTGAAGAGTAGGTTAACTTGTCACCAAGGTTTTGAAATGTGGTTGCGGTCACCGTAATAGTTACGGTGATGTGGTAGCGGTTATAGGGTGTAAAGGCCGTAGCGTAACGATTGCTGTAATCGGAACTATGATTTTTTTTTTTTTTTGCCCAATTTGAAGAAAACTTATTGATGCATATATATATATTTTTTTATCAAAATCACATTTATTGGGGTTTAAAATAATTTTGATTAATTTTTAATAATTTTTAAGTATGATCCAACATATTTCATATTTTCAAATCACTATAAAATGAGTTTTTTACATTTTATTTCAATAGTTAATGATTTTAAAAATAATTGATTTTATATGTTTACAAATTATTTTTTACCAATACCTGAACAAACTGAATAAAAAATATTCACAATTATTAAATGAAAGGAATATAAAATAAAAATTGTGCCATAAATTAAAAAAAAAATTATAAAGAAAAAAAATTCATATAAGATTTTTTCTTTGGATTTGGATCATTTGAGTATTTGTTTCCTTTTTTTTGTAAGATTTTGTTATGTTTTGTTTTTTTTTTTTTTGAAAAAGAAAGTTATTCAGAATATTGTAAAAGGATGTAACGGTGTCTAACGGACCCGTCACAGTACCGCTACGGCCATTTCATAACACCAAAATGGCTGTTACACATGTGAATTTTCGTCACACCGCTATAGCAGCCGTAACGAGTGGCTGTAACCACCACAACCGTTACGTAACGGTTGCGGCCGCTTTTTAAAACCTTACTTGTGAGGGAAGATCAATGAAAGTTTGCTTATGGAGCCGTCGTTTGGCATCTGAATCTTGGGCTAAAATAGCTACAAAATAATATAATAATCTAAAAAGTCAATAAGACAAAATGTCACATCCAAACCATAATCATTTTGTTTTTTTCTCTCACAAAAGTCAAAAAAATCAAAAAACTCATCCCAAACGATACCTTTTAGCCTAGACTGAAATAGTTAAAAAGCCAAAAAACTAAAAAAATCAACCCACATCCCAAACAAACCCGGAGAGGGTCAATTGTGCTTGCTTTTCTCGCTTAATTTTTAGGGTAGAAAAATTATTATTTGTAGATATTTTAAAAGAAATATATTCGTGAATTAGGAATTAGGAATGAGTACATTCTTGAATGGATATGAGTAGTACCGAAAGAAGATAAGTTGAGAGATAATAGATTGAGATGGTTTGATCATATACAACGGAGATTAACAGAGACAGTAATGAAGAAATGTGATACATTGATAGTAGATAGAAGTGTTAGGGGAATGGACAGACTTAGATTGACATGGGCAAATATAGTAAGTAGAGATATAAATCTCCTTTATTTGACTAACCAAATGACCGTTGATAGAGTTGACTGGAGAAGAATGATTCATGTAGCCAACCTTATTTGATGAGACTTAAAGGCTTGATTTGGTTAGATATTTCAAAAGAAATGACTATTTGTTTTAGGGTTGAATTATTTTCTTTTGGTGATATAACTGGAGAGGTGTTGTTGGGCTTAATAAGTCCATTTTGGGATTTATTTTGCAATTCGAATCATTTTTTATAATCCGTTGAAAAGAGCATTCATACAAAAAATCAAATTGATCAAATGTCAGTAATCAGATGATCGAATTATATTTATCTTAAAAAAACAAAATAAATAGTTTACATTCAAAATCATATTTGTCGTTCAATTTTATAAGACAAATATGTAATATGGACATATAACTATTGATATCCAATTAACTTAATTTTTTTATATATTATATTCTCAATAAATCTTACAAAATAAATGATTTAAATCACTGATGTGAGTCTCAAAATGAGCCTACCAAACTCAAATAAGCTAGATAGAAGCCACTCCTAAGTATGCCATTATTGTTAAGGGAGGTCATATATATGCATATATATATATATATATATATTAAGGGTTGCTACTGTAGACACTCCTAAAAACAAAACATATGTCTCAGTATAACATTTTTGGTGACTAAACTTTTAAAAGTTTTCAAATAAAATATCATTTTAACTTTCAGTGAATAAATGTTTTAGTCGTGGATAAGTTTTGCTGCAATAGTATTACATGAGGGACAAAGCATTTAGTTGCCAACGAATTTTATGACTAAATAATATAGTCACAAAAAACCTGAGGATGTTAGTCGCCAATGAATTTTACGACTAAACATTATAGTCGCCAGTGAATTTTAGGGACCAAATTGTTTTGGTTATGCAAAGATGACATGTTTTGTCGTGACTGAATCTTTTTGTCGCAAAAAATTTCAATTGTTTTGAACTACTAAATATTTAGTAGCTAAAAAAATTATTTTTCATTTTATTTTTGTTTGGCTATTAACTCATTAGTTGTTAACAAGTTTATGTTTATTTTGACTATCAACTATTTAGTCGCCTAAAATCTCACTTTTTGTTTTTTGACTACTAAATGTTTATTCGCCAATTTTTAAAATTATCGAAATGGAACTTAGGCATTATATGTTAGGACAACATTCTCATGTAGAAGAGAGGGATAGAGAAGAACAGGAGTTGCTTAATGGCGATGAAGAATGATATCGAGAGGGAGCAAGGGGGTGGATCCCAGTAGTGAATCATAGGAAAAGGAGAGAAGCGTGGAGAAAGGAGGCAAGTAAAGGATTATTCTCTGTCTTCGTGGATAATATACCGTACAAGATGGATCCTAAAGCTTTGTTTCAACTATTCACAAAGTTTGGAATAATGAGGGATGTTTTTATCCCATAGAAGAGAAGGAACGCCACAAACACTAGATTTGGCTTTGTTAGATTCGATTGCTCAGTGGCGGCGAACATCGCTGTTCAGAAAGCCAATGGATTGTGGGTAGAGGATAGAGTGCTCAAAGTCAATATGGCAGAGTATGGCAGAATTGAAGCTAGATCTGTTAAAAGAAACCAGTCTGGAGGGAATATTGGTGGAAATGAAGATAGAGGAAGGTTTGATCGAGCTCATCATGGTTTACAGAGATCCTTTGTGGATGTGGTCAATGACGGAATAAATACACCAATGGGCAAAGTAGCTTCTACCATTAAGGTAAATGAAGAAGGGCATGGTTGGTTGTATGATAGCGTGATGTTGAAATTCAAGACAGAGTACTCTTTGTAATGTATTCAGATGGTGCTTAAAGAGAACGGAATGGGACATGTTCTGGCTAGAAATGGGGGTGGCAAGAATGTAGTATTGACTTTCTTGTCAAAAGATGATATGTTGGCTAACCTATTGTTGATTAAAGAATGGTTCAAGGACTGGTGTGAGTCTATTAAAATTTGGGAATCAGAAGCTAATGCAGAGCAAGAAAGGTGTCTGTGGCTCAAATGTTATGGTGTTCCCCTGAGTATGTGGGATAGAAGCACCTTTAGCAAGATCGGTAGCATGTGGGGCAGTGTTCTAAGTCTGGATGGGAATATCAGTCAACCACAGTCTTTCAGCCATGGCAGAGTCAGAATTGCAACAGGTTGTATGGAGTTTCTCAATTAGACTATTAATCTGGAATGTAAAGGAAGAATCCATCCAGTTTTGGTTTGTGAAGAACAACCACATAATTCTTTTGACAGTGGAAGCATATTATCTAGCGAGTTGGTGGAAGACCGCAACTCTAATGAGGTTGATAAGCATGATTAAGTAGGGGTGGGTCATGACGATAAGTCTGCTGATAATCTGGTTGTGGAGGATGAAGATGACGAAGCTGAGTTGGCAACCAATCTGGTTGACACCATAGTTGAAGAGACTGCAAGTGGCGTGGGGAATAACTTGGTGGTTGAGGAGCGTATGGAGTTGGCGGTGGCAGAGAGTAGCCTCGAGGCTAATGATGACAATCTAAGGACTGAGGAGCAGCTATTTACACTTGGCTTTCTCAAGTGTTTAAATGGGTCTAATGTTCATAGGCCTGGTATTAGCCTAGAAGTAAATTTGGGCCATCTTTATGGTCCAGTGGAGTATTATAGATCTGATATTGTAGTGAGGGGTCCAAATACACAACCTAATGTTATAACTAATTCTATTTTGGCCTCTAAAAGACCCAGCATGCCTACGGTGCAGACAAGCCCACCTGGAGTTATAAACAGCAGAACTAATGATCAGAAGTCAAAAAGGAAAGGTAAAAGAAAAGTAAGATTTGCTGGAGCATCAAAATTAGCTAATGAGGTCAGTGGATATGCATACCTTGCTCGAATGTATGGTTATAATGGTGCATCATCAAGCAAGTCCTCCCCTAAATGTGCTGTATTTAGGGCCGCTGCTGCAATTTTGTCACTATCTGCTTCTAATGAGAGTCACTTTGGCATTAGAAGCCACATTCTTAGTGAGGCACAAGCAAACATACAGTTGGGGAAAATTTGGGCATTAATTACAAAGGCGAGGAGACTGAAGTTTTGGAAAAGATGGTGGACCTAGAAGATGTTGACAGAGCAAGGAGGAAGGCAAAGAGGAAAGAATAAGAGCATTGAGTCTCTCTACGGGGTCTTTTTGGTGTTAAAATTGTTTTTTAATGAAGTTGATGTCTTGGAATGTTAGAGGATTAGGGAAGCTAGAAAAGAGATGAATGATTAGGAAGCTCATCTATGAAAGAAAGGTTGATATTGTGTTTCTTCAGGAGACAAAGCAAGCTTCTATTACTGAGAATGTTGTAAGAGCTTTGTGGGGAAAGAAAAACATGGAGTTTATGGCTCTGGGCTCTGAAGGGACTGCTGGGGGTCTTCTTTGTATATGGGACCCAGATTTCTTTCAGCTGGAGGATTGTTGTAGTAATAGAAGATTTGTTATCTTATCAGGTACTTTGTTAAATACTTTTGAGTGTACTATTGTGAATGTGTATGCCCCTAATGAGGTGGGAAGTAGATGTAAATTTTGGGACTCCTTACTCAAGCTAAAATTTGAATTCCCAAAACCATGGTGCTTGGGGGGTGATCTTAATGAGATTAGGAATATTGGTGAAAGGGTGGGCTGTTCCAGAAGAGATAAGGCAATGAGGGATCTAAATTCTTTCATTGAGAGTTGTGAGTTGCATGATCTACCTTTGCTAGGCAGGAAGTTCACATGGTGCAATGCTCAAGGTGGGGAGAAATGGAGTAGGATCGATAGAATTCTGCTTAATCCAGAGTGGCTGCTGAAGTATAATTTCAAAGTTTGGGGTCTTCCTAGGCTTTTTTTTGATCGTTGCCCTATTTTGTTAATGGATGACGTGAGGGATTGGGGGCTTAAGCCTTTTAGGTTCATTAATGCTTGGACTAGTCATCCAAGTTTTCCCTCTTTAGTGGCTAAGGTTTGGCATGAATCTAGCATTATTGGGAGGGCTGGGTATGTCTTGTTTCAGAAACTGAAAATTCTAAAGGTGGAGCTGAAAAAATGGAATTTTGAAGTTTTTGGAAACCTTGTTACAAAACTCAAGAAGGCAGAGGAGGAGTTGACTGAGAGAGAGATTGTGGCTGAAGATAGATCTCTGGTAGAAGCTGAGAGGTTCAGAAGAAGAGAAGTGAGAGGTGAAGTTTGGAAACTTAATCGAATGGTGGAATGGCTATGGCAACAAAAATCTGGACCATTAATGGGGACAAAAATACTAAGTATTTTCATCTTATGGCGAGCAGCAGGAGGAGTAGAAATTTAATTACTTCCATCACAGTAGAAGGAGAAGTGTTTGAGGAGCCAAATAAGGTAAGGTACGAGGTGGTACAACATTTTAAGAGGCAGTACACTAAAAGTTGGGAAACAAGACCAGATTTGGGAGGTTCCTTTAAATCAGTTTTAGAAAGTTCTTCGTACCATGCTCTGGAAGCTGTTTTTTTTGTAGATGAAGTTAAGGCAGCTGTTATGGAGTGTAGTGGTGATAAGGCTCCAGGCCCTGATGGGTTTAATTTGCTATTTTTTCAGAAATTTTGGAAGATAATTCATCCCGAGGTTATGCATTTCTTGCAAGATTTTCATGCTTATAGCAAGCTTTCCTATAGTTTTAACAGCTCATTTATCACTCTTATACCTAAGTCTGATAACCTCATTGGGCTGTCAAATTAAAGGCCTATTAGTTTGGTGGGTAGTATGTACAAGATTCTTTCTAAGGTCTTGGCTAATAGACTTAAGAGAGTTCTTCCTACTGTTATTGGTGAAACACAATCTCCTTTCTTGGGAGGGCGAAGTCTATTGGATGGTGTTTTTATTGCTAATGAAATAGTTGGTGGATGGAAAAAATCCAAAAGAAGATCTGTTATTATTTGAGAAAGCTTATGATTCAGTTAATTGGGCATTTTTATTCTCAATGTTATCTAACTTTGGTTTTGGGTCAAAGTGGGTATCATGGATGAAGGAGTGTATATCTACAGTAAGGTTGTCTGTTTTAGTGAATGGCTCTCCAACTGAGGAATTTTCACCACAGAGAGGTCTCAGACAAGGTCATTCTTTGTCTCATTTCTTATTCAACATAGTGGCTGAAGGTCTGAATATTTTAATGAATAGAGCTAATGAAAAAGGCATTCTCAAAGGGGTAAAAATTGGTGTAAATGAGGTAGTGATATCTCATCTTCAATTCGCTGATGATTCCATATTATTTTGTGAAGCAGATATGGATCAAATTGTACTCATAAAGAGGATCTTAAGATGTTTTGAAATCTTGTCTGGCATGAGAATTAATTTTCACAAGAGTGTTGTGTGTGGAGTTGGAGTGGAGGAGGATACTTTGGCCTCTTTCGTAGATATTCTGAATTGCAAGGTCCATGGCCTGCCACTTAAATTTTTAGGGCTGCCATTAGGTGCTAATCCAGGTAGGAAGTCTACTTGGAAGCCAGTTTTGGATAAAGTAAGATCTAGGCTATCTGGGTGGAGGCGAAGGCTCATTTTCTTTGCATGTAGATTAACTTTGATTAAGTCCGTTTTATCTAGCCTTCCTATTTATTATCTATCTTTGTTTAAAATGCCTCTTGGAGTGATTAGAGAGATTGAAAGGTTGGAAGCTTCTGTTCTCTGGGGAGGGAATGGTTTAAAGAGGAAGGTTCATTTGGTGAAGTGGGTTGAAGTATCAAAAAATAGGAATCAATGTGGGTTGGGGATTAGGAGAATCGAGGATGTCAATGACAGTTTGATTCTTAAATGGTGGTGGAAATTTGGAAGTGAAGTAAATGCCCTTTGGAGAAGATTGTTGTGCAGCAAGTATATGATTGAGGAGGCTAATTGGGTGCCACCAGTGCACTCATCATCTATCCACTCTAGAATCTGGAGTGATGTCCTTGTAACTGCTAGTCGTAATCCGCCGTTAATGGAGTTCTTTTGGGGAAGTATTAGATAAAGGTTGGTAATGGGTGCAGAATCAAGTTTTGGTACAATAAGTGGGTCGGTGATAGGTGTCTTAAAGATAAGTTCCCTAGACTTTTTAGTCTGTCAAATGATAAGGAAGGTACACTATCTTATTATTCAGCAAGAAAATCCAGTGCAGAGGAGTGGAACTCATATTTCCGAAGGGATTTATATGATTGGAAGAAGGAGGAGGTTGTTAGTATGGTTGCAATTTTAAGGAAGACCCCTTCTCTGAGGGTTGATGTAGAAGACTATCCTATTTGGAATGGTTCTCTTGGTGGTAGTTTCAAGGTTTCTGATCTTTATCGATTCTGTGATGCTAGTATGGGCCCTCAACTCAAAATTTGTAAGTTTGTGTGGAACAATGGTATTCCCCCCAAAGTCCAATTTTTCGGGTGGTTGGCCTGGAGGAATAGAGTTAAAACAGGGGACTTCTTACAACATATCGGTGTCCTTAATAGTAATGCAGCTGTCTTATGTGCCTCTTGCCAAAAATGAAAATGAATCTACTTCTCATGTTCTATTACACTGTCCATTTTCTTAGCAAGTTTGGTCTGACCTAATGCTATGGTGGGGGTGTGTTTGGGTGGTGCCAAGGACTATTGATTGCCTATTTCATTGGTGGATAGGTTGAGATTATAAGAAACTGGCTAGGAGATTGTGGAGAGCCTTACCTTCTATTGCTCTATAGTCAATTTGGAAGTTAAGAAATGATTGTATGTTTAACGGAGTGCAGCCATGTGGGTCTAAGTTATGTGAGACCATTAAGATCAAATTTGCTATGTGGGTTAAAGCTTCCTCTAAGGGATTCATGTACTCTACCATGGAATTAATTAACAATCTGGATCAGATTAAGCAATGCAGCTGAGGGATCCAGTTTTGGTTGCAGGTTACTGGTCTGTGTTCTGATATGCACTGCTGATGTATACTTTGATGAAGCTTTTGGTATTGGGCTTAGAGGCTTGGTTGGGTTTGCTGATGTATGAGACTGCTATGGTCTGGGTAGATAACTTGAGGTGTCCTTAGACTTAAGTGGTTTGGGTAGAGGGGCAAGCATTGGGATATGTTGCTGGAATCTAGTTTGCAGTTGTGGTGATCTGTTTGCTAATGTGTATGCTGCTAATATGTGGATGGCTATTATGTTTTGCAGATGGTGGAGTTGTTTGGCCTACATGTGGTATGTGCTTTGTTGTGGCTGTATAGTCTGAGGCTGGGGAGTGGTAATGCTAATGCCCTTTTTGGTATGCATTTGAGACCTTGAGTCAGGTGTTGCTATACTTTTGAGATGTATGGGTTGGATGGCTGCTATGATCTGCAGGTGGATGGCTGTTGTCTTCTGGTGTCTGAATGGCTTATGGTGGCTGCTGTGTTTTGTCTGAATGGCTGGTGGCTGCTGTGTTCTGTCAAAATACTTGTTTAGCAGGGGAGTGGTAATACTTATGTTGCTAACAACTTAGGATTGTGATGCTGGTGTCTGAATGACACCTCCTGGTTGTTGCTGTGAGGAGTGGAGTTCTTTAGGTAAAGTTTTGTTTCACATATGAAGTGAAGAATGATTTGTTTTGCATCACATATGCTGTGAGGAGTGGAGTGACCCTTGGCGGCTGCAGTTGGTAACTTATGTCCTGTTTTGGTCTAGTTTTTGCATTAGCCGGACTGACATCTCCCAGCTACTTCTGTGAGGTATGGAGTGAATCTAGGTGTAGTTTTGTACCACTTTTGGGGTAACACTAGGTGAAGTTTTGCTCTAGCCTGAATGGTGTCAGCTGTGATCTATTTTGTTTTAGGAGTGGTGTGGTGGTTTCCTGTTGTTCTTTTCCTTTCTCTCTTTTTGACTCTTTGGATTGGTTCCTCACCAATCTTGGGTTAAGTGCTAGCAAATGATTGTGCTTCCTTATCGGTACTAACCTAGTTGTGATTGGTAAGGTTAGTTATGATGTTTTTTGCACTTCCCTTCTTTATTGATGTAAGTTTTCGCATGTTTCTTGCTTTCTTCATCAATAAAGTTTATTTTTACTGATCAAAAAAATGTTTATTCGCCGAAAACCTTCAGTTTCATTCTGGCTAGTGTCTAAAAACCTTGATTTCCTTTATGACTATCAATTAGTTAGTCACCAATAACTTCACTTCTTTTTTGGATACTAAACGTTTAGTCACCAAAAACATTATTTAGTATTTTTTAAAACTTGTGTTTATTCTGGGCAACATGTACGCTATATATAAACAAAACAATACATATATCCATTATATTGTCTGCCATTCTACAACTTGTATCCATTTAACTTTCAACTATAAAAAAATATTAACTTTTAATGTCAAATTCCATATAAACCAAGTGTAATCTAACCTAAAATAATAATTTCATACAAAACAAAGAATCATACAAAAATGATGTCATCTGTACACAAAAAAGAACATGCCAAATGGCCGTTTGGTGTGGTACAGATTATCATATAGCAATCTGTACCATGTCAAAAGGTAATCTATACCATACCAATAGTAATTTGTTCTATGCCAAAAGTAATATATACGATGCCAATGGTAGTCTGTACGAATAATAGTAATCCACATAAAAACAAAGGACGACAAAATAGCAAATTATACAAAAATAATCTTCTCTGTAGACAAAAAAAAGGAATATTCACAATTCTACACCAAAAACCATCTGTAAAAATAATTGCACTCATTAGTATTGATTTAATAACATTGGCATTTCAAATTATAAAAGAAAACAATATAAAACTCGAATGCATATAATCTTTTCAAAATTGTATAATTATAGTTCTAATTATATGTTGCATGTTTAGAGAAGTTCCCCCCTCCGAAAACGTAAATCTTCAATTAAGTTTAAAGTGTTTTCAATTCTAACTCCGAAACTACATGTTCAATGTTTAATAAATACCACTCCATGTCATAAATTTTCTCATTGAAATAGCTCGTAGCATTTTCACCACACCGCTTTATACATAATTATATTAATTCATAACTTATAATTCATAACTTCTACGATAGTGATGTGTGTACCATAAATTTGCACATTCTTAACTTTACTATGTGTAGTTGCATAAATAATACTAAAAATTGGCATAATATTAAGGGAGTGTTTTGGATGGGCTAAAATACATGCTAAAATAGTTAGTAAAATAAAATATTTCATCACATCATTCTCTTTATTTTTTTATACGTTTTTCGTAAAAAATTAAATAGCCAACTAAAATAGCCTATTTTCAAACGAGACCTTATTAAAATGAATTGCTTTTAAAAGTGTATTATAAATTTTTTTCATATATATATATATGGTGTAAGAAATCTTTTCGGAAAATCAATTTAATACAAATAAATAATAAAATAAAATATAAGAAATTTCTTACAAAAATTCTGTAAAACTTAGTACAAATTATGACCGAGGTCAGTGTTTGAACACTATGCCTTTAAGATAGAAATTCGCCCTCGTCTCTGGTGCTTGCAATTGATAAACGTCTTGTTTCAAGTATACAACAATCACCACACACAAAAATCACACAACTTCCTGTGTGTACAACGAGCCAATTTATGCCATGCACTCTCTTATATATTTGATTAGACATAATGTATGTATCTTAAAACTCCTCAACAAATGAATACCATGTGGATGGTATTTATAGAAATATTTGTGACATTCAAAAGGGTCATGACTCTAGGGTCACTCCCTTTCATATGAAGAGATTTCTTAAAAGATGGCACCATTTCATTTAAATGAGATTTATTTCCATTCACTTTTAATTTTTTCCAACATATGGTGCTTATTCATGACACCTATTAATTATTTTCATGATCTCATATGAAATGGAGTCACTGCGCCAAGACCAACCCTTCTCTACCAATTGATTATTTTAAATATATATAGTAAGACTATAAATTCAGATTTTTTATTTTTTTTTAAAATTCAAAATCTTATGCAGAATTATTAATTAATAATTTAAAATTATTTTATACATGAATCTACACAATATCAATTCAATGTTTATCGCACAATTACAATTTAAATAATTTTCTAGTATATTTTTTCTGGTTAATATAGACTTACTCTTTAATCTATATATATATATATATATGATGACATGGTCATGAACAGGTGGCACCGACAAATAAAACCGGCATCATAATTTATTAAACAAAAATGGATAATTAAAGTCTCATTTGGCAATTACATATTTTAACTAAAATGTCAAAAAGTCAGTATAAATTGTCACATCATATTGTTTATTTTTCTATATATTTTTTTGTAAAAAGGTAAAAAATTATTAAAATAACTTGTCCCTAAATGAGGCCTAAGATTAGGAAAAAGCAAAGGATTAGTGTGACCAGACAAAAAAAAAGTGATTTCATACACAGCACGATAATTTCATACACAATCCCTGAAGTTGCCTGGAAGAAGATTCTTACAAAATTGAAATGTGAATCCATTTTTATATAGGAAAATTGCTCACACATACCAATCAAAAATCGACCAAATTGCTTATCATATTTGGCATGGCATGTGGGTGTATATGATGTATTGGTGATTGAAAATAAGTTAGGAAGTGGTTTGATTCTTCAATGGCAAAACAATAATTTTGTTGGTTTTTTAAGATAGCAGATAAAGTTCAAAACACTCATATTTCATGTGAAACAATTCAATAAAATTAAGTTATAACTCTGTAGTCATATGTGCAGAGTTTGATTTTATTCAAACACTTTTAAAAATTATTAACAAAACACATTTTTTGATTAATGGAGAGTGGTGGGAGTCATGGGATTAATAATCTTTTTATTGGCTGCATTCTCTACCAATCATAAAATATATGAACAAATTTGTTTTCGATCTGCTTATATGCTAAGCCAGTAAGGCAGTGCCTTTAGGCCACATTTTCAAATAGGCCTCCAAATTTTTAAATATGATAAAAAAAAAATCATTGGGAAAGGAGGGTGTGTACGATATGCACCTCATAATTATAGAAAAAAATGACATAAATTTATATTTTTTGAATCATAACTAAAAAAAATTAAAAAAATCATAGCCAAACACAAAAAAACATAACAAAAATATCAAACTAATGTCATAACCAAAGAACAAAATTAGTCATAATTTAAAAAGAAAATAACGTAATTAAGGATACATATGATATGCAAGTGTGTATAATAGAATTCTTCATAATTGATTATATATCTCTACTTGTTTTAACAAAAAAAAATTATTTTGAGAAAGGCCTCAATGCAATAACAAGAAGAACAAATAAATAAAAGTCCCCCACTAATATGCATAATACAAACTCAATATTCGAAAAAAGGTTCTAGTAATTTGGGTTTTATTTTTAACACGCACTTCTTATATATATATTATTAACTCCAGCCCACATGGAGGAGTAATTGGAGGTTGGCTGGTTGGCTCTCCAAGTCAAGAAGTAAGAGGGTAGATAGTAGGTGGCATCCAACCCATTAATTTCTTTCTTGACTTTGTTCCCTCCCGTTTGTGTATAAAATGGGAAGAGGTGAATTGAGTTAGATCATCAGAAAGAGAAAGATAGAGCAAAGAGTGTAATCTGTGAGTAAGTGAGAGTGCTATAGAGAGAGAGAGTGAGGTGTGAGTATTGTAATCTCCCTCCAGGAAAAATTCTATAATGGATATCTCTCCCGTGGACGTAGGCTATTGCCAAACCATGTAAATTTCTTGTCTCTTTTCTATGTGTGATTGATTTCTGGTGTGCCTTAATCCTAACAAGTGATATCAGAGCCTCGTTGGTTGATTTTCGAGAAAACAAGTTGTGTTTTTCAAAATTTCCTAGAAATCAAGTTACTCGAAATTCACTTTTGAGCATACAGGAAGAAAGCTCTCGACGAGAGGAGTCCAAAACTGCAAAGCTGAGCTACAGACAAGCATCCACACACTGTCACACGCCACCTAAATAAGGCGCGTGAGTCTCAATCTCAGACATGCACCACACGTGTTGTTGACAGTATCGGCGCATCACACCAGTCTCAAGCACACGTCCGACACGCGGCAAAAGGAAAAAGGAGAGTGGTGTGCATGTGTTCGTGACGTCACCACCACGTCACACGCCATCTGACAGTCACGTCATCAACACGTTAGCCCAGGTCAAAGCCACGTGTCTGTCACGTCAGCAACAAGCCAGAGCCACGAGTCCGCTACGTTAACGGCACGTCAGCGCCACGTGTCCGACACGTCACCATGCTTGTTGATTGGTCAACCTGTCAGGTTAACCCAACCCGACCTAGAAGAAGAGGGATTATCCGGTGCTACGCGGCTAAGGTACATCTACAAATCTGAACTGTCGAACTTATTTTGGCTAGATTTGATCCATTTGAAGTCCGATTTTGACAATCTAATAGGGGTTTCCAACTATTTAGAGTATTTTGGAGAGATCCATATGGTCAGATTATTGAATTAGAGTTTCTGTAAAAAGTAAGAAGAGGATGGAAGAATCTACTTCAACTTTAAGATCCATGATCAAGTTGAATCCTTCAAATTATGCAATCTGAAAGTCGCGGATGGAAGACATCCTATATTATAAAAATCTGTTTGAATATATTTCTCTAAAAGGGGTTAAACCGAAAAAAGTGAAGGATGAAGATTGGATAAAGATGAACCAGAAGGCTGTCGGTTGTATCAAACAATGGATAGACCACAGTGTGTTCCACCATGTCGCCCAGGAGATAGATGCATATGTCCTTTGGACAATGTTAGAAGGAAGGTACCAACCAAAGACTGCCCCAAACAAAGCCTTGGTGATGAGAAGGCTTGTAAATCTGAAGTTGAAGAATGGTGTGTCTGTCGCCCAGCACACTAGTGAATTCAAGAATCTGGTGAATCAACTTGCAACCGTCAAGATGCCTTTGGACGATGAAATGCAAGCCGTACTACTATTCAGTTCTTTACCGGACAGATATGAGACGTTTGTGGTTTCTCTCAGCAACTTTGCACCAGAGAGGAAGCTAACCATGAGCATGGTCACAGCCGCCATGTACAATAAAGCGACAAGGAGAAAAGACATGGGAGGTAATCATTCCTATGCTCTTGTCACAGAAGATAGAGACAGAGGTAGAGGAAGAGGTAGAGACAGAGGTAGAGGTAGAGGAAGAGGAAGAGGAAGAGGAAGAGACAGAGGCAGAGGAAGAAGCAAGAGTAGAGGTAGATGGAACAACATGAGTAAATCCAAAGACAGTAAAAGTCAAGATAACTCTAGCTACACTTGCTTTCATTGTGGCTAGGAGGGTCACATAAAGAAGAACTGCCCAAGCCAGAAAGATAAAGGCCAAAGCAACAAGTTAAAGGGAGATGAAAGAACACGACAACCACAACAACTGATGAAATACTTCTTGCAGTTAGTGAAGAGGAAGATTACCTTCACGTGGCTAACCACAGTTGTACAGAGTGGGTGATAAACACAACTACATCCTATCACGCCACTTCCCACAGAGAACTCTTCAACTCGTACAACGTTGGAGATTTTGGCACTATTCGAATGGGAAATTCAAGCAATTCGAAGATTGTGGGTATTAGAGACATTATTATTCAGACTAATGTCGGATACAAAGTGATTCTCAAATATGTGAGGCATGTTCTAGATTTGCGCCTCAATCTTATCTCCAGAAGCGCCCTCGACCGACAGGGCTATACAAGTACATTTGGAAATGGCCATTGGAAACAGATAGGAGGAGCTTTGACAATTGCCAGAGGAGAGATGTCTTCAACACTGTACAAAACTCAAACGAAGATCTGTTTGGGAAGTCTTAATGCAGTAAAAGATAAGGAGTCACTAGACTTATGGCACAGAAGACAGGCTCATATGAGTGAGAAGGGATTGCATCTATTGGTAAAGCAATCCAGGATACCCTTATCCAAAGGGAGTGCCCTGAAGCCGTGTGATCATTGCTTTTATGGCAAGCAGCATCGAGTATCATTTAGTTCAACGAGTAAGAGGAAAACAGAAGTGTTTAATATGGTATACTCGGATGTTTGTGGCCCAATCGAAGTGGAGTCACTTGGCGGCCGCAAGTATTTTCTGACTTTCATTGATGATGCATCAAGGAAATTGTGGATGTATTTCCTGAAGACGAAAGATGAGGTATTCCAGCACTTTCAGGAGTTCCATGCAATGGTGGAAAGAGAGACCGAAAAGAAGTTAAAGTGTTTTCGCACAGACAATGGTGGCGAGTACACTTCCAATGCTTTTGAAGCATATTGTGCTACCAGAGGTATCTAGCATGAGACAATAGTTCCCGGTACCCCATAACACAATAGTGTGGCAAAAATGATGAACCGCACTATTATTAAAAGAGTCAGTTGTATGCTCAAAATGGCAAAGTTTCCAAAGTCATTCTAGGCTGAAGTCGTCTGTACAGCCTGTTAGCTCATTAACAGGTCGCCTTCAGTCCCGTTGAATTTTGCGATACCTGAGGAAGTTTGGTCCAAAAGAAAGGTGTCATATTCTCACTTGAGAGTCTTCGAGTGTAAGGCGTTCGCACACATCTCCAAGGTAAACAGATAGAAACTTGATGAAAAGTCCACTCCATGTATATTTGTAGGCTATTCAAATGCAGTATTTGGGTACAAGTAGTGGGACCCAATGAACAAGAAGATGTTCAGAAGCAGAGATGTTGTGTTCTAGGAAGACCAGACAGTAGCAGATTTTAAGAAGTCTGCAAAGTCTAGAGATGTCATCACTCCAGACTTGTTCCTATCTCCCGAGCCATTACAAAATGCAAGATGTGATGATGTACAACAAGAAGTGCCAGAGTTACAGAATCCTATGCTAGAAATTGAGGATCAGGAGGAAAGAGATGAAGACCCGAATGAAGAGGGTATTGAACAGGGGGAGTAACCCCCTCAACTAGAGGCAAGGCCTCAGTTGCGGAGATTTGGAAGAGCTGCCATGCCATCAACCAAATATCCCGTTTCTTAGTATATTCTGATTACTAATGAGGGGGAGCCTGAGAGTTTTTCAGAAGCAAATAGTCATACAGAGAAAGATTGCTGGATACATGCCATAAAGGAGGAGATGGGTTCTTTGCAGAAGAACCACACTTATGAGCTTGTTTCACTTCCAAAGGGTAGGAAAGCATTGAAAAACAAATGGGTGTACAAATTGAAGAAAGATGGCAACGGTAAAATACTGCAGCACAAAGCTCGCTTGGTGGTCAAAGGTTTTGGGCAGAAGAAAGGAATTGATTTTGATGAGATCTTCTCTCCAGTTGTGAAGTTGACTTCCATTCGAATAGCTCTGGGATTAGCTGCTCGCTTGAATCCGGAGGTAGAACAGATAGATGTCAAGACTGCTTTTTCTCTATGGTGATTTGGATGAAGAGATCTATATGGAGCAACCAGAAGGATTTGAAGTTAAAGGGAAACAAAATCTAGTCTACAATTTGAAGAAGAGTCTCTACGGTCTAAAGCAAGCGTCGTGACAATGGTACAAGAAGTTTGATTCATTCATGGTGGATCACAAGTACACAAGAATTGTAGCAAACTAGTGTGTATATTTCCAAAGGTTTTCGGATGGAAACTTCATCATCCTACTGTTGTATGTCGATGATATACTGATCATTGGACAATATATTGCTATGATCAACAAGTTGAAAAAGGACTTGTCGCAATATTTTGACATAAAGAATTTAGGCCAAGCACAACAGATTTTGGGTTCGTGATAGAAAAGCCAATAAGATATAGCTGTCACAGGAGAAATATGTTGAACGGGTGATTGAAATGTTCAACATGAAAGATGCCAAGCCAATCAGCACACCACTGGCCAACCATTTCAAAGTGACAAAGCGTTCGTGTCCCACGACCAGCTCTGAAAAGAAAGAAATTGAGGTAATCCCTTATTCATCCGTAGTAGGAAGTTTGATGTATGCAATGGTGTGTACCCGACCAGATATGGTTCACGCAATTGACGTTGTGAGCAGATTCCTCGCCAATCCAGGAAAGGAGCATTGAGGGAACTTCAAAGATGTGTCTATGTTTTGAGGGAGCTGAACCAATTTTGGAGGGTTTTACAGATGCCAATATGGCGGGTGTCTTGATGGTAGAAAGTCTACATTAGGATTTTTATTCACCTTTTCAGGGGGAGCTGTTTCATAGCAGTCTAAACTACAAAAGTGTGATGCTTTATCTACAACAGAGGTAGAGTACATTGCTGCCGCAGATGCTGGAAAGGAAATGTTGTAGTTAAAGTGGCTTCTCTAAGAATTGGGTCTACAGTAGGAAGAGTACAAGGTACATTGTGATAGTCATAGTGCAATTGATCTAAGCAAGAATTCCATGTACCATTCACGTACAAAGCACACTGATATCCGGTATCATTGGATATGAGAAGTGATAGAAAAGCACCTGATGAAGCTGGTAAAGATTCACACAGACAAGAATCCTTCAAACATGATGACCAAGGTTGTCACTAGAGACAAACTGGAAGTTTGCAAGAATCTAACCGGGATGGACTTCAAGTAAGAAGTCAGTTATCCATATGGGCGTAGAGGGAGAGAATTGTTAACTCCAGCCCATATGGAGGAGTAGTTGAAGGTTGGCTGGTTGGCTCTCTAAGTCAAGAAGTAAGAGGGTAGATGGTAGGTGGCAGCCAACCTATTAATTTCTTTCTTGACTTTGTTCCCTCCTGTTTGTGTATAAAATGGGAAGAGATGAGCTGAGTTAGATCATCAGAAAGAGAAAGACAGAGCATAGAGTGTAATATGTGAGTGAGAGTGCTATAGAGAGAGAGTGAGGTGTGAGTGTTGTAATCTCCCAATGAGAAAAATTCTATAGTAGATATCTCTCCCGTGGACGTAGGCCATTGTCGAACCACGTAAATTTCTTGTCTCTTTTCTGTGTGTGATTGATTTCTAGTGTGCCTTAATCCTAACATATATATATATATATATATTTAAATAACTACATTAAAAAAGATCAATGAGTTTTGAAAATCTACATTAAAAAGCATCTAGAATAGTCTTTACATTGAATCTATCCATTCCATTTATATATAGATAATTTATGACACTTTTTATCTTTTCTTATTTCGTAGTCCTTATAAACAATTTAAATAATTCTTGAAATCAATAAATATTATAAAAATTTATATTTAAACATAAAAGGCCTTTTAATGAGATTTGCCCTTGGTAAGCTTGGCTTGATTTGGGTTATGTATTGTAATTTGGTGACCAAACATTGTTTGCTATAAATTGAAGTTGAAGTATTTGAGGCTATTCAATTCTTTTTTAGTAATAAAACTTTAGACAAATTGTTCTCTTTTCTATGTTTATTTTTTTTCTGGTATTTTTCTTATTCCATACATTTTCGTGCATTAGTATACTTAATAAATATTTTAAATTTTGACTTGAGCGGTTGCATCCCTGAAGTTACCTGGAAGAAATATAAAACTTGAAATGTTAATCCATTTATATATGGGAAAATGAGTAGCATACCAGTTCAAATTGACCCAATTGCTAAGTCATATGTGACATTTGGGTGTATAAATGCAGTGGTGAATGACAACAAATTCATGGAACAGTTTGACAATTTGATGGTAAAATAATAATTTTGTTGATATTTCAAGGTCATTGAATCAAGTCAAAACATTCATATTCGATCTGAATTTTAGGTGAATTCTATTGGCCTCCGAACTAAAAAAAATTATTATATTTGAAAATATATTAACAACTTAGTTTTAGAGTCTAAATAAATCCGTTTTGAGTAATGTTTCTTTAGGATATATTCTAATTTTTATTTTTCACAGTTTCTGAGTTTATGTAATCTTAGCTTGATTTGAAGCATGAATAGCATGAATTGTGACTTAGTCACCAAGTATTGCTTACTGTAAATTGAAACTTAAGATTTTACAACTATTATCAATAATAAAATTTTACAAAAATTATTCACAATTTTATATTGTTCTTATTTTATTTGTATTGTTCATTCATTCTGAAAAACTCTAAAGGTCATGGAGATATTGATTTGTAATTATATATCAATTTTAAGTAATAAATAACAATCTCAATCAAAAAATAAAGACAAATCAACATAACGATTTTAACATAGAAAAGCCATAATTGGAGCACCTCCAATTGTGATAAAAAAAAACTACAGGCTAAAGCCACAAAACAATCTACTCGGAATTTTTTTTTATCGACAGAATAAATCTTTATTGATGAAAACATACAAAGCATGATAAGATACATCAATAGAGAGGAGCTAGCTCCAGTTGCTGAGAAACCAACAGACAAAACAAAGCAACAGAACAAAAACAACACAGCCAATAGCCAAAGCTGGGCACAAACAAACAACTAGAAGCCACTATTGGGCACAAACAGACCAACAAAACAGCTACAAAATAGTTTCAACACAACCATAAGTAGTCATCTTCTCCTGAATTGACAGAGGAGCCCAAGACTGATAGCAGACAAGCAAATAGGTTCAACCATCAGATCCTCTTTTTAGCAAGAAAGAGCACTACAACAGGGCATATAGATTAACTAAACCCAACTTGGCAGTTCGACCACACTCCTATTGACAAGAACAGAACCCCATGGCAGCCCCTTATAGAATAGAAACTCAATGGCAGCCCCTTATTTGCCTCCAGTTCAGAACAATATCATTAATAGAGAAGGGGAAGTCCTTGAGAGAGGCTTTGAGCCAAAATGCTAATCTGACCTTGATGAGTTCCCACAGGTCAACCGAGTTAGGATGGACATTAGAGAAAACACACTCATTCCTATGTTTCCAAAGAGACAAGAGGACAACTAGGGGAATGGCTCTCCAAATTTTTTGAGTAAAGACTTAAAATTCACCCCCATTCACCAGTTGAACAGACCTACCATGGATATTGAAATGCACCATTGAAGACCCCAATCATGAAGCACAGAGGACCAAATGGCCCAACAGAAAGTGCAATGAAACAAAATATGATGAGTAGATTCTGGAGCAGAATTGCAGAAGATACAAGAGGTGGAAATGTTGTTGCCTAGAATGCCAAGATTATGCAAGAACTCAGATGTTTTAATTCTATTTTTCCATGCCAACCAACCAAAAAAGTGGACTTTTGGGGGGGGGGAAGGTAAGATGTGATTCCAAATAAACTTGCTCAAGCTGAGTGGAGGCCCAAGAAGAGATGTACTAAAGGAGTATAAGGAAGACACAGTGCAAATACCAGAACCAGCAACTGCAGCAGCCCAAGCCAGACTATTGACACACTCAAGACTTAATGAAGGAGCAGAGGATAACAAATCATACAGTCTAACTTCATCAGCCAATTCCCTAGCATATACAGCTCTTCTATATAGGAAGTTCCAACCACTAGAGCTAGTTTTCATTGCATAAAAAAAGTGAAGGGAACCAGACTTGGCAGAAGAGAGAGTGAATAGAGAAAGGAACTCATCCTTGAGGGAAGTGGCACCATACCACATATCATGCCAAAATTTGATTCTGTGGCCATCTCCCATCTTCATTAGGCAATTATCCAAGAAGTAGTTGAATATGTTCCTGCTCTGAACCCTTATGAATGTAATATCCTTCCGCACTCTAGAATGTTTGTAGGAAGATTTCATTGGCGGATGCCAGCAGTCGACCTCTACCTTATATTTACTGCATATAACTTGCCTCCATAGTGCGTTAGTTTGAATACCAAATTTCCACCACCATTTGAAAAGTAGACAAGAATTGACATCCCTAATCCTCCTAATGCCTAGACCCCCTTGAGGAACACTCTTTGTTACTTCTAACCATTTGACCAAATGAATTTTCCTTTTTAATTTGGTACCACCCAACAGGAACGTAGCCTCTATTTTCTCAAAGTTACGAGCCACACTTTTAAGCATCCTAAAGAGAGAAAGATAGTACACAGGTAAACTTGAAAGAACAGACTTAATCAGAGTTAATCTTCCAGCGAAGGACAACATTTTCCTCGCCCATCTTGAAAGTCTTGCTCTAACATTATCAAACACAGGTTTCCAAGTTGATTTCCTACCTGGGTTGCCATCTAAAGGCAACCTCAAAAAATTCAAAGTAAAGTTAAGCACCTTGCAATTCAAGAGGTGTGCAAAAGAATGCAGTGACTCGTCCACCACACCAACTCCACAAACAACACTTTTGTGGTAATTGATTCTTAGACCGGATAGAACTTCAAAGCATCTGAGGATTCTTTTGATAATAACCACCTGATCCAAATCTGTTTCACAAAATATAATAGAGTCGTCAAGTAAACTTGAAAGAACAGACTTAATCAGAGTTAATCTTCCAGCGAAGGACAACATTTTCCTCGCCCATCTTGAAAGTCTTGCTCTAACATTATCAAGCACAGGTTTCCAAGTTGATTTCCTACTTGGGTTGCCATCTAAAGGCAACCTCAAAAAATTCAAAGTAAAGTTAAGCACCTTGCAATTCAAGAGGTGTGCAAAAGAATGCAGTGACTCATCCACCACACCAACTCCACAAACAACACTTTTGTGGTAATTGATTCTTAGACCGAATAGAACTTCAAAGCATCTGAGGATTCTTTTGATAATAACCACCTGATCCAAATCTGTTTCACAAAATATAATAGAGTCGTCAACAAATTGGAGATGGGATATAAGGACCTTATTAGCTCCAACCAATACTCCTTTAAGAATGCCAAGATGAATTGTTTTGGTAAGAAGAATATTAAGCCCTTCAGCCACAATATTGAATAGGAATGGTGATAATGGGTCTCCTTGCCTAAGGCCTCTTTGCGGAGAGAACTCATTAGTTGGTGATCCATGCACTAGTATAGAGATCTAGGCTGAAGATACACAGGCTTTCATCCAAGAGATCCAATTAGGCCCAAAACCAAAGATGGACATCATGGAGAACAAGAATTCCCAGTTTACTGAATCAAAGGCTTTCTCAAAGTCCAACTTGATAATTAGGGGTTGTTTAGGGTGTCCTAAATAAGTGTATTTTTTGACTTTTTGGATTAAAAAGATGAGGAAAAAAAGATGGTTGTTTTGGATAACTTTTTGACATTTTACGAAAAAATGTGTATTAAAAAATTGTATAAATTAGTGTATAGGAGAAGATTGGATAGAATAGGCTGTACGATCGGGTGAATCCAGGGACAACGTCGGAGAGTAGTGGCTGGGAGATGATTCCCTGCTTTTTGGACATTGAATTGGAGTTGTTGTTCGGCCCGTAGGGGCCCACCACGGGTCCCGTTTTGCTAATCAAAACCGTTGAATGTGTAGAACTCGTCGAGTATTATATTCTTCTAAAAAATCACGTTGATTGGATATCGATAGCTATCTCATCGGATTAGTTTGTTTTCAATCGTTAATTGTAACACCATCCATTTTATAAATTTTAACTGATTTGATTATATAGTTACCGATATCTAATTAATGTGATTTTTTACAGGCATATAGTACTCAACAAGTTCTACACATTGAACGGTTCAGATTATTAAAAAGAGACCCGTGATGGGTTCCCACAGGCCGAACAACGCCGCGTTATTTGTACACCTAAACAAAGTAATTATTCCAAAAAGTCAGTCTGCCTGCTCTGCCGTCAAAGTTGTTTGAAAAGTAATTTTGGGTAAATTAATTTTTTAATTTTTTTTTTTTGGTAGACGGTGATAACTTTTTAACTTTTTAAGGAACTTTTTAACTTTTTTGTGGGTACCCAAACCAGGCCTTAGCCCTTCTTCTAATCATTAACTACTTCATTAGCAATAAACACCCCATCAATGATATTCCTACCTCCTATAAAAGCTGTCGTTGTCTCACCAATAATTAAGGGCATCACTGGCTTCATCCTATGCACAAGAACTTTTGCCAAAATTTTGTATAGAGAACCAACCAGGCTAATGGGTCTATAATCAGTCAGATTAACGGGATTGACAAGCTTGGGAATGAGGGTAATGAAGGAGCTGTTGATACCATAGGTGAGCCTACTGTTTCTATTGAAATCTCTAAAAAATTGCATGATCTCCTACTTCATAATTTTCCAAAATTTTTGACAGCACAGCAAGTTAAACCCATCCGGGCCCGAAGCTTTGTTACGATTACTCTCTTTGATGGCTGCCAAAACCTCTGTTTTCGTGAAGTTAGATACCAGGTGGAGAGATATAGAGCTGCCCTCAATTGATTTGAAATCCCCAACCAACACGTGCCTACTCACCTAACTTTCCTTGAATTGATTCCTGAATTGACAAAGCACCTCTTCCTTGACTCTGCTAGGTTCCTCATAGGACACACCATTAACTGAAATGGAGTTAATCATATTTCTACTTTGTCTAGTACTTGCGATAACATGAAAATACCTAGTGTTTTTGTCCCCCCGCAGTGACCAATTCAATCTGGATTGCTGATGCCATAACCATTCCGCCATTCTATAGAGTTTCCACACTTCACCTCTAACCTCCCTTCTTTTGTCCTTTTCTGAAGCAAGTAGATCTCTGGCCTCCGCAGTGATGTCTAGTGCATGCAATTCATCCTCTGCAACCTTGAGCTTAGATGAGACATTGCCAAACACTTCTGAATTCCATTTCTTTAATTCCAGCCTGAGGTGCTTAAGTTTTTGATGGATTATATAACTAGCCCAACCCATAAAATTAGAATTCTTCCAACAAGTAGTAAAGAGATGAGAGAAATTGGGATGCAAAGTCCAAGCGTTAATGAATCGGAAAGGTTTGGGGCCCCAATCTCTTTCATCTTCCATCATCAATAAAGGGCAATGATCTGATATGAGCCGAGGCAAACCCCAAAGCTTCATGTTGAAGTGAATCAACCATTCAGGGCTTAGCAAGACCCTATCAATTCGGCTCTATTTCTATGCCTCCTGAGCATTACACCAAGTATATTTTCTACCATAAAGAGAAAGGTCATTCAGTTCACAAGCATCTATAAACTCATTAGGCTGATTTATACCCCTATCTCTCCGGGAACAACCAACTTTCTCGCTCATATGCCTTATCTCATTGAAATTCGCTCCCAAGCACCACGAGAAAAGGAAAGAGACCTTGAGGTTAAGAAGAGTATTTCAAAAAGAGGATCTACTACTAACCTCATTAGGTGCATAAATATTAAGTAGAACACAATGAAAAGAGTTGTATAATGTACCTGAGAGTAAAATAAATCTCCTGTTGCAGCAGCTGCTAGTTAATTGGAAAACACCTGGATCCCAGATGCACAAGAGCCCTCCTGCAGATCCTTCAGGGTCCATAGACAAGAACTCCATATTCCTATTACCCCAAAGCCCCCTAACTACAGAGCCCGAAACTATTACCTTCTTAGTTTCTTGAAAGAATGCCATATCAATGTGCCTATCTTTTAGGAGCTTTTTAATTTGACCCCTCTTCTCATGCTTGCCAATACCTCTAACATTCTAGGATAAAAGCTTCATAAAAAGACAAATGCACACACTGTAATTCCCCAGCTACTGCAATTACAGCTTAGCCTTACCCTCCTTGATAATTCTCTCTTTGTCTTTGAGCTCCAGATCATTGATCTTATCCATCACTACATCTTCTTTCCCTCGGAAGTTTATTCCAAGTTTTTGCCCCAGTTGAACAGTAGCTTTAGCTTCTTCGAGGAGATTGCTATGTGAGCTTGAATAACCCTCGGAGAGATTTGATTGTGCAAGGGCAGCTACTGCTGGTCTAAAGATAACAGATTTGGAGCTATGTTTGCTGATAGCTGATGCTTTGTGACCATAAAGTTAGGCAAAATGAGAGAAACCCTCCATCTGTGCCTTTTTTTTCCCTAGTTTCCTGGTATTCCGTAGGTGACTGGGGAGATAGTAGGCGTTTTGACTTGGCCTTGATCATGTATGCTCAAAATTTTTGACCCACTAGTATCTATACTTGTATGTGGCCCAGGGGAATTGAAAAGCAGCAAGCCATTTGTAGTGGGCCTAATGCTCTGAGATTCATTTGGGCCTTGAGAAAACTGCTCACCTAATGAGTGGGCCAAGTCCACCTTAAGAGAGATGCCAGGCCCAAGTCCCTCTCTTGGTCCACTAAGACTTTTGAAAAAACCAATTGTGGAAACTTGCTCCATACACTTCTCAAACTTATCATTGCACTTAGGATAAGGTGCATGCTCCTCCATCATTGCCTCTTTTACACCTACAGCACTAGGCCTGTTGAACTCCACATCACACGATGTCTCCTCAACCAGTGTGTCCACCTCCTCTTCACTGTAGCCGTCAGTAAGCTCCTTCCTCTTTGCCACCTCATTGGGGAAAGCCACAGCGGTAGACAGATCACATCTTGCACAAATGAATTAGACAAGTGTACTCTCAATTACCTAGCGAATCCACGCCTGAATCGAACCGACCCCTATGTGCCTCTTCTAGCCCCGTCTTCACCTCAGAATTGTCTTGCCCAACGTTGAATCCACGACGATGAGCCACTTCTGAATCCACCAAAGCTTCAGGTCCAAATTCCATGAAATCCACTGAAGAACAACTCTATCTTTTTTGAATAAAACAAACTAAACAAACCCTTTGATATAATCCACTCAATTCATGATTAAACTCTCACAGATATCAAAGGAAACAAGCAAAGAAACTCCAGATGAAAACCCTAATACCCAAAAAAAAGATCTGGCAGTCGTTCCCTAAAACCTGATTGAACCGCAATTTTTAATACAAACAAATCCGCAATCTCCGCTCGAGCACAGGAATAACCGCTCGAGCAGACTGACTAAAACGCATGTGACTAAACAGGGTCTATGCTTCCCTATATTAGTATAGTTCATAAATATTTTAAATTTTGACTTTGAGGGGTTGCATTGGATTTAGGGTAAGTTTCAAACTTGGAAATGGAAGCTTATTTTGAAATAAGTTTCAAGGAAAATGATTTTTCGTCTTTTGCAGGTAACTAAGCATTTGAAAATTAGAAAACCAGATGAATTTCCCAGCTTTTTTAACTCTAGCAAACATGTTTATTGGTTAGTAAACATATATAACCAAATAAATTTCTCTGCTTTTTACCTCTAGTAAACTTGTTTATTGGCTAGTAAAAGTCAACATATATACTAATAAATTTTTCAATCCTTTGAATGGTGAAGAAGGAGATCCTTTAAGTTGTCCCAGCTTGGTTTCAATGGACAATATGGTTTCTACTACATGTGACTAGGAACCTCCTTTGTGGAAACTCACAGGATCTTTTGTATCAATCTCTTTGAGTCCTCTATTACCAAAACGCCGAGTGCCTTGATTCGGAAACTATTTTACTTTAAAAGTCAAAAAGTTATTATAAATTATCATATTATTATTTATTTTTTGTAAAAAAATTAATTAAAATAGTAAATTTTCAAACAACTCCTGATAATTGTTGAAACATATCATGAGATTTTTATATTTTAAAATTCTCATATGATCCAATGAAAGTGAGTATTTTGAGATAAAGAGATTTATGAACAAATAATTCTTAATTCCTATCCATTAATCTTCGTTTAAGAAATTGGCCGAAATAGCCACTTGGTACTTGCTCATGATCACCTTGTGGTTAATTTTCATATACTTCTTAATAACTGGGTAAATATGTAGGAGATTTTACCATCATAATTACAAAAATAGGGCTTGATATAAAATACCATTATCCCAAGTGAATTTACACATTTTTAAAGTTAATGTTTCTGGTAACATAGTATGTATATATTAAAAACTTGTCTTTTTACTTTATTTTAACTTGGTTTAAACTCTTCAAGGACTGACAAATCAATTGAAGGCTGCTTCAAATTTGAAATCTTGCAAGGCTCAAAAGCACATGTTCTTCCACAACCATATATCAACAATAATGATTTTTTATTGGTAAGTGAAATTAATTAAAAAAATTAAAAAAAACAAACAAACAAACAAACAAACACAATAAATCATCAGAGGAATTGATCATAAAAAATTTAAGTAAAAAATATGAAGTGGTTGAAGCAGAAAGCAAAATTTGAAGGTTCAACTAGTTACACTTTGTCTCTAGGGTTGTGAGAGAATCCTCCTTATTTAGCTTCAGATTGTTAGAATTATTTCTTTTAGAGCTTAAGCTTGTTATTGACGTTTATTTATTTAAATCTGGTGCCTTGGCTAACAAAGCTTTGGCCTTAGGCCCGGAATTTTAATAAAATTTAGGGGTTTCAATTCCGCTTTTCACATTTAAACGGTATTATACATATGTTTGGACGATTTTGGAAGCGATTGGGCTCTCTCATTTGAAACGGGCTATCTCCTAGCATGGCATTTTCGTGTGTTGCACACTGGATTTTCTATTGCTAAAAAAAATTAAAAAAAAAATTTTGGCAAAGAAAAAAAAAGGGTTGTTTGGAGCAGTCCATTGTTTTTAGGTGATTAATGAATGAACAATGTTACTAAAGGAAAATTTCATGTATTTGACTACTTTCGTAGTTGAAAATTTGTTATCAGAGCATTAGATTAATAATCCGTGTCAAAATCTAAACGAAATAAGAATCTGTAGAAATCATCAAATCGTTTAATCATGCTACTTGCAAAGGCCAATAATTCCTAAAATAAATCAGATGAGAAAATTGAAATTGGGTGCAGGCATACATATCACTTTCTTGTTAAACTCAAACTGCCTCTTAGTCTTGTCATTGCAAACACTATTTGGTGCTAACATATTTCTTAATGTATGCAATGGAAGCTTTTATTGATGAAGAAGCAGAGTTACGCCGTGCTTTTTCTAAGACCGTGTTTGAATCTTTGATGTGTGAAAAGATTTGTAGAGGAATAGAAAAAGGAATGAACAAACTAATAAAATATCCGTTGTTTCTTTTTTCTTTTTTTTTTTTTTTTTTTTTTTTAGAGTTGACAAATGGGTGGATTTGGATTGATCAAAATAGGTTATATATATTTAAAACAAAGGCAAATTATGAAGAAGTCTTCTTTGAAAAACATGTAGCTTATTTAGTCTCACAACTTTTTGTTTTTACTCAAAAGTCCTATAATACTTTTGTTCTTTTTCTTTGTCTCTTTTATTCTTTGTGATTTCCGGCGATCGTCGACAAGCAACCACATCATACTTCTTCTCTTTCTCTTTCTAATAAATAGTCATAGGCGACTGACGATTACCGTCAATTGGGGTTCACCAACAATCACCGACTGCCGACTCCTTACTTCACCCTCACCGGCGGTGAAGAAGATAAGTTTTTGATGAAGAAGATGAGCAGATCTACTTAGATCTGATATAGATCTACATCAGATCCGACTAGATCTAAATAAAAAATAGTTGCCGGAGTACAATCCTCTCTCTACATCTACCTCTCTCCTTTGATCTCTTATTTTTTCTACATTTTCTCTTGTTTTTTTCTACATTTTGTTTGTTGTACACTTCTCTTTTCTGTTTTAATGAAGAAAATTTTCAAGTTCTGAACATATTTTTAAGTTTTAATTACAATCGGCAAAAACTGTAAAATTTTGTAGTTTCAATTTTTTTTGGTGTTGCAATGAATCATGGTTTAAAACTACAAAAATTTACAGTTTTATAACATTCTTTAGAACTGTAAAATTTTACAGTTTCATAACATGTTTTTCAATTTGATTAATAAAGATAAATGCTTAATAGATTTTTGCTTTAAAACTCTAACGTTTTACAGTTTTAAAACTTGCTTTTAAGTTTAATTAATATTGGAGATTTTTTGCTTAGACCCTACAAAAATTTTAAAAAAAACAAACATATTGTTGTTGTTTTTTATCGTTACATATTATTTTTTTTTTAGTTTGTCAATACTTAGCACATTTTGCTATATTTTTTCACTCTAATTTCTCCATTTATTCTTTTTTTTTTCTTTCTTTCGGGTTAATATTCTGGACATTCCGGTGAGTCTCCAATGATGTTCTTAACGTTTAGCGAACGTTCTGGACATTCCAGTGACGTCCATTGACGTTCATAACACTCCGGTGAACTTTCGACGATACTCCAGCAACTTTCCGGTGATGTTGAACATCCTGGCGAGTCTCCAGTGACCGTCTGACGAATGTGCGACGATAGTGGGATATAACAGTGTCTGTAAATTAAAAAAAAAAAAAGAAGGATTTTTTGGTAACGTTTAAAAATATGTACGACTAATTAGTGCAAGCATTTTGTTTTAGGATTAGATGAGTTTTAAATTTTGTATATGAGACTTACTGGTAAGTTCTCCTTAAAGCAATCAAATCCAAAACGGATTGGGTTGAAATAGACATGAGTTGGAGAAATGAACCCAACCAACCAATTTACTTCATCATTTTTTTTCTTTTATTATTATTATTATTTAAAGAAAATTTATTTAAAATTTTATTTTTTATTTCTAAAATTATTTGTTTTATTTTGTATTTATAAAAAATGAGTAAATTACACTTGCCTCTCCTAAGATTTCTGACAATTATAGAGATATTTCCTATGGTTTCAATAATTACAGAAACCTTCATCACTTTTGAAACTATTATTAATACCATCGTTGATATTTTGTTAATTTATTTAACAAAATATGCTGATGTCATGCTAATGTCATATATTATGAGTCAAAAATTCCAAGATTACCTTTATATATTCAAATAGTAAATTTCACTCACCTCCCCTAAGGTTTTACAAAAAAATCAATAAAGACCTACACATTATTTTAGTGATGTTGAACAAAATTATTAAATTCTATACAATATTTTTAAAAAAATTCAAAATTTTTAAGATATTATAAAAATATTTAACCAAAAAACTATAATTTTTTATTGATAAAATACTTAAAAAGAAACCATATCTGTAACGCCCCAAATTTCTAACCCAAATGATAATACAACAATCATAGTTCTTTCAAGGAAAACCAAATATAAAAATCTCCAAACTTATATCACATGATACAATAGTTCTTCATGCAACAATACTTTAATCCAACAACAAGTAAATAAACAAATAAATACCCCTAAGGGTTTACAAGTTTTCAAAACTTGAGCCTGGTTACACAAAACAGTTATTCAAACCCACACACATACATCCATTGGCTTACATATAGAGTCACAGTAAAATAAGAGTCTCGTACTCTCAACACACATTTCATCGCCTTTAGTTAGGTAGCATCACCACATCTTGTCTTGCACAAAAATCCCGTAAGGTGAGCATAAAGACCAGTAGTAAATCCTTAACAAAGTACATACATTTTATACAAGTCTTAAGAGATGAAATGCACAAGCCATGCTATGCCCCTTTTTAAAGATAAATCAAATTTTCATCTTTTGAAAACAATCATACTCAATGATGTCATGCAATTTCAATTATTCAAAACTTAACAATTTATTTCAAGGGCGGTAAATACGACTCTAGTAATCTGTAGGTCGGTGTCTGCAAGTAGACTATACAAATACTACCAAATTGTCATTTTTATTCGTATTAACCGGAAGGCTCGACACCTATCCGCGCGGGTTTTCGGTGTTTCACCCCGGACTCTCAGGCCAACTTATTCAATATCATTTACACCACCACCTATCAAGATTTACCAGCGTATTTACCCCAAAACCATTAAATGAAAACTTATTTCTCAACATTCTTTTCTCAATGCAAGTTTTCAAATCAACTTTCAAAATTTAATATAATCAAATGAATTGATAGGTCAATTTCACAAGATGAATATAAATACTTTTATTCCAATTCATTATCTAAGGAATAACACAATTCTCTCTTCTCAAGTATCCTCGACAATTAGTTATTTCAAAACTATTTCAACGTTTTGAACAATAATTTTCAAAATAAACAACAATTCTCATATTTCCTGAAATTCATAGTTTATATAAATATAAATAAGAAATTTTCCAAATATCCATTTATTTTGACACACAAAATAAATATAACAATATCATTCATGGATTTTCAGTCTCTTTTAAAAAAATCTCAAAATTCTAGGTTTTCTAACCAAAACTATACAACTCAAAGCCTTTGAAATTTTTTTTCCAAAATCATCTTTTTTTCAATCAACGAAGAACAAAACCCATAAATCATTTTAAAAGAATAAGAGACAAACCCACTTCAAAATCGTTTAACTTCTTGAATCAACAATCAATTTTCAAAGCTAATTCGAAAATCATATAGATCTTGCAAATACATATATATAACTCTAAGAAAATTCCTACCTCAAGTTTTGAAGAAGAAATGAGATAAAACCTCCAAAATTAATGGTGTAGAAACTCAATCTTCACCGCACATAACGAAGCTCCCGAGATGATAACCAACTTTAGTGAAGAACTTAGGTCTAAATCCCAATGGATTTGGAGAAATCAAAGAGAGAATATGACTTCTAGAGAGAGAATCTCCCGATCTGGAATTCTAGAGACTTTTAGAGAGAGAGAGAGAGAGGGACAGAGAGAGGACTGAAAAAGTGATCTGAAATATCAGATTCATGAACTGATATAACAGGGTCCGCTTGAGCGTGGAATACCCCACTTGAGCGTCAAATACACTAACCCAGTACTTTTAGAGACAGGTCAAACTTTTGAAGCCAAAGATTCTTCGCTCGAGTGCATAAACGGCCGTTCAAGCGGACAAGCAAAATGCATTCGAAGTGGCAAAATATGAAAGAATGATCGAAACCGGGATCACTACAACCTTCCCCCCTTAAAGAATTTCGTCCTCGAAATTTCAAATCAAACTACCCAAACAAAGGGGTTTCTAGCGATCAACGCCATGCTATTTCATTTTCAAATCGCAATACTAACTCTCAACCAAATTCCACCATTTCCACTATGGTTATCTCATTAACAACAACCTCCCAAATATGCATAAACATGAAATTTTTCAGAAAGTAACGGCAACTCTAAACAACCTTATGCTTAAAACAACAACGCACATGTCAACATGTGGTTAACAACTTTAAATATGTTTCCCTCAACACTAGGGAATATTACAAAGAAAAGAAACTTAAGTATTTTTAAATAAATTCGGATATTTGGAGTGGACTTTCGCCTCCTGTTCCCACGTCGCTTCTTTAACCCCATGGTGTCTTCATGACACATTTACCAACGGTATAGTTTTGCCCCGTAGCACTTGCTCCCGGGTATCTAATATTTGAACCGATCGTTCTTCGTAAGAGGCATCCTCATCTACCTCCAAGTCAACCGAATCAAGATCATGAGAAGGGTCGGGTTCATACTTCCTAAGCATAGATACATGAAATACGTTGTGAACTCCCGAAAGTTGTGGCAGTAAAGCTAACCGGTATGCCACTTCCCCAATTCACTCTAAGATCTCAAAAGGTCTAATGAACCTTGGAGATAATTTACCACTCTTACCAAATATCATCAAACCCCACCTTGGTGAGATTTTTAGAAACACATGGTCACCAACTTCAAAAGATAAAGGTCGTCTCCTCTTATCGGCGTAACTCTTTTGTCGGCTTTGGGCCGTAGCTAACCTCTTTCGAATGACAACAACTTTCTCGATTGTCTCTCGAACAATTTCTGGACCCAGTAACGGTGCTTCACTCAATTCAGCCGAACAAACTGGTTACAAGGTCGGCCATACAAGGCCTCAAATGGTGCCATCCCAATACTAGTTTGGTAACTATTGTTGTAAGCAAACTCAATCAATAGTAAGTGCCTTTCCCAAGGCCCCTTAAAATCAAAGACACAAGCTCTAAGCATGTCCTCCAAAATCTGAATGGTACGTTCTGACTGTCCATCGACGGTACTAAGAGTCAACTTAGTTCCCAACGCCTCTTGAAGGCTTTGTCATAACCGGGCAGTAAAACGAGGATCCCTAGCCGACACAATAGTCACAAGGACTCTATGAAGTTGAACTATCTCTCTAATGTACAACTTTGCCAAGTGTTCAACTGAGTCACTGGTGCACATCGGAATGAAATGGGTAGACTTAGTCAACCTATCAACAATCACCCAAACGGCGTCATTGCCTTGTTGTGTTCTAGGAAGCCCAACTACAAAATCCATGGTAACACGCTCTCATTTCCACTCGGTTATCGGTAAGGGTTGTAACAAACCCGCTGGTCTTTGGTGTTCGGCCTTCACTTGTTGAGAAGTAAGGCACTTCGATACAAATAAAGCGACATCCCGTTTCATAACCCTCCACCAAGATTGACGACTAAGATCATGATACATTTTAGTGCCTCTCGGGTGTACCGCAAGGTGTGAGTGATGGAACTCTCGAAGTACTTCCTCTCCACAAGATTCTGGTACAAACAAACGGTCTAAGTAACGTACACTCAGATCCGAGTGAACGTTCAAACCTTTCTCTTCCTTCCCATTGGAACTCTTAACACGAATTGATTCTATATCATGGTCTCCTCATTGTGCCTCTATGACCTTACTAACTAAAGTAGGTTAAGCATTCAAAGTAAACAAGGCAGCACTCTCTCCTGACTCACCCAAGTACAAATCAAACTTGCCAATAACATCTAGCATATCCCATTCCCGAATGGCAACTGTGGACGCGCCCTCGAGGGCCTTGCTACCACAGTTCGGGCTCAAATGTCACGGTTCTGAATCTAATCCCGCAAAGTGCAATGCGAGACCGATAAATCACCAAATAGTCCAAATCCGGCAAATCGTTTTGAAAAATTAAATTTTATGAAAGAAGTACCAAACATGGACTGCTTTGCCAGATACAGAGTCGCCACCTAAATATTTTATTTTGGGGGAAATTTAGGAAACCCTGACTCGTGCCTAAGGCCACGTGTCCGTCATCACCAAAGTTGCCTTGGCTCGGGAACTTGGGTACGATTGGGGAAGGTCAGCTATGAGCACCCCCGCTTGCCCTATCAAAGATCGGTTACTAAACATGATATCTTGTTTTTGAAAAACACATGCGCTCTTATTTTGGTTAATTAGCTAGAATTACTATGTGATGCGTACAACACACAAGTATAAACTAGATCGCCTAATTTGGAACAAAGCATCGCATATCCGTTTGTTTGGAAAATGATTTGAAGTTTGCTACTCGTAAGTAGGCTAAAATGCAGATTTCAATGAATTGTTCCAATTCAAGTAATCCAACCTTCATCCACGGGCATTCAGGCAGTTATATCATATAAGCAAATAGCTTCATGGCAAGCATGCTATCATGGCAGCACTCACACGCATGCAAGATGCCAAAGCATAAACACTTACAGTATACTCCAAGCCGAAACAGAAACTAGTTAGTAATCAATGCATGATCCTAGTTCATGTTTGAAATGTCTAATGCAACACATGTGGAAATGCAACTTAGAGATAGGATCAGCTATTCTAAAATGGCATGTGAGATACAACAATTGATACATGTATTCAACTTGGTATTGAAATACAATGCAGTTTGTATGATGCGCCGAGCCCGGTGCATGCAAGATAGATGAATGTATGCAAACATACAAAGCATAAGGATGCTAGACAGATGAATGGATGCAAGCATGCAAAGCATAACTATGCTAATTGAAACATGACCTAGAACTAACCAACAAAAGCAGGTAAGTAAAAGGGAGAAAGAAATGGGGGTTGGAAGACATGCACACACGCACGCACACTTATTACAAAATTGGCCCTCTCGACGGGGGGTCCGAATAAATAATACATGTCGACTAATTAACTAACTAACAAGCAAATTAATTATTACATAACCGAATTGAATAACTAGGTACAACTAATTATTACAAAAATTAATTAATTAACACATTAACTAATTAAATTGCAAAACCAAATGCTAACTAACAAGTAAGGAAAACAGTAAATAATGTTGTTCCAGCTCTGTTTGGAGGAGAAAAGGATGCATGCTCGGTTGCCGTCCCGAAAAGCTCTCCGGTTGCTCTTTAGAGGCTCTGTCTGCAGGGTGTCCTCAAGGAATTCCTGCCAAAAGCATGCTGGGGAGTGCATCAATGGCTTGCCGGCCATGGGGAGCCACTGCCGACCACCTGCCAGCCAAAATGGTACACTGTCGGCCATCTACAAGGCATTGCTGGCCACTGATGTGCTGGGACACCAATTTGTAGCAGAGCACAAAATAGAGAAAATGGAGGGTCTCCCAAGGGTATGTCCGCACTATGCCACCCCATATCATCTCGAAACATCAAGGGGGAGGCATAGTCGGATCCACGACCATCAATTATGCATCCCAATGCATGATGGCCAAAGATCCAACTTGTGCAATTCAATATGAAATGAATGCACAAATAAACACATAAATGCCTAAAACTCTATCATGTTTAATCAAGAGCGTCAGCGACCGAGAATTGAGACACGTTTCATCACTTGAAGTGTGAAACGCCCCTCGTTCCTCGCGCTCGAATTAACACTTAATCCAAGCAACAATGCAATGCAAGGATGGCAAACATGCAATATGACTTAAGCATGCAAACATGTAATGCAATAACTCAAGCATGCAACGAGTATATAAGCATGATGCAATGCAATTGACATGCAATAGGCATACAATCCTAAACATGCAAACATGCATAATGAAGCAAGCATACAACAATATACAAGACAAGCGTGCAACAACATGCAAAGATGGACTTAAACCAAAATGGGCAGCTCTAGAATAGGTCCAAATCAATTGCCAAAATGCAACAAAACTAAGGCATGAAAGCATATATAAGCAAGGCAAACATGTATGCCAATTGGCTCAAGGATTAAGGCACAAAGATGCAACTCTTAAGCACACTTAAAGAGTGACAAGCATGGGTATGTGACAACAAGATAAGCTCTGAAATCTCATGTAAATTGATGCCAAATCAACTAAACAATGCAAGCATATCATGTTAGAAAGCTTAAAGTTCGAAACTAGCAAAGAGACTTAAGCCATGGCCATACAAGGCAAGCCCCGAAGGGCTAAGGGAACCTAAAAAAATCCCAAGGAAGGTCCAAACAAGACCAAAAACAAGCTCGAAACTAGCCAACATAGGCTAGAACACAAGACTAAAAACATGGAGCATGCATGGCTACAAAAAAGGCAATGCACTACACCTATTGAAACCAAACATGGTATGACTTGGACAACATAAAACAGAGTTACATCATGATATAACAAGACCAAAAATGCACTGATATGATGAGCCAAAGGCTTAGGCTTAATGGCATGCACAAAAGTTCATTCTTGAGGCATAAAGAGCCAAACCTCCAAGGCATTCAAAGCATGTCAAATGCAAGTGTATGACTACATTTCATGGACTGAAATAACAATTAAAATGATGGAAAAACATGCAAATATCACATGCATGGCATGGTAGGGGCCTCAAAACCCAAGACTAGCCTAAGCATTTACACTATGGCTATACAAAGCATGAGCGATATGGCCATGGCAGCCCAAAACAGTCCAAGAACAACCCAAAACAAGGACAAAATCATGCTGGAGCAAAGCCAAAATATGCTATGATGATGAGTCAAAGCATCATGCATATAAAGCTAGTAAGCAAGATTTGTTCTACAAGTATATGGAGCATGCAAAGGACGACCAAACCAGCTATGGACAGAGTCATGACATGGCAAGACATCACCAAAAACATGCTGAAATGGACTGAACATAAGCTAGGATGACATGCTAAAGCAAGAACATATAAGCTAGTTTATGAGATTTACACTACAAGTGTATTGCACATGCATGGAGTGACAAAACCAGCCCAAAAAGGATGTAAGACATGGTAAAACATCACCAAAAACCTACTGAAATGGACTCAACACAAGCTAAGCAAACATGCTACTTTGATGAGCTACAAATGGGATTACACTACACATACAAGATGCATGAAAAATGTGACCAAGCCAGTCATGGACAGAGCCAAGGCAGGTCCTAAAAGTCACAAAAAGGGGCCTGAACCAAGTCTCAAAAGTACATAGAGGCATGCTCCTTTGGAAGGCCAAAAATGCATGCAAACAAAAATCAAAAGAGAGGGGGCCACCCCCTCTGATTTGAGGCCTCAAAACCACATGCCTACCACTGAAAATTCACTGGATTTTAGTGGTTAGAAGGCCAAACCAAAGCTAGCTCGGAGGCCTTAAGGCATGGCTCAAAACAAGGCCAAACAAGGCCAACAAGAGGGTTGAAGACCCTTAACAGCCAAAAGTCCTTAAACAAACTTCAAAAGCACTTAAATACAAGCTTTTTTCAGTTGAAAGAAAGGCCTAAAACAATATGCAAGTATGACCAAAATGAGGCACAAAAAAGTGCTAAAAAGGGGAAGAAACTTACCCTTGAAGATCCACTTCGAAACCAGCAACTTCAGGGGGTAAAACCTCACTTTCAGTGCTCAAGAAGTCCTCCCAAGAACCTCAATCCAATGGTGGTGGTGTATCTCTAAGTGTTGTAGTGTGAAAGTGCAAGGAAAATGGAATTCAAGGCACAAATCAACAACAATATAGAGAGATAGAGATTTTTCTTCTCAAAATGCTAAACCTCTTCTAAAGAGAGATGCTCTCTCCTTATATAGAAAAAAAGCAATGCAAAGCTTCTTCAAGAAGCTTGGCAAGAGCTTCATCCCTCCATACACATGTATGGAGGGTAGATAAAAGGATTTCAGCTGGCTCAAAAGATCTGGAGTGAAACCTGTTGAGACAAGGGAGTTGCTGGCCATCAGGGATGGACAGCAGTGGCTCATTGATGGCCGGCAGGCTCAATCAATGGCCAACAGCAACTAAGTGAAGGCCGGCAAGGCCAAAAGGTGGCCGGCAGTGCACCAGAAAACACATTCTAAAAGGACCAAGTCATGGTCCAAGAATGGGGCAGAAAGGATACAGGGTCTGGAAAGCTTGAACCTGTGACGTTCCGCCGCGAAAGTCGAATACCCGACGAGCAATCGAACTTGTGTCTGGATGTACCTACAAGCACAATCGAGTCTTGAGGACGGTCAAAAATGGGGTGTCTACAATTGCCCCTCTTTGACAGAACTCGAAAGTCACAACGTGACGGGAGTGAGTGTCAAAGTTCATAGACGACCCATTTTTAACAAGGCTGATGACTCAAGCAGACATTCAATATAAGCATGCAGAGATGCGCCCGTAGGCTGGGGCAAAATACAAATGACATGCACGATGCAATAGCATAACTTATGATTATGCAAAGCAAAACTGGAATGAAGCAATTATCTAAAATAAATGCAACATTTTAAGCGAATGAATAACAGTCCTACATATTTCAATAGAAAGAATGTAAGAAAATTATGTAATTCTCACCACGTCTCACGCGAAGTGAATACAATACCGTCTGGTTCTTTTGGTCGCGTCAGCCTCAAATGGACCGTACATACAATATCGTGCCTGTAAAAGAAAGAAACTCAACAAGTACAACATTGTTAAAAACATGCATAACAATGCAAGTGAAAAGTGCGTGACAGCGCAAATAAAACATGCGTAACAGCGCAAGTTAAAGGGAAGTGCGTGACAGCGCGACATAGTGGTGTGTGCGTGACAGCGCAAGTAAAGATAGTATGCGTAACATCGCAAAATATAGAAAAGTGCGTAACAGTGCAAGTTAAAACATGCGTAACAGCGCAAGTAAATTGTGCATAACAATGCAAGAAAGAAGTGTATGCGTGACAATGCAAGTAAAGATGTGTACGTGGCAGCGCGAGTAAAAATATGCGTAACAGCGCAAATAGAACAAGTAAAACATGCGTAACAGCGCAAGAAAAACATGCGTAACAGCGCAAGTAAGTAATAAAACATGCGTGACAGCGCAAGTAAGTAATAAAACATGCATGACAGCGCAAGTTACAAGAAACAAAGCATGCGTGACAGCGCAAGTTAAAGAAGTAGACATGCGTAACAGCGCAAGTTAATGAGATAAAACATGCGTGACAGCGCAGGTTAAAGCTAATAAGATATGCGTAACAACGCAAGTAAGACAAGTAAAACATGCGTAACAGCGAAGTAAAACAAATAAAACATGCGCGACAGCGCAAGTAAAACAAATAGAACATACGTGACAGCGCAAGATAGATGTGCATAGCAATGTAAGTAATATGCATGACAGCGCAAGAGAGATGAAGTGCGTAAGAGCGCAAGTAATGAGAAATGCGAAACAACGCAAGTTAGTGGGGTGCGAAACAACGCACTTAACAAAGCGTAAGTCAAGGGGGGGCGTGAAATAACGCACTAAACAAGCGTAACAACGCAAGTGAAGTATATAATAGTGCAATGCACTAACAAGTGTAGGTGAAATGCGCAAGATAGCGCGACGCGCAAAATAGCGTGAGCAATGCACTAACAGGTGCAGGTGAGATGCGCAAAATAGCGCGAACAATGCACTAACAGGTGCAAGAGGGTGCGCAAAATAGTGCGAATGAAATGTAATGCACTAACAAGTGCAGATGAGGTGCGCAAGATAGCGCGATGCACAAAATAGCGCGAATGTAATGTAATGTACAAAACAGTGTGAATGAGGTGCGCAAGATAGCGCAATGCGCAAAATAGTACGAATGATGCACTAACAGGTGCAGGATGGTGCGCAAAATAGCGTGAATGAAATGCAATGCATTAACAAGTGCAGATGAGGTGCGTAAAATAGCGTGAATGTAATGCAATGTACAAAACAGGGCGAATGAGGTGCGCAAGATAGCATGATGTGCAAAATAGCGCGAATGATGCACTAACAGGTGCAGGATGGTGCGCAAAATAGCGCGAATGAAATGCAATGCACTAACAAGTGCAGATAAGGTGCGCAAGATAGCGCGATGCGCAGAATAGCGCGAATGATGCACTAACAGGTGCAGGATGGTGCAAAAAATAGCGCGAATGAAATGCAATGCACTAACAAGTGCAGATGAGGTGCGCAAGATAGCGCGATGCTTAAAATAGCGCGAATGATGCACTAACAGGTGCAGGATGGTACGTAAAATAGCGCGAATAAAATGCAATGCACTAACAAGTGCAGATGAGGTGCGCAAGATAGCGTGATGCGCAAAATAGCACGAATGTAATGCAATGCATAAAACAGTGTGAATGAGGTGCGCAAGATAGCGCGATGCGCAAAATAGCGCGAATGTAATGCAATGCACAAAACAGTGCGAATGAGGTGCGCAAGATAGCGCGATGCGCAAAATAGTGCGAATAATGCACTAACAGGTGCAGGATGGTGCATAAAATAGCATGAACAATGCACTAATAGGTGCAAGTGAAATGATAGTAAAGTAAATGCAAAAAAGGGCGACAAACTCCAACCATGCTGGAACCATGAGAGGAGGTTCAAAAACAAACAATCAGGGGCGTATACAGCGCAACCTGAGATAAATTCCAAACACGCTGAAATCGTGTGAGGAAGGAATAAAACTCTAACCATGCTGAAATCGTGAGAAGAGGTAAACAATTCCAAAACACGTTGAAATCGAGTGAGGAAGGAACAGACTCTAAACACGCTGAAATCGTGAGAAGAGGTAAACAATTCCAAACACGCTGAAATTGTGTGAGGAAGGAACAGACTCTAACCACGCTGAAATCGTGAGAAGAGGTAAAAAATTCCAAACACGCTGAAATCATGTGAGGAAGGAACAAAGAGAGAAACATAGGGACGTATCCCAGTTGTTTCGGAAATGATACAAGCATTGGAACGTATTCCAAATGCTCTAAACTAGATAAGGAGAAACGAAGGAAGATAATCCCGTGTTTCAAATAGAAGAAGAGACATAGGGATGTATCCTCATGTCTCGGAAAAAGAAGAAAACATAGGGACGTATCCCCGTATTTCGGAAATGGCATGAGCATTGGAACGCATTCCAAATGCTCGTATCTAGAGAAGAAGAAACAAAGGGAGACAATCTCGTGTTTCAAGAAGAAGAAGAGACATAGGGACGTATCCCCGTGTCTCAGAAAAAGAGGGGGGAAACATAGGGACATATCCCTGTGTTCCCCGAAAGAAAGAGAAACATAGGGACATATCCCCATGTTTCGGAATGGTATGAGTATTGGAACGTATTCTAAATGCTTTAAACCAGAAAAGCAGAAACATAGGGAGACATCCCCGTGTTTCGGAAAAAAGAAGGAAAACCTCTCAGCGTATCAAAACGCGAGAGAGGGAAGTGACTGTGTAAGAAAGCGCAGTCATCAAAACGCGTATCGAACGCAAGAGGAGAAGGGTAGATCCAAACGCATGCCGAACACGAGAGGAGAAAGGCATAAGTTAAAACTGAACCGAAACTTCTCTGAATGAACAGTACATACAATACTGTGCATAAATGAGAAAGAAACAAGATAGGTACAATACAAAACAATGCATGATGTTTAACGAAAGCATTAAACAAAGAAAGCGGCGCTTTAGAAAGCGCTTCATAGGGTGAGTGGTGGTAAACCGCTCTACTCCGATGGGGATCCCCCCCTTTTTTGTGTTCTTCGAACTTTTACCTTCAACTCACAGTACAAAGGCGCAAAAATGCTGACAAAGAGCAATGTTTGCTGGGGAAACCGCGGATGTCGCTTTTTTTCCTGATCACTCACAACTTTCCCTATTCTTCAACGGGGTGACAGACTAGGTTGGATCAGTATCCCGAATTGAGATGCATACCCGCTACCTCAACCTAGGGGGCTTCCATACAGATTTCAAGCCGAGGATACACCCCTGGGTATTTAAACCAGACTTTAATCTCAGAAATTCCAAACCTTTGTGTTCTAGGCAACAACCATTCGAACTCTAGTTTCCACCATCGCAATTGATCTCCTAGGAACTCATTGTGAACACAACCAAGATGCCTCTGGCAGGGGTTGGTACTCCGGGAGAGTACTTCTAATTGCCATTCTGGCTTTGAAGCAATCGACATAGTATTTGGTTGACTTTGAACACACCACCTGTACATCATACTGTTCATTCTAAATACACAGCTCATAACACAGTACTCGGTTTATTCTACACACGGTGAATTCTGAACATACTGCTTACTCTGTACACACAACCCATTCCGAACACATGGCCTATTCTGAACACATGAGATACAATAACGGAACTTGCAGAAGTTGAAACACGCTCAGATGCTCCAAGTTTTCCCTCTTTTCTTTTGCTTCGCAGTTCGGGACCTATGTAGCTTCAGATAGGTTCCGATTCCACTGTTCTGACATGACCTGGGTTGAACTCTGTGGTTTTATGAAAGAGCAAATCTTATTTTGCACAAATCTGGAGAATGACACATCACTCTGAGCACAAAACAAATCATTTTGAAATTAGTTTTTAACCGGGTATTGAGCTTATGACTGAACATAGCGGAAAAGGACTCAACAACGGAAAACAAAAAAAAGGTAAAACAACCTAAACACATTTATTGACATCCGAAACGACTTAAAACAAGAATCGAGACAAACAACAAAACAAACACGACACTCAGACGTGTTACAAAGGCGAGGGACCTCTTAGTTCGCGAGGACCCTGTTTCTTCGGGTATTGTTTCCCACCTTTTCTCATTTGTGATTCTCACATCTCTTGGCCCTCAGGCTCTGTTTTTCTGAAAAAGCCCTTTTCTCACTTTTTCTCTTCACGCACATCTCTCTATTCTTTAATCTCTCATTTTTTATCCCTCCCCTGGGTGATTGATAGATAAACAGGAGGTTATGGGCTCGTGCCCCTAGCATTATGCTAGATTCTCTTTCTTCTGCGCACAGCTAGTGAGTTCCTTCCACAGAGGGATTGCGCTACAACAGGGTGTGTAGCAAATCTGCAGCTGACATCGGTTGACGATGCTCTGCTGGGGAGTTTGGACGTGATTAGATCTGCCCAGATGAGGGAGTGGAATATCTTGATCCATTCCAATTTGTGCTTCGCACTTAACTTGATACCTCG
>NW_021024616.1:1197569-1227080 GCF_004153795.1 Camellia sinensis
AACCTTCCCAAGAACCTCAGTCCACTTGTGCAAATCAATATGAAAATGAATGCACAAATAAACACATACATGCCTAGAACTCTATCATGGATAATCAAAAGCGTCGGCGACCGAGAATTGAGACACGTTTCATCACTTGAAATATGAAACGCCCCTCGTTCCTCGCGCTCGGATTAACACTTAATCCAAGCAACAATGCAATGCAAGGATGACAAACATGCAATATGACTTAAGCATGCAAACATGTAATGCAATAACTCAAGCATGCAACGAGTATATAAGCATGATGCAATGCAACTGACATGCAATAGGCATACAATCCTAAACATGCAAACATGCATAATGAAGCAAGCATACAACAATATACAAGACAAGCGTGTAACAACATGCAAAGATGGACTTAAACCAAAATGGACAGCTCTGGAATAGGCCCAAATCAATGGCCAAAATGCAACAAAACTAAGGCATGAAAGCATATATAAGCAAGGAAAACATGCATGCCAATTGGCTTAAGGATTAAGGCACAAAGATGCAACTCTTAAGCACACTTAAAGAGTGACAAGCATGGGTATGTGACAACAAGATAAGCTCTGAAATCTCATGTAAATTGATGCCAAATCAACTAAACAATGCAAGCATATCATGTTAGAAAGCTCAAAGCTAGAAACTAGCAAAGAGACTTAAGCCATGGCCATACAAGGCAAGCCCCAAAGGGCTAAGGGAACCTAAAACAGTCCCAAGGAAGGTCCAAACAAGACCAAAAACAAGCTCGAAACTAGCCAACATAGGCTAGAACACAAGGCCAAAAACATGGAGCATGCAAGGCTACAAAAGAGGCAATGCACTACACCTATTGAAACCAAACATGGTATGACTTGGACAACATAAAATAGAGTTACATCATGGTATAACAAGACCAAAAATGCACTGATATGATGAGCCAAAGGCTTAGGCTTAATGGCATGCACAAAAGTTCATTCTTGAAGCATAAAAAGCCAAACCTCCAAGGCATTCAAAGCATGTCAAATGCAAGTGTATGACTACATTTCATGGACTGAAATAACAATTAAAATGATGGCAAAGCATGCAAACATCACATGCATGGCATGGTAGGGGCCTCAAAACCCAAGACTAGCCTAAGCATTTACACTATGGCTATACAAAGCATGAGCGATATGGCCATGGCAGCCCAAAATAGTCCAAGAAGAGCCCAAAACAAGGACAAAATCATGCTGAAGCAAAGCCAAAATATGCTATGATGATGAGTCAAAGCATCATGCACATAAAGCTAGTAAGCAAGATTTGTTCTACAAGTATATGGAGCATGCAAAGGACGACCAAACCAGCTATGGATAGAGTCATGACATGGCAAGACATCACCAAAAACATGTTGAAATGTGCTGAACATAAGCTAGGATGACATGCTAAAGCAAGAAGCATATAAAGCTAGTTTATGAGATTTACACTACAAGTGTATTGCACATGCATGGAGTGACAAAACCAACCCAAAAAAGATCTAAGGCATGGTAAAACATCACCAAAAACCTACTGAAATGGACTCAACACAAGCTAAGCAAACATGTTACTTTGATGAGCTACAAGTGGGATTACACTACACGTACAAGATGCATGCAAAATGTGACCAAGCCAGCCATGGACAGAGCCAAGGCAGGTCCTAAAAGTCATAAAAAGGGGCCTGAACCAAGTCTCAAAAGTACATAGAGGCATGCTCCTTTGGAAGGCCAAAAATGCAAGCAAAACCAAAATCAAAAGAGAGGGGGCCACCCCCTCCGATTTGAGGCCTCAAAACCACATGCCTACCACTAAAATTCCACTGGATTTCAGTGGTTAGAAGGCCAAATCAAGGCTAGCTCGGAGGTCTTAAGGCCTGGCTCAAAACAAGGCCAAATAAGGCCAACAAGAGGGTTGAAGACCCTCAACAGCCAAAAGACCTTAAACAAACTTCAAAAGCACTTAAATACAAGACTTTTTTCAGTTGAAAGCAAGGCCTAAAACAATATGCAAGTATAGCCAAAAGGTGGTACAAAAAAATGCTAAAAATGGGGAAGAAACTTACCCTTGAAGATCCACTTCGAAACCAGCAACTTCAGGGGGGTAAAACCTCACTTTCAGAGCTCAAGAAATCCTCCCAAGAACCTCAATCCAATGGTGGTGGTGTATCTCTAAGTGTTGTAGTGTGAAAGTGCAAGGAAAATGGAGTTCAAGGCACAAATCAACAACAATATAGAGAGAGAAAGATATTTTTCTTCTCAAAATGTTGAACCTCTTCTAAGGAGAGAGGCTCTCTCCTTATATAGAAGAAAAGTAATGCAAAGCTTCTTCAAGAAGCTTGGCAAGAGCTTCATCCCTCTATACACCTGTATGGAGGGTAGATAAAAGGATTTCAGCTGGCTCAAAAGATCTAGAGTGAAACCTGTTGAGACAAAGGGGTTGCTGGCCATCAGGGATGGCCAGCAGTGGCTCATTGATGGCCGGCAGGCTCAATCAATGGCCGGCAGCAACTAAGTGAAGGCCGGCAAGGCCAAAAGGTGGCCGACAGTGCACCAGAAAACACATTCTGAAAAGACCAAGTCATGGTCCAAGAATGGGGCAGAAAGGATACAGGGTCTGGAAAGCTTGAACCTGTGACGTTTCGCCGCGAAAGTCGAATACCCGATGAGCAATCGAACTTGTGTCTGGATGTACCTGCAAGCACAACTGAGTTTTGAGGACGGTCAAAAATGGGGTGTTTACAGCAACACTTGTCAAACTACTCACAGATTTTCTATTCAAAGCATCGGCCACCATATTGGCATTCCCTAGATGATAGTGTAACTCAAAGTCATAATCCTCCATAAATTCCATCCACCTCCGCTGTTGTAAATTCAAGTTTTTTTAAGAAAACAATTACTTTAGACTCTTATGATCGGAAAAGACTTCAAACTTCTCACCGTACAAGTAATGCCTCCAAATTTTCAAAGCAAAAATCACCGCCGCTAATTCTAGATCATGGGTAGGGTAATTTTTCTCATGAGTTTTCAATTGTCGTAAACCGTAGGCCACAACTTTTCCCTCTTGCATCAAGACACACCCAAGTCCATCCCTGGACGCATCACAATAAACAGTGTAATTCAAACCCCTTTCCGGAATTATCAAAACCGGTGCGGTAGTCAATCTAGTCTTAAGCTCTTAGAATGACATTTCGCAAACCTTACTCCATCCAAATTTGATACCCTTTCTAGCCAACCTAGTCAAAGGTGTAGCTAGTCTAGAGAAGTACCTTACAAAACGTCAATAATACCCCACTAATCCCAAGAAACTCCGGATTTCAAAAACATTCTTAGGTTGTTCCTAATCCTGTATTTCAAACAACTTCACCTCTATTAACCAAAACTCGCATTTTTCAAATTTGGCATACAATTAGGGCTCACTAAGTAAACCCAGCACTACCCGCAAGTGAGTCTCGTGTTCCTCTTCAGATGTTGAATAAATCAAGATGTTGTCCACAAAGACAACCACAAAACGGTCCAAGCATTCCCGAAAAATTCTATTCATCAAATCCATAAAGGAAGCAGGTGCATTGGTCAACCCAAAAGGCATTACAAGGAATTCATAGCAGCCATAACGAGTACGAAAGGCTGTCTTTTGAATGTCCTCCTCCCGGACTCTCAACTGATGGTACCTTGACCCCAAATCTATTTTTGAGAAGCAACAAGAACCTCTAAGTTGGTCAAACAAATCATCTATTCTGGGTAAAGGATACTTGTTCTTAACTATAACTCTATTCAACTTGTGGTAATCAATACACAATCGTAATGATCCATCCTTCTTCTTCACAAAGAGAGCCGGCGCTCCCCCAGGCGATGTACTAGGGCAAATGAAGCCCTTGTCTAAAAGTTTTTGGAGTTGAATCTTCAACTCATGCAATTCAGCGGGTGCAAATTTATACGGTGACATGGAAATCGGTTCCGTGCCAAACACTAATTCAATGGAGAACTCGATCTCTCGATGAGGTGGTAAACTAGTAAGATCTTCTGGAAAGACATCTGGGTATTCACAAACTACCCTTGGTAACGCAACACGAGCCCTGTCACTCTCATTATCCAAGAGAGTTGCAAGAAGGTTACTAAGCTTGCTCCTACTACGAGGGTCAATAACTGGCGACAAGGCTCTATCAACTCGGTTCCCCAGAAAATAGAAACGATCACCACCCGAAGTGCACACTGTAACTCTCTAACGGTAACAATCAATCACAACTTGATAAGAACACAACCAGTCCATGCCTAAAATGACATCAAAACTCGACATATCTAGCAACACAAAAGCAAACGGAGGTCGACGCCCAGCAACTTCTATTTCACAATCACGATAACCTTGGTCTAAATCAACTGTACCCCCAACAGGTGACTCTACTTTGAGTGGAGGTACTAACCGTGCTACCTCTAACCCCAATGCAGAAGCAAATGCAGTAGATATAAATGAATGAGACGTACCCGTGTATATCAATACATTAGCCAAAAAATTACACACAACAAAAATACCTCTCACAACTGAGGATTCTAGCAACTGCTCTGGCATAGTAACAGCATACATGCGCCCCTGTGGCCCCTGATTGACTTGCTCTCCTTTCGAAGCATAGGCCTGTTGTACTGACTGAGCCGAAGTGGCCCCTTAATTAACTCGCAAAGCTTGGACTGATTGAGCCTGTTGGTGGCTCTGAGTCTGCCTCGACCCTGATGCGCCTCCCAACTATGGGCAAGTTCTCTTGATATGCCTCGGCTGACCACACTGATAACAATTAAACCCTTGACCTTTATTCTGAGACTGTGACTGACTTTGAGGTCGGTTAGGTGGTGGTACTATTAACTGCTCTCCTTCTTTCTGTGGGCATGAGAAGGATTTGTGACCCGGTTGGCCACACTTGAAACACGAGAAGCTACTCGATGCACTTTTTCCCAGACCCGTACTAGGCAAAGAAAAAGTGGATCTAGACTGCTGTGGTTAGGACTGGGATGGATATGTGTTCCTGCTCTTCTTGTTCTGCCTATAGTCTCCTTGAGACTCTTGGCCCCTAGATCTTGAACTTCGAAGCCTCTCTTCATCGACTTGTATGGAAATTTCTACGTGTGTCGCCGTCTCCACAAGACGATCATATTCCTGAATCATATTTTCGACAAGCTTGAACGTAATTTTTGTTTTCAATTTCTTTTCAACAAGCTTGAACATAGTTTTTGTTTTCAATTTCTTTTCAAATTCTGGTGCAAATCTGGACAAACTAGAGAAGACTGCCTTAAACTTAGCCACAGGCATGTCGAGTTGTTTGAGGTCTTTAAACTCTTACCTCAATCTCTCCCTAGCAGTGGGAGGTATGTACTTATCTTGGAAAACAACCGCAATGGCTTCCCATGTCGGCTCCACTCCACCCTTGGCATATTTCTACCATTGACTCCCGTCTCCCTTAAGATAGTAACTCGCTAGAGTCACTCTTACTTCACTATTTTCGATGTGAAGCAATTCAAATGTCTTCAAAGTTTTTCGAGCCACTCATCCACTTTCTTGGGCTCGGGACCACCATGGAACTCATCCGGTTTGGCCCGCAAGAACTCTCTAGTAAGGAAACTCGCCCTTGACTCCGCGATGTTCTCTCGAGCTTGATTCTCCACCCTCAACAAGTTCATAGTCTCTCTTAAAGCCCCTGCCATTTCTCGAGCTAGGGCCCCATTGCGGTTTGACCCGCTTATCTCACTTGCTCGGCCACATTAGCTTGGCCTGCTTGCTCGGCCATATTAGCTTGGCCGAACCCTTCTTCTTGCACCGGAAGCCTATGGACCGGTACCTCATGCACACCTCAGCGAGCCCTACCACGCCTCCTGTCTCTACCACCACGGACTTGACCCCTTCCTGACATCCTAATAAAGGACACAAGAGAAAAAATTTAGCACATTAACTCATATGTGCTCGTAACTTGACTCACACATTTGATCACAATAATGCTATATATTCCTTTATCATATAACAATTAAATTTCACCCCACATAAGCACTTAATCTTGTAAACACATACGGATTATACTCTTATGATAAGATTCGTCCCACGAAAAATCAAGAACTCTTAGTAGAATGAGTATTGATTAAGTACCTTTCTAATAAGACCTCAAGGAATTTAACAGGCGCAAACAACATCCCAAAAGTCCAATCTCATACCCATTTAGTCGCATAAGCATGTTATTACATAGTCACAAAATGTATAACACTTCCTAAGCATGCTAAATGAATCCATTGTGGTTAAACAACCAATTCCCATGAGCTCCAAGTATTCAAACCCGATAGCTCTGATACCAAGTTGTAACGCCCCAAATTTCTAGCCCAAATGATAATACAACAATCATAACTCTTTCAAAGAAAACCGAATATAAATCTCTAAACTTACATTACGTAATACAATAGTTCTTCATGCAACAATACATTAATCCAACAAGAAGAAAATAAACAAATAAATACCCTCAAGGGTTTACCAGTTTCCAAGGCTTGAGTCTGCTTACACAAAATGGTTATTCAAACCCACACACATACATCCTTTGGCTTACACATAGAGTCACGGTAAAATGAGAGTCTCGTATTCTCAACACACATTTCATCGCCTTTAGTTAGGCGACATCACAACATCTTTTCCTGTACAAAAATTTTGTAGGGTGAGCATAAAGCCCAGTAGGAAATCCTTAACAAAGTATATACATTTTATATAAGTCTGAAGAGATGAAATGCACGTGCCATGCTATGTCATTTTTGAAGATAAATTACATTTTCATCTTTTGAAAACCATCATGCTCAATGATGTCATGCAATTTGAATTGTTCAAAACTTAATAATTTATTTCAAGGGCAGTAAATACGACTCTGGTAATCCCTAGGTTGGTGTTTGCAAGTAGACTATACAAGTATTACCAAATTGTCATTTTTACCGGTATTAACCGGAAGGCTTGACACCTATCTACGCGGGTTTTCGGTCTTTCACCCCGGACTCTCAAGCCAACTTATTCAATATCATCTACACTACCTATCAAGACTTACCAACGTATTTACCCCAAAACCATTCTATGAAAACTTGTTTATCAACATTTTTTTTCTCAATGCAAGTTTTCAAATCAACTTTCAAAGTTTAATGTAATAAAATGAATTGATATGCCAATTTCACAAGATGAATATAAATACTTTTATTCCAATTTATTATCGAAGGAATAACACAATTCCCTCCTCTCAAGTATCCGTGACAATTAGTTATTTCAAGACTATTTCAACGTTTTGAACAATAATTTTCAAAATGAATAACAATTCTCATATTCCCTGAAATTCATCATTTATATAAATATAAATAAGAAAAATTTCAAACATCCATTTATTTTGACATACAAAATAAATACAACAATATCATTCATGGATTTTAAGTCTCTTTTAAAAAAATTCCCAAATTCTAAGTTTTCTCACTAAAACTATACAACTCAAAGCCTTTGAAAGAAAACTTTCCAAAATCATCTTTTCTTTAATCAACAAAGGTCGAAACCCATAAGATCATTTAAAAGAACAAGAGACAAACTCACTTTCAAAATCGCTCAACTTCTTGAATCAACAATCAATTTTCAAAGCTATCGAAAGATGATTTCGAAAATCAAATAGTTCATGCAAAAATATATATATATATATATATATATAAAACTCTATGAAAATCACTACCTCAAGTTTTGAAGAAGAAATGAGATGAAACCTCCAAAATCAACGGTGTAGAAACTTGATCTTCACCGCACATAACGAAACCCTCGAGATGATAACTAACTTTGGTGAAGAACTTAGGTCTAAATCCAAATGAATTTGGAGAAATCAAAGAGAGAAGATGACTTGTAGAGAGAGAAGCTCCCGATCTGGAATGTTAGAAAGTTTTAGAGAGAGAGAGAGGATTGAAAAAGGGATCTGAAATATCAAATTCACAAACTGATATAACATGGTCCGCTCGAGCGTAGAATGTCCTGCTCGAGCGTCAAATACAATAACCCTGTACTTTTGGAGATAGATCAAACTTCTGAAACCAAACATTTTCCGCTCGAGCGAACAAACAACTTCGAATGCATTTTGGATTTTTGCTTCGAGGGCGCTGCCTCTCGATCCCGCCATGGCGCTGCCCTAGGACCCGCCAAGGGGCGCTGCCCCCTGAACCCCCACGAGCTGACCGAGCAGCTCGATCCCCAATCGACCCAGCCGAAATGGCAAAACATGAAAGAAGGATCAAAACCGAGATCGCTACAATATCTCTAAAATTAATGTTATTATAGATAATACCTTAATTATTTCACACAACATAAACAATATAAAATTTATCATTTGAACTAACATATTTATTATTTGAATTTTTTTTTTTTTTAAAAGTTAAAATAAATTATTATTATTTTTTTTTTAAACAAAATGAACTCTTTGATCCATGGAGTAATCATTGAATACTGCATATACTTGTAATTGGGTCATGTTTTACTCTATAATTTGGATATGTTTTCAATATTTCATGTTTTGCTCTATAACATGAGAGAATCTTAAACCTTTCGTATTCGATTTATCAATATATAAATCTCTAATAATAATAATAATAAAATAGAGATTAGCGTATTATATCGTATATGTGTTATTAAACCCTAACTTAAATCAATAAATGTGTTTAAACAATAAATAGAAATTCAATCTATTGTAAAAAGGAAATCATTGCTTATTTCATTATATATAACCAAAACCTTTATCATGACAAGCATATATATATATATAGTAGAATAACTACACATTACCTTATTTAAAAAAAAAAAAAGAAAAAGAAAAGAGAGAGAGAGAGAGCTAATAAATTGATCACCATCAAACCTTATACTAAATTAAATACAATCTTTTATTTAAAAATTACAAAACAAAATATAAAAAAAGTCAATTTTAATTTTTTAAAAGACCACCAATTTTATAAAAACCTATTTTGAGAAATTAAAGTTTGACTAAAAATTTAAAAATACATATAGGTATTTGATTTTTTTTCCTATGAAAAATACCTATTTGGAGAAAATTTTAAATAGATTATTTATTTTTAAATATTTTATCAATAAAAATTAAATTTTTTGTCATTAAATATTTTAATAATATCTTAACAATTTAGAGATAAATAATTTTTTACATATGAATAAATAAGTAGGACAAATTGCTAGAAAAAAAATTAATCGGTTTGTTTCAACTTAAAAAAAAAAGAAAGTAAAAAGAAATTTAAATAATAAATGCATTAATTAAATTTGATAATTTTTTTTTTATATAGTGTGAAATAAGTCTTATATTAATTATTAGAGTCTTATATTAAACTATTAGGATGTTAAGTTATAATATTCATGAGTCTTTAATAATATATATATATATATATATATATATATATATATATGCAAAACCTCAGAGGAGGTGAATGAAAATTTTCATTTAAATAGATAAAGTAATTAATGGGTAATTTCATCATTTTTTGTATGACATCAACATGACACTTCTGCTAAATAATCTAACAGTTGGAGAATCTTAATAATAATTTCAAAAGTAAGAGAGATTAGTGCAATTATTAAAACCACAAGAGAAGTCTTTATAATTATCAAAAATTTCAGAGGAGATAAGTACAATTTACCCTTAAAATTTTAAACATAAAAAGACCGCTTACAAGACTAGAGGAATCAAATAGAATTCAAAAGATATTATAAGGGGCAAATAACACTAATTGTTTATAAAAAAAAATTATAAATAAAAAAAACATATCCATTTGGACTTTTTAGTTCTGTATGTGTTTTTATTTTTCATTCAAAATGTTAACAAATAACATTGCAACAAAACAAAATTAAAAGTGTAAGTTTCAAATTATTCAAATTAAAATTATATTACGAAGATTAATGGTGTAATCTACCTTATCCTTATGGAGAGAGAGAGAAGTCAAGTTGATTAGAGAGAGAGAGAGAGAGAGAGAAAAGTCAAGTTGATTAGAGAGGGAAGTGGCATGTGGGAAAGCCACAGCTGGCACTATAGGGAGGGTGACAAGGCCATCTCAACCAACAAAGTGAATAGAACTCTCATAATGTAAGTAAAAAGGTGTGGCCTCTATACACAGTTGAGACCTTTACTAATAAACATGGACCTTTTTTAGTTATTTTTATTCTACAAGGATTCTATTATACTTAGATTCATACATTTTTGAACATGTGTAACCTTAAACCACAATACACACACAATTACAAATACATAAATACATATACATGAATTGAAGCATAAGCATGCAAGGGGTAGTTGATGAACAGGTAATCTTGCCTTAGATAATAATAATGTGGTCGGCTCTTATTCATATACCAAATACCACTATATTGAAATCCATATAAATTGTGTTGGTTGAATTCTCAAACCCATTTTTATCTATCTATCTATCTATCTATCTTGTTTTTTGTTTTTTTCCCCCTTTCTTTATCTGTTAAAATAAGTAGTTATTAGATTATCAAATTAGGAGAGTTAATCTTTCAACCTCTCCTTACAAATACTTAAGTCTACCTATAATTTACATATAAAATTGCATGGGTACAATATCTCAATTACTTGGTATAAGTTTGGGTTGAGGTATTGTTAACTTTAGCATCGAATTGTTCCTCAAGTTGTGGCAAATACTAACTTCGGTTTTGCTGGCATAAATCTCAATAAATTCATCTAAAAGAATTCATGACTTAATTTTCTGATACCCCAAAAGAGGGAATCTTTTCCGATTTGATTGTGTGATGCGATTTTAGTCCATACATATATATAGTCTTGTCTCAATATCATTGGTTAAATTTTTTTAACATAATTGTATATTTTTTTTGGTACACATTTTTATAAACAATGTATAATTACTTAATCATGGACACTTCTAACAATATCCATATATATATATATATATATATTCAGAGAGAGAGAAGGGGGGAGGAAGGGAAGGAATTAGTATTATTATTTTTGGAGCCTGGATTCATCTTCTTAATCTTATTTTATTAGTTTGCCAAAGTCTGATTATTAAGTAGAAAGTTGTTTAACTTCTAAGACTCTTTCATCATCATACCTATATACATATATAGATATATGTATGTATGTATGTATCTATGAATATTGAGAGAGAAAGAGAGTTATTTTGGAGCCTGCAGAGAACAGCTTGGGACTAAATTATTAACTTTGCCAAATTATAATTATTGAGTAGAAAGGTTGGTTAACTTAAATTGAAGACTTTCAAAGGGCATTAATGCGGCATGGTTTTTCGGGGATAAATGGGGCATATAAATAAATAATAATCACAAAATGTCTTAATCAAAAAAATTTAAAAAGAATAATAATAATCACAAGTGTGCAAGGGGATAAGTTTAACTATCGAATACCAAGAAGACTAAAAGGTTTTGGTGAGCAGATAGATACATCCTATCGACCCTTTTTTATACCAAAAAAAAAATACTCCATATTTTCATCGAGGGCTGTTCAGTGATGATCAATAACCTGGAATGGATCTTGGAGATAGCCCCTCAACATCGACACATGAAACACGTTGTGTATTTGTTCCATTCCCGGTGGTATAGTAACTCGGTATGCAATCGGACCAAGCCTTTCTAGAATCTGAACTGGCTTAATGTATCGAGGTGATAATTTGCCTTTCTTGCTAAAACCTTGATTGACCCTTCATCGGAATTACCCTTATGAACACATGGTCACCTATTTCATACTCAAGAGCCCTTTTTCTATTATTCACATAACTTTTCTATTGGCTTTGTGATATTTTGAGCCTTTATTGAATGACTTTAATCTTTTTAGTGGTTATTTGCACAATTTGAAGTCCAAACAAGACCTTGTCCCCAACTTCAGTCCAACATACTAGAGATCTACATTTTTTGCTATACAAGGCTTCATATGGCGCCATGCCAATACTAGAGTGGAAACTATTATTGTATGCAAATTTCGCCAGTGGAAAATAAGTTTCCTAGCTTCCTTGAAAGTCCAGAGCACACATTCGGAGTATATCTTCTAAAGTCTGAATAGTTCTTTCTGATTTCCTGTCAGTTTGTGGATAGAATACGGTACTAAACCTCAATTCGTTCCCATTGCTCTTTGAAGACTTTTCCAGAATCTAGACACAAGTTTTGGGTCTCTATCCGAAATAATGGATACCGATACTCCATGTAAATGAATAATTTCATCAATGTAAATTGTGGCCAATCTATATGCATCACAGCTAGTTCTTACAAGTAGAAAATGTGCAAATTTAGTCAACCTATTTATGATAACCCAGATAAGGTTCATACCTCTCGGTGTTCAAGGTAGACCAACAACGAAGTCCATGGTTATGTGCTCCCATTTCCATTTTGGAATATAGAGAGGTTGAAGTAATGTCGCTGGCTTTTGATGTTCAGTTTTGACTTGCTGCCATTGAAGGCACTTTGATACATATTTTGCAATTTCCTTCTTCACTCTAGGCCACCAATAGCTTTGCTTTAGATCCTGATACATTTTGTTGTTGCCACATGCATTACAAATTTGAATTTGTGAGCTTTTTCCAAAATTCTCTTCGTCAAGTTAGGAATGTTAGGGACACAATCTTCCTTGAAATCTCAACACTTCATTTTCAATACTGAATCCTAGTTTCGGATTTGATTCAAATTCATCAATCACTTTCTTGAGGAACTCATCCTTCATTTGCCTTTGTTTAATCTTGTCAATGATTTCCAGTTGAGCTGAAATAGCGGCAATCAACCCACCCTGATCATGTAACACCACTTCGATCTCAGTTCTCTCTAAGTCTTTCAATATCTCTTTCTGTGCAGTCAGCAACACATGCCAAATTCCCCGTTGATTTTCCACTCAAAGCATCAGCTATGGCATTGGCTTTATCAAGATGATATTGAATTTGAAGATCATAATCTTTTATCAACTCAAGCCATCTTCTCTGTCGCATATTTAGTTCATTCTAAGTGAAAAATTAATTCAGACTCTTGTGATCAGTATAGACTTCACATTTTGCTATATATAGATAGTGGCGCCAAATCTTCAATGCAAACACAACTACAACTAACTCTAAGTCATGAGTCGGATAGTTCTTTTCATGAGGTTTCAGTTGTCGAGACACATAGGCTATCACCTTACCATTCTGCATTAAAACACAACCCAGACCCTTGTAAGAAGTATCACTATAAATCACAAAATTTTCTATACCTAAGGGCAATGTCAAAATCGGTGCTATAGTCAGTCTCATTTTCAATTCTTGAAATGCAAATTCCCTTTCATCAGTCCATTCAAATGGTTGTCCTTTTGAGTAAGTTGGGTAAGTGGTAGAGTTATTTTTAAAAAATCTTTCACAAATCTTCTGTAATACCCAGTCGATCCCATAAAGTTTCGGACATCCGTCACATTCATCGGTGTAAGCTAATTCACCACTGCCTTAACCTTTTGCGGGTCTATTGAAATTCCATGTCTGTTAATCACATGCCCGAGAAACACAACTTCATCTACCCAAAATTCACACTTTCAGTTTTGCATATAATTTCTTCTCTCTAAGTGTTTGCAAAACAATTCTTAAATATTGTTCGTGTTCTTCTCTACTTTTCGAATAAAACAAGATATCGTCAATAAATAATACTACATATTCATTAAGGTAGGATTTGAAATTTTGGTTTATAAGATCCATAAATACTGTTGTAAACGCGCTCCTGGGAACTCCCCAATATCCGCGTGCCTGCGAGGGTGGTGCGAATCTCGTCTTGTTCTGAGCTACTATAGTTCGGACTCAATGTCATGGTTTTGAATCTAATCTCACAATGTGCGATATGAGACCGATAAATCACCAAAGAGTCCAAATCCGGCAAATCGTTTTGGAAAACTGATTTTTAATAAAGAAGTGTCAAACATGGACTGCTTTGCCAGATACAGAGTCACCACCTAAATATTTTATTTTGGGGGAATTTAGGAAACCCTGACTCGTGCCGAAGGCCACGTGTCTGTCATCACCAAAGTTGTCTCGACTCAGGAACTTGGGTACGAGAGGGGAAGGTCATGCAATGAGCACCCCCGCTCGCCCGATCAAAGATCAGCCTATACTAAGCATGATATTTTGTTTTTGAAAACACATGTGCTTTTAGTCCAGTTAATTAGCTAATCTTACTACGTGATGCGCACAACATACAAGTATAGACTAGATCGCCTAATTTGGAACAAAACATTGCATATTTGTTCGAAAATGGTTTGGAGTTTATTACTCATAAGTAGGCTAAATTCAGAATTCAATGAATTGTTCCAATTCAAGTGATCCAACCTTCACCCACAGGCATTCAGGCAATTAATCAACTAAGCAGTTAGCCTCATGGTAAGCATGCTTTCATGGCAGTCAATAGCACACATGCAGTATGCTAAAGCGTAAACACTCATAGTGTACTCCGAGCCAAAACAAAGAACTAGTTAGAAATCATGCGTGATCCTAGTTCATGTTAAGATGGCTAATGCAACACATGCGAGAATGCAATTAAAATAGGCTCAGCTATTCTAAGATGGCATATGAAATGCAACTTGGTACATGTATTCAAATAGGAATTGAAATACAATGTAGTTAGTATGATGCGCCGAGCCCAGTGCATGCAAGATAAATGAATGAATGCACGCATGCAAGCATAAGGTATGCTAAATGAAACATGCCCTAAAACTAACCATCGTAAGCGGTTAAGTAAAAGGGAGAAAAAAATGGGGGTTGAAAAACATGTATCACACACACGCACGCTTATTACAACAGTGTGCTCTCTCGAGGGAGGGACCAAATAAGAAGCTAACTAGCTAATCTAAACTAATTAAACTAATTATTACACAACGAATAAGCTAATTAACTAATCCTAGTTAACTAACTATTACAAAACAGTTAAGCAGCTAAACGCATTAACTACTTAAGTTACATGACCAAAGCGTAAACTAACTAAGTAATTTAGATAAGTAAAGCAGTAAACAGAGGTGCCCTCGGAGGGAAGAATGCATGCATGCCCGGTCGCCTCGTTCGGAAATTCGTCGCAATGCCCCAACTTGCCTCTGTTTGCAACTGTTCTCAAAAACTTGCACCAAGCTCCAAATAGCTTCTAACACATCTTGGGGACCTGTGGGAGGGTGGCCGACCAGTTGTTGCTCTCTCCAACCACTGGCCGACCACTTTTTTCTACTGCAAACCAGAAAAGTGGTCGGCCAGCTAGTTTTTCTGGCTGGCCGGCCAATTGTTGCTGCCAAACTCCAGTTTTCTGTAACAAAGAGCAAGAAAGGGCATGATAATGTATTTGCAAGGTATGTGTGCACAACCACCCTCCCTATCATTTCATAAGCTCAAGAGTCTGTGGTTCTCGATCCTAGGGCCACCAATTGCGTATTTCAATGCATGATGGCCGAGAGGTGAAGTTGCACAATTCAATATAAAATGAATGCACAAGTAAACACATAAAGCCTAAAACTCTATCATGCTTGATCAAGAGCGTCGGCGACCGAGAATTGAGGCACGTTTCATCACTTCAAGTATGAAACGTCCCTCGTTTCCCGTGTTTGGACTAACACCTATCCCAAGCACAATGCAACACAAGCATAGCATACACAATGCGACTTAAGCATGCAAACGTGCAATGCAATATATCATAAGCATGCAAACATGCAAGGGACAAGCATGCAATCATGCAATTAACATACTAGCATATACAATGCGAATGAACTACATGGCATACACAATGCTCATGACAACTAGCATACACAATGCAAATGGCAGCTAGCATACACAATGCAATGAACATGGCATACACAAATGCAATAATCAATATGGCATACTCGATGCAATGGGACCTAAGCATGCAAACAACATGGCATATACAATGCTAAACCAATCATGCAAACAACATGGCATGCTCAAAGCGATGAACTACATAGCATACACAATGCTCAATGGACTTAAACCAAAATGGGTAGACCTCAGTCATGCCCAAATTAGTGGCCATAACACCAAAACAAAGGCACCAAAAGACAAGGCATGCATGCACAATGCATTGGCCAATCAACTAGGCCTAAGAGCACAACTCTCGAGAGTGCTCAAGGAGTGATAAACATGGAAGTGTGACAACACTAAATGCACTAAAATAAGGTAAGAAATGATTCCAAATTATTCAAACAAAGCAAGCATAGCATGCAAAGGTCTTTAAAGCGAGAAGCTAGCAAAGAGGACTACAAAGGAGACATGCAATACATGGCACAAGTGCATGAACCAACCATGGATAGAGCTAAAATAGGTCAAAACAATGACCAAAACATGCTAAGATGGAGGCTCAAAGACCTAGGCAAGATGGCATACATGTTAGGCCATAAGTAAGACAACAATGCACAACACTTAAAGGCATTCAAAGCATGAAAGAAGTGGGAACATGGCAATACTATAAGCTCTGAAATGAAGTATTAAATGATGCCAAATCATCTAAATAGCTCAAAGATAGCATGCATGAGTCAACAAAACACAAAGCTAGCAAGGCCAATTGCACTGCAGCTATACAAAGCATGAAGGATATGGCAAAGGCAACCCAAAAAAGTCCTAGAACATGTCAAAATGATACTAAAACATGCATGGAAGGAAGCCAAAACAAGCTAGCATGAAGGGCATAAGGCATGATGCATACAAGGCAAATAAGGTAGATTACACTACCTATTAAGACCAAGCATGGGATGACTTAACCAACAAAAATCAAAGTTATATCATGGCAAAATAACCCCAAAAACACATTGAAATGATGCCTTGCAAGCTAAGGCATGAAGGCATACGCAATGATTCATGTTAAGGCGTAAAGAGGCAAACCCTCCAACGCATTGAATGGATGATAAATGCGAATGCATGACCATGAAACATGAACTGAAATCATATAATAAATGATGCCAAATCATTCAAATAGTCCAAGTAAAGCATGCTAATGGACTTGGTGCACAAAGCTAACAAGCTAGATTGAACCATGGCTATACAAAGCAAGTCATGCATGGTCAAAACAACCTAAATCAGAGCTAAATCATGTTAAATCATGGACAAAAGCCTCTTTAAGTTAAGCCGAAAGCATGCTAGAATGACATGTTAAAGCATGATGCATGTTAGGGTATTTCATGGAATTGCACTACAAGTGCAAGGAGCATGCGAAGGGTGACCAAACCAAACCCTAACAAAGGTATGACATGGTAAAACAAGCCCAAGAACATGCTGAAATGTACTCAACATAAGCTAGAATGACATGCTACTTCATAAAGCATACAAAGCTAGTCTACAAGATTTACACTACGAGTGTATAAGCCATGCATGGAGTAACCAAACCAAGCAAAAATAGTGGTAAGCCTCAGCAAAATAACCACAAATACATGCTAAGAAGCAATCTAACACAAGCTTAATAAACATGCTCACATATGAGGCATTCAAAGCAAGTATTTGAGACACAAAGAGAGGGGACAACCCTATCCTTTTTGGAACCTCAAAACACCCTTCCCACCACTGAAATTCCTCTGAGTTTCAGTGGTGAGAAGGCCAAAATAAGGCGATCCCAAATCTCACAAAGAATGCACAAATGCCAAACAAGGCCAAAGAGGAGGTAAACAACCCCAAACACAAAAATGACCTTAAATAAAGATCTTAAGCACCAAAAATAAAAACTTTTTGTAGTGAAGAGTTAAGCTTAAAACAGCATGCAAAAAGGTCCAAAAGCTTCAGCAAGAATGGGGGTTTAAAACATTAAAAACTCACCCTTGAAGACCTTCTTCAAAACCAAAACTCCAGCAGCTTTTTCCAACCAAAACCAGTCCAAAAGCTTCAAAAACAACCTCAAGGGGGACCTCAGCTCCAAGAGTATGGTGTTTGAGTGTGTGTTTGTGTGTTAAAGTGTGGTAAAACTACACTTTTAAGGCACAAAATCAAGAACAAGAGCAATATAGAGCCAAAGCTATATGTATAACTCTCAAGGAAATTTTTTTTTCTGAAACTAGAGGAGGGAGGAGGAGCCTCCCTCTTATAAAGAACAAAATCTAAAGCTTCTAGGAGAAGCTAAGGTTCAAAACCATCCCTCTATACACGTGTATGGAGGATGGCTCCAGTGCCCTCCAACTGTGCTAGTTGGAGGAAAATATCTCCAAAAAGGTCGGCTAGCTAGTTGAAGTGGTCGGCTGACCACTTTAAGTGGTCTCCCAAAAGGACAACTAGTCGGCCATGGTGGGAGATGGTCAGCAGCATGAAAATAATCAAATGGTGTGGTGGTCGACCAGAAAAGATGGCCCAAAGACCAAGGAGACCAGTTGTCAGACCAGAAAACTGGCTGGCAGGAAGAAAAGTGGTTTACAGGGAGAGAAACTGGTCTCCCACCCTTGGACCACCTTCCAAACAAGAAAAACAAGGTTTGTATCAAAAACAAACCAAAACGGATGCAAGACGAAAGTTCGAGAGGCAAAGCGCGGAGCCGGGAGCCTCGAAAACTAGCTGACAAGCACCAAAAGTGATTTACGACCACAAAAGTGGTCTCCCAAACCACAGTGGCCCTCTAGGTCAAGGAAACATGGTGTGGTTCAAAAACCACACCAAATGGAGAGCGTTAAGCGGTCCCGACACAAGGCGCGCGACCGAAGGCTCCGAAAATCAGAAACTAGTCTCCAAACGAGAAAAGTGGTCTACGACCACAAAAGAGTGGTCTACAAGACCTCTCTCTCCCTCAGGCAAGGAAAACAAGACTTGGTCCGCAAGCCGAGCCAAAGCACAAAGAGTTCAGAGACCTAGAGGCAAGGCTCTCAGCCAAAACTCCGAAACCTCGAAACGAGCACAACATGCACTATCATCGAGCACTCAATCGATGACGTTTGAGTCTTAAGGTCGATCAAAATGGGGCGTCTACAACTGTTGGTGCATTTGTAACTTCAAATGGCATAACCAAAAATTCGTAATGTCCATACCTTGTTTGAAATACAGTTTTCTCAACATTTTCATCTTTAACCTTTAGTTCATGATACCCGAATTTCAGATCAATTTTCAAAAATACTTGTGAACCCTGCAACTAGTCAAATAAGTCATTAATACGGATAGAGGGTATTTATTCTTGATTATTACCATATCCAATTCTCGATAGTCAATGCATAAGCGCAAGATTCCATCTTTCTTCTTCACAAACAAAACTGGCTCACCCCAGGGCGAAGTACTCAGTCGGATAAAACCCTTGTCAAGCAAATCATGCAGCTGTTCTTTCAATTCTTTCACTTTAGCAGTTGACATTCTATAGGGAGTTTTTGAAATAGGTTTAGTACCTGGTACGACCTCAATAGTGAATTCAATTTCCTTGTCAACTAATTCCCCTGGCAATTCCTCTAGAAACACATTCAAAAAATTTCTGACAATAGGAATGTCATCTAACACAATGTTCATAGGTTGATTAATCAAAATACTACACAGATAACCCTAGCATCCCCTCTCAAGTAATATGCATGCTTTCATTGTCGAAATCAAGTAAGGTGGAAGTACTATGTGTAGACACCTTATTTTTGACCGTCCTCAAGACTCGGACGTCATCGTTTGAACACTCGATGATCATCCATGCTCGTGTTCGTTTTGAGTTCCCAGAGGTCTCGGTCGCGCGCCTTGCCTCAAGATCTCTTAACTTGTCTGTTTTGTGCTTGGTTGTGGACTAAGCACTTGTGTTTTTGCTTCTGAGGGAAGAGGGTGGCTTGTTGGCCATTACCTCAACCCATCGGCCAAGGCATGAAGCCATCGGCCCTGTTTTCTTGCCATCGGCCAAAAGTGTTGGCCGATCGGCACTATTTTTAGTCGATCAGCCCTTGTGTTGGTCGATCGGCCATATTTTCTAGCCGAACCCTGTTCATCTGCCTTTTGCAGATATTTTATGCCAGCTGTCACTGCTGGCATGCACAGTTCCCCCCCTCCATACACGTGTATGGAGGGATTTGCCCCTTTGGCTTAGCTTCTCCAAGAAGCTTTAGAATTGAATTCTATAAGAAGGGAGCCCCTCCTCCCTTCTCAGAGGTTTTGAAAATTTAGGGTTAGAGAGTTGTATCTATCTATCTTCATATCTCCCTCTCTTCACATGTTTGTGTGTGTGTTTGTGCCTTAAAGGTTGTTTTGTTCATACTTTTGCACTAGAGCAACTAATAGAACACCATCCTTGGTTGCTGAGGTCCTAAGTAGTTGGTGTTAGGGTTCTTGAGGTGATTTTGATCAAAGAAACCTGCTGGTGATGTGTTCTTTAAGGTGTTCTTCAAGGGTGAGCAAACTTGCTTTTAATGCCTCATTCTTGCTTAAGCTTTTAGCCCTTCTTGCTTATTGTTTTAAGCTTAGCTATTAACTAAGAAAAGTTCTATTTTTACTTGCTTTAGACCTTTGTTTAAGGTCTCTTCTTGGTTTGGGGTTGTTTACCCCCTCCAAGGCCTTGTTAGGCCTTGTTTTAGGCCATCCCTTTTGGCCATTGTTCTTAGCTTTGCATGACCTTTCTACCACTGAGATCTAGAGGATTTTCAATGGTGGGAAGGTGGTTTTGAAGTCCTAAATAGGAGAGGGTCATCCCCTCTCCTTGTTGTCTTGTATGCTTGCATAAATGGCTTATGTAGATAGCATGTTTGTTAAGCTTGTCTTAGCTTCATTTCAACAAGTATTTGGTGTTACTTTGCCATGCTTTACCTCTGTCTAAGGTTGGTTTAGTGGCATTTTGCATGTACCATACACTTGTAGTGTAAATCATACACACTAGCTTTATATGCTTCATGTTTGAGCATGTCTTTCTAGCCTATCTTGTGTCCATTTTAGCATGTTCTTGGGCTTGTTTTACCATGTCATACCTCTATTAGGGTTTGGTTTAATAGCTCCTTGCATGCTCCATGCACTTGTAGTGCATTTCCATGAAATAGCCTAATGTGTCTCATGCTTTAACATGTCATTTTAGCATGCTTTTGGCTTAGCTTTGAGAAGACTTTGTTCATGTTTTACCATGTTTAAGATCTGATTTGTGTTGTTTTGATCATATATGTCATGCTTTGTATAGCCATAAGGCATCCTAGCTTGTTAGCTTTGAGTGTCCAAGTCACTAGCATGCTTTACTTGGACCATTTCAATGATTTGGAATCATTTGTTATGTTATTTCAGTCCATGTTTCATGCTCAAACACTTGCACTTATCACTCCTTTAATGTTTTAAAGAGTTGGTGTCTTATGCCTCATGAATGGACCATTCTGTATGCCTCCATGTTTAGGACTCTAGGATGCCATTTCAATGTGTTTTTGGTCTTGTTCTAACATGCCATAACTCTAATTTTGGTTGCTTAAATCATACCATGTTTGGTTTTGATAGGTGTAGTGTAACACCCCTTTTGTAGCCTTGCATGCTTCTTGTTTTGAGCCCACCTTTCTAGCATGTTTTGGCCTTGGCCATTGCATGTTTTAGGCTTATTTTGACATGATTTAGGACTGTTTTTTGTTGTACTTTCCATATGCTCTTTGTTTTGTGTAGTTTTGGTTCAAGTCCCTCTGCTAGTCTTAGGCTTTAAGCCTTATGCATGCTATGATTATGATTATATGTGTGATTTGGCATCATTTATAACATCATTTCAGAGCGTGTAGTGTTGTCACACTTGCATACTTTTCACTCTTTTAAGTGTGCTTAACTTGTATTGTTTTGACAAGTTATGTAACTCATTCATTTAACCCCCTTTACATTGAAATTACTCATTGGGCTTTCAACTCACTCCATTTATATATATGCATGCAGGTGAGCATCCAAAAGTCTAGCATTAGAAGCTTCTTTGGATTTAACCCTTTTTGTAAAGCCATCCGAGATATGACTCCGCGTTGAGGCCTTAGTTTCTTTTTTGGCCAAGCTCGTAAAGCTTTGTTTTTGTATAGTTCATTTGTTTTTAGTTTTGATCCTGGGTTATGTATAAAAGATAAATGTTTGTAAATATTATGGTATAATATGTGATGTGTTTTGTTTGTTTCTGTTCATAGCATGTATGCACAGCTCAATGGACAGTTTTATACTTTGCTTCTGCTTCAGGCCCATTCCTCGAATTATATATTTTGAAATTCTATCTTTTGAGGTCGGGTAATTTAGGATTACTGGCCGGTTACAGCCTAAACCTTTAAGGGCGGGTTTGAGTCATGAAACTTGGACACCTTACGATATGTCTAGCGTGGATCCAAGTTTCATTTGCCATCAACTGAACGTGTTTCCAAACACCTGGCCAGTCAATCAAAAAACTCGGCAATCAACTCTCCACCACACCGAGGTAGTAGTAGATGAGGTCAAAAACTTGTTGGTAGCAAGTACAATTCAAGAGGTACACTATCCCCGGTGGATTTCCAACACGATGGTAGTGTCGAAAAAGAATGGGAAGTGGTGAGTCTGTGTTGACTACAAGATGACCAATAGAGCTTGCCCTAAAGATAGCTCTCTACTTCCCAGAATCGATCAGTTGGTGGATTTAACCGCGAGCATATGAGGTTCAGCATCCTGGATGCATACTGTGGCTATCACTAAATAGCTATGTACGAGCCAGACCTAGAGATCATTTCATTTACCACACCAAGAGGGTTATACTATTACATGGTCATGCCTTTGTATTTGAAAAACATGGGGACAACCTTTCAGAGAATGATCACAAAGATGTTTGCCCCTTTGCTTGGCCGAACTATGGAGGCTTATATTGACAACATAGTGGTCAAAAAGAAAAGATAAAGATGACCATCTGAAAGACCTAGCCAAGATGGTTGATATCTTCAAGCGCCATAAGCTATTTTTAAATGCATCCAAGTGCGCATTCGACATAGGGTTGGTAACGAATAGAGGTATAGAAGCAGACCCTACCCAGATAACAATGATACAAGAGCTAGAACGGCCAAACTCAACAAAGGACATGCAATATTTTAGTGGGATGACAGCCGCGCTAAATAGATTCATTAGCCAGTCTTCAGATCATTATAGGCCTTTTTTCAATCTTTAAAATCTAAGTTCATTTGGGACGAAGAATGCAATCGGGCTCTGGCAGAATTGAAGGCATACTTATCATCCGCTCCATTCTTGGCTACGTCGAAGCGCGGTGAACAACTTTTCATTTATCCAGCTGTCTCTCAACACGCGGTCAGCGTAGTGCTTGTCTAGGCTGAAGGCATCCAGCATCTGCCCATTGTTTATGTGTGCAAAACTTTACTCCCCGTCGAGTTGAGGTACCTATCTCTAGAGAAACTCGCTTTGGCACTTATGATGGTGTCCAAAAAGTTAGCGCACTATTTTCACGCTCATACAATAGTGGTGCTCACAGAATTACCAATAAAAGTGATATTTGAGAAGGCGAATTTCTCGGGCCGTATCTTGAAATAGTGGTCAAGCTAAGGCAATAAAACATCAAGTTTCATCCTAGGACAATGATCAAGGTGCAAGCCTTAGCTAATTTCGTAGCCAAGTTCACCGTTGGCTCCCATCCTGTTTGCCTAGTGATCTTATAGAACTAGTCGCATAAGAAAAGGTAGGTGTTGCGGAAGTTGTACAACCTACCGAATCTTTACAAGTTCAACCATAGTTAGCTGAGGAAAAGGGCTAAGTCTCATAGAAATTGCAATGCTTACTACTGCTTTTTGAGTTGCAAACCAGCCACAATCAGACAACTCTAGCGACTAGTCGATAAGGTTAGAAGTAGTAAACCAATCCACTAGATCTAATGACGCATCACTAGGGAGACAGGTGTCATCCAACATACAGAGTCAAATAACAGCGTGCTTGAAAGGGAAATATCAGGGTAGCCGAGCAAGGAGATGGTCCCACAACTGTTAGCATTGAACAATACTCTACGCATACCAAGCTACTCTAAGACGATCCACTAGGAAAACACCTTTTGCTTGGGCTTATGGCATGGAATCTGTCATTTTGCTTGAAATTGGCATTCCAACCATCAGAACTAAAAATTTTGAGCTAGATTTCAACAGTGAAGCCATTACCTTAGAGTTGGACCTTGTTGAAGAAAGAAGGGAGAAAACACTAACTCACATTGCGCTTTACCAACAAGAGTTGCCAAAGAAATATAACAAGACCATGCACCCACAATTGTTCGAAATTGGAGATTGGGTTTTGCATAAAGTGATGGGCAATATTCTTGTGCCGAGTAAAGGAAAACTGGGAGTAAATTGGGAAGGACCGTACAAAATTACCGGTTTGGCTAGAAAGGGGGCATACCACATAGAAGACTTTGGATGGCCGAGCTATTCCCAAACCATGGAACGCGACTAATCTAAAGTTGTTCTACTTTTAAATGTAATCTTCTTTACTTTTGGCTTAACCCTTCTCACTTATGTAATCTTCCTTGCTTTTGTTGGAATCCTTTCTACTTATGATGTAATGAAACAATGAGATTGTTTTCTTCAAAATTGTTGTATTTTCACATGTTTTCTTTTCGGTTTACTATACTACTAAGTCCCAATGAGCAGATTCAGCACGGTCCTCGGGGCAACCAAAAGCTGATGGTCTGCCAACACCAAACCTCATTGCTAAGCTGATTTTTCTCAGCAAGATAAAAGTTAGTGTTTTGTTCATGTAACAACCCCAAAATGCGTATAAGAAGTCATCCTTATTTAACTAGGGGATAATGTGTTTTAATTTAATTATATCTATTGGAATTGAAGAACTATCTGTTGAGTTATGACTTTAAGATTGGAATTGACGACCTTTACAGGTTCAGAAATCAAAATTGAGTGCTCAGGTATGTTAATGGGAATTTTTAGAACTATTTGGGAAAATTAATTGGAATTCTAATTTGTCTGATTCGTTAATGCATGTTTGGGTGGTTAATTTTGTACTGCAAAATTGAAGGCCGTAGAGGTTTTAGAAACCGGAACAAAGGGCATATTTATGATCAACATAATTTTTAGAGTCATCTGGGAAGTTTAATTGAAATTTGATTTTGTGCGATTCGTAAGGGCGTGTTTGGCCTCCTTATTGTGGAAAGCTTAAGTGTGTATATATTTATATATATGGAGACATGTTATGTGAGTTGGGGAACTCAAGATATTTGAGTTAAAAATATCTAAGGTAGGAAGAGAGAGAGAACCGTGAAAGAGAGAGGGAGAGAAGAAGAGACAAATTCTTTAAGGAAGCTCAACATTCATAGATGGTTGAAGGGAATTAAAGAGAGAAGATCAACCTTAAAGCTTGGAAGATAGAGGAGATCAAAGGGAAAAAGGAAAGGTTGAAGGTATGGGGCTCTAATTATCATCTTTGTAGATAATTCATCTACTACATGAGATCAAAGATTAATTTGGAAGTTTGATATGTAAATGAATAAGTGTGTTGGGTTATGAGTGGATTGGGTTGAATTTAAGGAATTGAATCTTGATTTCCTTTAATTTGTTTGGTGTGGGTTCAATCTTAAAAATGATTTATAGAATAACAAGATTTATTGTGAGAATCAACCATGGGTAAGATGTATTAGCATGATTTTGAGCATATATTATGGAAGTTTAAATTTATGGAAAAGATGAGACTTAGATTCCTAACTTGAGGCAAAGATTGATTTATTTAAGTTGAGATTATACTTGGTTGATTTTAGTTTATCATGTTATTAGGCAATTTTACATGTTTTTGAGTGATTTATGTTTAGAACCAAGCTTAAAAAGGGAAAGAACCAAGTGTTGGAGCAAAAGAGCTATTTTCAGATTGTTTTTTTTTTGCCCAGACTGCACGAGCGGACATGAAGAAAAAAAAGGGGTTTTCATTCTACTTTTGGGCGCTCGAGCAGCCGGGTTCTTCCGCTCGAGCGGAATTGGACCGCACGAGCGGCCAAAGTGGGCGCACGAGCGGCCAACCCTGTTTCAGCTTATACCTTGTAACTTCGAACAAGCATATCTTTTACATCCAGACTCCGTTTTGAGTGATTCTTGAGCCTAAAATCAAGCCCCAGAAGTCTAGTTTCGGATGGTGGAAATATAACTCCAAAATTCTAAGTACAGAAATAGTTGTGCCCAAATTAGTGACGACTGTTCACTTTCTGTTTACTGAGTTTGTACCGTTTTTTTGCCTGAACCTTTCTCCTATCGATTCCTCCTATTTTATGAGGCATGGATTATAACCTATGGAGGGCTAATGAGTCTAGAACCACCATAGCTATTGAGTAAGGAATAAAAAGAGATTGGTTTTATTCTCATAATCTGCTATGTGCATTATATTTGTAGGTCAAAACGAGGACATCGTTCCACCGCTATCAGAGACCTACCATTGTGAGTAATAGTAGTGTAACGTTATATTTCACTTACTTCTATGATTATGATTTATGTATTGTTGTTTGTGAATGGCCTATTCCATCGATATTATGCTTTCAGTAAATTAATAAATATGTTTGAATAATGGCATTGATATGGACCAAAGGCCATTTTGTCCCTATTAATAGAAGTGGGCCCGAGGCCATTAAGATGTGAATGGTTCTGTCTCTATCAATAGTACTATAGTGATACATGTGCCTTTTGGTAATAGTTATTATTAATGTTTTGCTATTCGCAAGACAACTATGTCTGTAATAAACCATGGGGAAATGTATGTGCACTATTGTGTAATGGTATTCTGATGAATCTGGAGTTATTCTGTTCTGTTTATTCGTTCCGTTTATGCTATGACATGATATGAATTGTTCAGTCTTTAAGACCTAATTGTTTTCTGGTATGGAACAAAGTGTTGTACGGAACTAAGTGCTGCAATGCGAGTCACCTCTAGAATCTGTGCGAGACACCTCTTGAATCCATACATATGTGAACTGGGCCTATGGCCATTCTGTATCTGTTAGGCCTATGGTCATTCTATATTATCTGTGGACCAGAGGCCGTTCTATAAGATTTGTGGGCTTAAAGCCGTTCTGTATCACATCTAGGCTTAAAGTCGATCTGTATCATATCTGTGGGCTTAAAGTCGTTCTGTATTATATATGGGCCCGAGGCCGTTCTGTATTATAAGTGAACCTGAGACCGTATTGAAATATAGTTATGGATAAAACTTGTATATGATTGGTATCTGTCTATTTATTTTATCCAAGAATTTGCTTATTCAATTAACCTTCTTAAGTTGCTATTATTCACTGAGCCTTGCTCATTCTGTTTTATGTATATTTCTGTAGGTGAGCCATCGGGGATTGACACTAGAGTTGTACTGAGGTTCGCTTGTCTGCCAAGTCACCGGGGGTATGTCTCCACATGGAGGGCTTAATTTATTGTTGGGAGTCTTATAAATTATTAAGTCTTATGTAAGAGTGTGTGAGATCTATATAAAATCTGTGATTGTATAGGTATATTTGGAATGTATTTAAATGCTCAAATCCAATTAAACCATCATGTATGCACAAGCTCAATGGATGTTGTCTTTTATTGATATTGCTTCCGCCTAAGGCCCCATATATGGTTAAATATTATTTTAAAATTCTGTTTTTAGGCCTATGTACAGGCTGGTCGTGGACCAAACTTTTAGGGGCGGATTTGGGTCGTGACAAAATTGATAGAGAACTTAATCTCTTTATGTGGTGGTAACTCTGTAAAATCCTTTAGAAAAACATTTGAATACTCTCGAACTACTCTCGGCAAATCACCCCAAACAGTACTACCTTTATCAAATACCAAGATGGAAAAAAAGATACTCAACTCTTCTCGACCCTTAAGGTCATATAACGGAGGAATAAGACTGTCACTCCGGTCACACATAAAGTAGAAACACTCTCCTGATGGTGTACACACCAACACCCTCCTACGATGAAAATCTATCGAAGCCCGAAAATAAGTCAACCAATCTATACCCAGAATCACATCAAAAGCATGCTTATCCAAACCAACAAAATCAAAAGAGAGTCGACAATCTGTAACCTCAATCTCACAAGAGCGACATACTTGACCCAATGCCACTCTATCCCTAATAGATGTCTCAACAAACAGAGGAGACTCTAATTGACCAAACTCTAACCCCAAAACGGATGTAAAAGAAGACGAAATGAAAAAAATGAGATGCAAAAGTACCAATTAACACATTGGCTAAAGAATTGAATGGCAAAAAGTTACCTCTCACAACTGGAGGTACCGACAACTACTCTAGCGTGGTCATAACATACACATACCCCGGAGGCCTCTAATCAACTTGCTCATCCCTCGAAGCATAGGCCTGAAGAACTGACTGAGTTGAAGTGGCTCTCTAGTTGGCCCTAGAGGCCAGAACAGACTGAGTTGGCTGATGGGTCTGTGTCTGACTCGACCCAAACACACCAGATGTGCCACCCGACTGAGTGTAAGACCTCCTCAAATGCCCAGATTGCCCACATTGATAACAGGTAGGCGGCTGCCCTCTCCCTTGGCCTGGACTCTAAGAAGGAGTCGAAGACGGTGCATACTGTTGCCCTCATCCTCTCTACAGGCAAGCTAGAGACTTGTGGCCCAACTGACCACACTTAAAGCACGTGAACCCACCCTGGTTACCTCTCCCTAAACTCGAACTCGATATTGGAAAAGTGGACCTCGACTGAGCTCCTTGGGACTGTTGTGGGTTAGAACCCCACTGCATCTTATTGTCCCTTTGAATATCCTAACTCCTCTTGGAGCCCCTCATCCTCTTTTCCTCTATTTGCATTACGGTCTCCAGATGAGCTGCTACCTTCACAAGGCATCCATAATCTCTAATCATGGACCCGGCCACTTTGAACATGAGCCCGATCCTCAATCTCTTCTCAAACTCTAACTAACAGCGCTCCTCAGTCACCACGATGTTTGGTGCAAATCTCGACAAGCTAGTAAATGTGGCCTCAAACTTGGCCACTGGAATGTTCAACTGCACAAGGTTAGAGAATTTATCTATCAACTTCTCTCGAATTGTGGAAGGCAAGAACTTATCATGGAAGGCACTAACAAAAGCCTCCCAAGTCTCCCCACTGCACCCAGGCTCATACTACTACCACTGACTCGCATCTTTCTTCCGCTAAAAGGATGCCAAAGTCACTCTCAACTGGTCGTTCTCGTTGCCAAGCATCTCGAACATCTTCACTATTTGTTCCAGCCACTCATCTGCCTTCAGCGGCTCCTTGGGATCACCCAAGAACTCATTTGGATTTGACCAGAAAAACTCCCATTTCAAGAAAGACAACCCTGCTTCAGCTACTTGGGCCTGTACTTGATTCTTAGCCTTAAAAATGTCCATGGATTTCCGCAATGCTTCAGTTATTTCACGGGCTAAGGTGCCCATGGCCTGTTGGCCGACTGGTTCATCCACATTGGCCTGACCAACTCATTCTTTCTATGTTAGAATATCATCCGGTATAGGCACCTCATGCCTTCTAGGCCTGCCACACCTACCACCACGTCCACGTCCACGTCCACGTCTTGACATCCTAATAAAGGTAACACAAAAGATTAGCACATTTACAAATGTGCCGAAGCTAACTCACTTG
>NW_021024616.1:1234930-1281033 GCF_004153795.1 Camellia sinensis
CTATTGGTTTGATGCTCTTGCCACCTCAGTCTTTCTTATTAACAGACTTCCCACTTATAAACTCAATAATCTTACTCCTTTTCAAACTTTGTTTCATCACTCACCTGATTACTCTTTCCTCAAAGTTTTTGGTTGTAGGTGTTTTCCTTGGATAAGACCTTACACAAGTCACAAACTTCAGCCTAGATCTATACCTTGTGTCTTCATTGGTTATGTTCCCTCTACCAAAGGGCACAGATGTCTTGATGTTTCTACTGGCCATATTTTTATTTCTAGGCATGTTATTTTTGATGAGTCTCATTTTCCATTTCAGTCCCAATCTATGTCTTCTGCTCAGTCTGTCTCTCATTCTCTTTCTCAACTTCAGACTTTCTTTTGGCCTGCCACTGGTTCAGTTGCTTCATGTTATGTTAATCAGCCTACAGTTTCTTCTATCCCTGTTGTTAGTCCTGTTTCCTCTGCTCCAGTTCTATCTGGTTCTCATTTGTCAACCACTTCTAGTCCTGAACAAGTTGAAGTTGCTGGTTCTATTCCAACAATACCCATTTCTTCAATCTCTATTGATTTACCTTTTTCTTCTTCTACTTCAAATACTCATCCCATGCTAACTAGGTGTAAGTCTAAACCTCTCTCTGCTAGCTGCCTTCTCACTTCTTCTTCTACTCCTACTGAACTTGATACTTTTCAAGCTGATGCTGCATCTCCTAAATGGCAAGCAATTATGCTAGATGAATTTCAATCTTTGCAAAGACAAGGGACTTGGTCTCTTGTGCCTTTACCTCAAGACAAACTGGCTATTGGCTGCAAATGGGTGTATAGACTTAAGAAAAATGTAGATGGTTCTATTGCTAGGTATAAGGCTAGGTTAGTAGCCAAAGGTTTTCTTCAAACTAAAGGCATTGATTATCATGAGACATTCAGTCCTGTTGCAAAGCAGCCTACGGTTCGTGTTCTTCTGTCATTAGCTCTTCATTTTCAGTGGCCTATTAGGCAGCTTGACATCTCCAATGCATTCTTGCATGGTGTCTTAGAAGAGGAAGTTTATATTCAACAACCTCAAGGCCTCATTGATGTTTCTCATCCTACCTTGGTCTGCAAATTGCATAAAGCTTTTTATGGTCTCAAACAGGCTCCCCGAGCATGGTTTTCTACCTTTTCTTCCTTTCTATTGTCTTGTGGTTTTCTTTCTAGTCATTTTGACTCATTCTTGTTTGTCAAGAAGACTGCAACTTCTATTACTATTCTTCTCATATATGTTGATGATATCTTGTTAACTGGGAGTGATATTGCTTATATAATTACTTTGATTCATCAAATGCATGGTGCCTTTGCTATGAAGGAGCTTGGCTTGCTTAATTATTTTCTTGGCATTTCGGTGTCCTCTTCTTCTATGGGCTATTTCTTATCTCAGCAAAAGTATGCTTCTGAGTTGCTTGTTAAGACCAGTATGGCTGATTGCAAGCCATACTCTTCCCCCACGGCTCTTAAATCTGTTTCCTCTTAGGAATGGCAACGGGGCGGGGCGGGGCCGGGGACTACTCCCTCCGTCCCCGATCCCCGAAGATTACAAAATCCCTGCCCCCACCCCCGATCCCCGGCGGGGGAGCCCATCACCCTCCCGTCCCCGTCCCTTAACGGGGATCAGGTTTTCCCGACCCCGATATATCCTTGAGCTTTTTTTTTTTTTAATTTTGTTCAACAAATCACTGAACAATAATCTGAACAAGAGAGATCTAAAAAAAAAACAGATCAATATATAATCTAAAAAAAATCACTGAACAATAATCTAAAAAAAATTAACACAGATCAATATATAAATTAATCTGAACAATACAGATCAATATATAACAGATCAATATATAATTAACACAGATTTTAAAAAAAAAATATTCTGAGTACAGATCAACAACATCAAATCAGGAAGAGAGAGAGAGCAGATAGGAGAAATGATGTGGGAAAAATATGATAAATGGTGGTTGAGCTTAGTGATAAAATGTTGTAAAGGGGAGAGAGGAGGGAAAAAATGTCAGCTGGCAATAATGTTTGTGGCGCCATAATAAAAATGTACCGTGGCATTATCCCCACCCTTCCATAATGCTAAAATTAAGCCTTTCCTTTAAATTTCGATGTTGTAGTCAAGAAGTGACACTGGAATAAATCTACACTTTTCCCCCGGTAATTGTTGGGTGTTTTGTTCTCTCTTTCTGTTACCTTTTAGAATGATATGATAAAATGGAGAAAGAGCAGGAGTGGAACAAGGTTGTTTCATTGAATAATGCTGCCATGAATTCATGTCGTTCCTGAGAAGACAGAGGTGAGTACATTCGATGGGCTAGATATCACTACTTTGGTCCTAAATAATGATCTACTGGAGTCTTCATGAGTCAAACAGTAATTTAATAGAACATGAATTTCCCTTTGCCTGTAAGATAAACTCTTATGAAATAGGATCATTGAATAGATTCCAGCAAACTGAATTTTACTCAAAACTTCCTATCATTTGACACGTAGTAGATTGTTGTTTGTATTTTTATACCATCATTGACCCTTCAACTCTACCCCTCAAATAGAAATGCCTTGTTATGATTTTTTGCAGCATTTTATGGATAAAAAAGAACCCGGAAAGGAGGCTTCTGAGAACGTGATTCGAGAGTCACTAATTGCTATCTCTTACCATCTACCGGAGAAGGATCTTGCTTCGGAAGTCTCGCCTGAAAATTTGCATCGCAAGGATGTTGAAGGAATAAATGCCGGAGTGGAGGAGAAGTATAGGTCTAAACTGATGTCAATATTCGATTCACCGTCACCGGACACTAAATCTGTACCAGTTGCCAAGGGAGATAATATCAAGGATTAGCCTCGACTCCAGGTGATTTAGAGCAACTATATACAAATTTTTTCTTCTTATGGTCTGATGTGATTTAGAGCTTGAAGAAGTGCTGTGCATAGACTTATATGGGTCTATATGTGGATGAAACTCTGTATATATGGTCCATTACAAATCGCACTCATATACATTGGCTGTAAGTTTCTGAACATGTTGAAAATGGTTTGTCTTCCTGTTTTGTCATGCTGCTGCTTGATTACATTTTCTTCACAGTTGAGATATGATCATACTTTGTTTCCTTTTTTGGATACAAATGTTCTGGTAGTAATGAAAATAAAGGAAGATGATATCATATCGTCTTGCTTGCATCTTTGGATATGTCATTTGTTTGAGCCATCTTACCAGGTGAGCTCCTATTTACAAGATTTGTCTTTTCATGTCCATCATTTTTAATTTTTAATTATGAATTATGATTTTGTCCCTACATAAAATTATATCATTGAAGATTGATTGAAACTTTCAAATTTTGAACAACAAATTTCTCTACATTCCCAACTGGCCTGCTCCAATCCTCCTGTAGTGGTGTGGGTTGGGTGGGTGAATTTGTTTTTTATGGTTGCTCAGTTCAGAGGCGATTTGAATCCTGCCATTAAACCTCCCTGTCCTGCCCCTCCCCTCCCCTTCATGCCATATATGTAATATATGTATGATATGTTTTTGCAGCCCCTCCCACTGAATCACTCCTGCAAAACCCTGTCACAACGGATCATTCTTGATTGACAGAGAGTGCTTCCTCCATCACCTCTCTTCTCTCTAGATCTCTCACAGATTCATAGTTTTTTGTCACTGGCCACCTTTTGGGTCTACGGAGTGACTCTTGATAGTCTTTCTTCTCTCTTGATCTATTCATCGCGACTTACCTTCTCTAAGGCCTTGAAGTTCCAACGACCAAACACCTGGGTACTACTACCCTCTCTCTCACAGATCTCCCCCTACCTTGGCTCCCTCCTTCAAAGCAAGCATCCCTCTCTAACAAATCTCCCCACCTTCCCCTTTCCTCATTGTATATCCCACACCTTTCCCTGTTGCCCCCACTGCAGCACCCCTTGAACCATCCACCCCCCATATAGCCCTCCCTCACAGCAACTTCCTTCTCCGTCGCTGGCACTTTCACTTTTCTGCAATCTGCACAACCCACACCTTTCTGAGTTGTGAAATGTATGGGTTTGAGCAATGGCTAAATTCTATGTTTGTGAAAGTTCGAAGTTGTAAAATATGGTTTTGTAATTTGGTGATTTGGCTTAGCCACTACAACTGGTTATTTGAACGTCGTGTAATCTATCCTTTAGATGTTTTTCTTTTTAATTTTTGGGAAATTAATTTTTTTTTTATTTTTGGGAAATTAATTATTATTATTATTATTATTTTTTTCTTTCAGTATTTGAGCCTTGTAACAAAATAAATCATGAATTTTTAATTTTATCAATTTAAATTCTAAACTTTTGATATGTTTTAAATCTAAATCATTTGTCAATTTTTGTTAAGTAAAATTGATAAAAAAAAATAGATATTTTAGTTATTAAACTCAATAAAAAGGGCATTTAAAATATTTTATGTATATTTACATTGAGTTAAATGATTAAAATACTCTTTAGCTTGTTGATTTTACTTAATGAAAATAGACAAATAGTTTAAATTGAAAACAAATCAAAAGTTTAGTGCTTAAATTGATAAAATTGAAAGCTTTGGATTTATTTTGTCACATGATTCAAATTTTGGGAATTTTTTTATTTTTTTTGTGTTTGAACATTGTTGATGGTAATGTTTATGAAAGTTTAAAGTTGAAAATTTTTATCCTAAAATTTGAAAATTCCTGAAATATGTATGTAAAATTTGAGGTTGTCGATTCTCGAAACATGTAGGCCTTAATAGAAAAGTTCTAATTTTCTTTAAAATGTCTAACCCTTAAAAAAAAAAAAAATGAAAAACAGAAAAAAAAAAAAAGAAAGAAAAAAAAGGGGTCCAGTTGTGGTGTAAAATGTTGTGGACCACACATAGATGGCATTATTTGCAAAAATAAGAGGACTTTACCGGTAGGTTTTATACACAAAGATTAAAATTTATCTAGCCTTAAAACAAAACATTTGGATCAATTAGTCTTACATATTTTTGATTATCACTAAAAAATCTTATTTTTTTAAAAAAAGTTTAAAGACGCTGTTACATTCCATCACTGACGGACTTCTATTAGACGGTCGCTGAACATTCGCCAGAATGTTCGCATCACCCAAAAGTTGTTGGAGTATTGTTGGAGGTTCGACGGAGTAATGCTGGAGTGTTCTGAACTTCACTAGAAGTTGTCAGAATGTTCGTTGGATATCAAAAATATCGTCGGAGACTCGTCGAAATGTTCAAAATATTACCAAAATAAAAAAGAATAAATGGTGAAATTAGATCGAAAAAACATAGTAAAATGTGTTAAATATTGATAAACTGAAAGGGGAAAAAAAAAAAGCAAAAACCTTAACAACAAATAGCAATAATGGGACAAAAAATATGTTAATTTTTTAATTTTTGTAGGGTTTAAGTAAATAATTTCTAATATTGATCAAAGTGAAGAGCAAGCTTTGACATTGTAAAATGTTATAGTCTTAAAGCATGATTCTATTAAGTATTTATCTTTATTAATCAAATTGAAAAACATGTTATAAAATTGTAAAATTTTATAATTTTAAAGTATGATTCATTTCAACACCAAAAAAATTGAAACTGTAAAATTTTACAGTTTTCACTGTATATAACTAAAACTCGAAAACAATTTGTTCAGAAATTAAAAATTTTCTCCATTAAAACAGGAAAAGAGAACTATGTAGAATAGAGAAGGTAGAAAAATTGAGATATCGCAGGAGAGAGACAGACATAGAGAGAGGATTATACTCAGGTAACTATTTTTAGTTTAGATCTAGCCATATCTGATATAGATCTACTCATCTTCTTCGCTAGAAACTCATCTCTTTCGTCATTGGTGAGGGTGAAGTAAGGAGTCGGTGGTCGGTGGTTGTCAATAAACCCTAATCGATGGTGGTCGTCAGTTGTCGGTGACTATATATCAGAAAGAAAACAGAAAGAGAAAAAGTAAGACATGGTCGCCGAAAATCAAGAAGAGAAAGAGACAGAAGAACGAAGCCAGAGAAGAAAAAAAACATATAGGACTTTTGGGTATAAACAAAAGGTTGTGAGACTAAATAGATCACACTTCTTTCAAAGAGGACTTGTTGGTAATTTGCCCCTCAAAAACAATTAGTAACCCATCAATCTACAACCCGTTAAATTGACAAAAATTCCAAATAGCCTAGGGCAATTTGGTTTAGCAAAACAAAAATGTTATGGACCACGACATATCTGCCCAGATTTTTCTAGGTAGAGTGAATGAATTGTAAAGATTGAATTAGTGTAGTGTAGGGTCCACATATGAAATAAATCTAAGCCATTGATGTGAAATTTTGGATAATTTTGGGCTTTTATGTCTGGGTCTATAACATTATTGTTTACAAAAATGCTTAATCTATATAGTGCTAAACTGTGCACAACTCTATCTGAAACGCACTTTCCCACTTGCAAGCCACTCCTAACCTCTCCTCTTCTCTCTACCCCCTTCTCTTCCCACTCCAATGCATTCTACACTTGCTCTTCCCTCCTCTATCACCATTGAAACCTAAGGCACATGTCCTTTCAAATCACCACCAAAGCCTCTCTTCGAATTGCCACCCCCTTCATCACTCTTAATCTAGAAGAAAGAGGGGTAAGGAGAGAGAGAGAGAGAGAGAGAGAGGGAGAGAGAGAGAGATATGGGTGTGAAGTGAAATGTAAGGTTAGGAATGTAGGTAGTTTTGGAATATTGGAAGTGTAGAGAGAGAGGGGAGTTTTTTTTTTTTTTTTATATATATATATTTTTAAGTGGATGTAATAACATCTAGGGTAAATTACACTAACTTTCCTTGATGTTTGGAGAAAATATAACAAACTTTATAGTTTTTGACCTGATCACACGAACTTCTCTTTTAGTAAGGATAAATGGATCGAAACTAATGTTAATGATGTAAAGACACAAATATTAATAACGTAAAATATATATTTTAATGTAAAAGTGATGACATTATTTTTTCATTTATATGATGTAACAAATTATTGATGAAAAATGACTTAATTGTTATGTGAATTAAAATATTAAGGAAATTCAATGTAATTATGTAAAATATGAGGGAGTATTTTTGATAACTGAGTGTCTGAGCCAACTTGTGCGTACCTCGATTAATCTCAAGGTCTTAAAGTTAAAGACTAGGCAAACCTCCAGTAGCTCCTTGAGGTGACTCGAACTCGAGATCTTAAATCTCATTTGCAAGTCTTTATTGCTCAGCCATTGATGATTTGTTTTAGTTTGAACGATTTATATACAGGTCAAATTACAAAACAACCCCAAGGTTTCTTGTATTTTGCAAATTAAACCTCAGGATTTCAATTACATCAATTTGAACCCAAAGCTTCTTATTTCGTATCGATGTTAACCATCCGTCCATCTCTGTTAACTATAACTAACGAACTTGGGTATTTTGGTCAATCAACTGCCTATGGACTGTGTATATGTTATATATATATACAAAATATATTGAGAGAGAACAACACTGGAGTGGTTGGGCCGACCAGAAGGGGTACGAGTCACGCCGGAAGGTAACATTGGAAGGGATGATCAGAGATCACTCCTCCTTGCCTTAGATTGACGACAAAAGAAAAGAAATGGAAGAATGGAGTGACAACGACACCGACTGAGGACAAAGTAGCAGCAGCACTGGCCGGAGGATTACAAAATTCTCTTCCAACTGCGGCTATTAATTCATTTATTTCTCTTTCTTTTCTACCTTTTGTCATAACCATGCTACCATTACACCTTCCCTTTTTTCTACACAACCCCCTCCGAACTCTCTATCCCAAAAACAAAATCAAATCCTAAAGTGTCATGACCCGAACCCACTTTTAGAGGTTAGGATCATAACCAGCCAGTAATCATAAGATTATCTACGGCCTCAGACAAAAATCAGTCAAATTTAATATTAATAGGGGGCCAGATGTGGAAGTAGAATTAGAAATTTTGTCCAATGAGCTGTGCATATATGGCATTACAAACACTTTTCACATTATATTAATAACTCACACCATACAGTCAATATAGATATACATACATCCAAGATCATTCAAAAACAATCTTAAAAGAAACTAAGTTATATGCTTTAGATACAGACTTGGTCGTATGGGGCCACAAAAGTGAACAAAAGGAAATTCATAAACAAAGCCTCGCACATGAGGTGTCCAAAGCAGACTCTACGGTATTCGACATCCTTAACGGGTTCACTAGGGCTGATACTAGACATCTTGCTGCTCATCTACATACATATAAATGTAGGGTGAGCTAACGCCCAGTGGATAATAACAAACTAAAGGGGTTGAGCGAATGAGTCCTTTTTAATAGATAAGCGTATCTAATCAATAAGCATGTCTAATCAGTAAGCATTTTACATTAGAATATATGGTACGAGTTCGATTATTCCTCAACAGGACAACCTTGGGCCCAACAGTGCACAGAATAACCTTAGGTCCAACAGTTAACAGACTCATCGATCGGATTCAGTTATCTCTTATTAGTACGACCTTGGGTCTAAGCATTTAAAGTGTATAATGGCCATACAGTATATAATGGCCATTCAATTTTGCAATTGCATATAAGTCATTCAGTCTTATCAGAGATTTAGTCATATCATATCAATCATTTAGTCTTATCAGAGATCCAGTCATATCATATCAGTCATTTAGTCTTATCAGAGATCTAGAACGACCTTGGGTCCACTTTTCATGTCTATATCATGTCATCCACTTGTATAGATAATACACTTGTTAATAATCACATTGTTAGTATATCGTTTAAACAGAAGATGGTAACTCATTCATGCTTATCAAATCATAGGTTCAGAAAAGCGTACATGTGAACAATAAGAAAATAGAGTATAAGTAAAATATCTTTACTAAAATATTACTCACAGTGTTTAGTTGGCCGATTCGTCCTCAGAGTTGATCCTACACAATTTGTAACACATACAGAAATTGGGTCACAATATAATTCAATCCGTTCTTTAATTCATTTAACTTTCTTAGGCTGCTTTCTAACTCTTTAGTTCATTTGAAATGCTCAATGTATGAATGCTTAGAAATGAAAAAGAATGGAAATCGGAACATAATACAACTTTTCAAAGTTTCCTAAAATAGGGTACTTTGCTTGAGCGCAATATTGATCGCTCGAGCAGACCCCTTGGTTTGCAAAAGTACTAGATGCACGCAAAGTGCATTCGAGCGACAGATTGTTTGCTAGAGCGGTGATGTAGAATTCTAAAATTTCTAGAACAGAGTTAAACTTCAAACACATAGTTTTAAATCATGAACTTGCATGGCTTATTCACAAGTTCAAAGAATACTTAGAAATTCTTTCAAAAACATGGATTACAAGGTTCATGCTCAAAGGATAAAACTTAACATTCAAACCAAATGAATCTTTTCTCTCTTTCCTAATCATTTACTTATATTGTTTCTTAGCTTATTAATCCTTCATAAGTCATAATTCATGCTTAAGAATGCCTGCAAAGAGATGGGAACGAAAATATGAACACAAGACGCCTTTTGAAAACATGCTGAAAATGAGCTGTTGGCTAGAGCCATCTTTTGGTCGCTAGATCCATCTTCGCTCGAGCCACCATTTGGTCGCTCAAGCCAACTTTTGCAGAGTGAAAAATACTGGGAGCTCGCAATGTTGGCTTAAGCCACCACTTGGTCGCTCGAGCCATCTATGAAATTTCTAGGCTTCAAAATAGAAAGTTTGGCTTCCAAACACAAATTCAAAGCCTTGTGTCATGTTTGGCTCATTCAAAAATACAAAATTACTTTAAAAAACATATATACATGACCCTTTAAAAATCATTTACTTTAAAATCTCATCAATTTGACAAAATTGAGCTTAAAATCCTCATGTATGCAAGATTTTCAAACTCTTTTCTCAAAACTCAACTCCAAAGTGCATGAGCTTGCATGTTTGAACCAAACTCTTGAAATTACATGGAAATACATATGTATGAGCTCAACTTGAAACCATGAGTTCAAAAGTGTTATGAATTGCCAAAATTGAGATAAAAACTTCTATACATGCATCAATTCAACTTCAATTCCCTTCAAAGACGTTTAAAACATGGAATTAATCTTCAAAACTTCATAATTCATGAGTGCATGTAAGGTATGATCTTTAATTTAAACATGGATGACAAAACTCATACTCAAAATGATGGAATACAACAAAATTATGCATGCATGCAAGAGTTAATTCTAATTTGCCATCTTTAGTTCATTTCTTGAGTTCAATCACAATTTCCTCTGGAATTCTCATCATTAATGGCTTAATCTTAGAAATCAAGGCTCAAAACTTACCTAGAGGCTTTGATTAACGCTTGTATTAAGCAATTCTTGAGCTCTCCTCCTTATATCTTCAAGTCTCCTAGTAATTCCTTCAAGATTAAGCTCTTTCTCTCTCTACACTGGAGACTCTCTCTCTAAAGTCTAAATTCAGAATTTTTGAGCTCAAATATGAGCTTAACACCATCTCAACACATATATATATATATAACCTTGAGTAACTTAGGCTAATTAAGCATGATTAAGATTAATCTACCTCACTTAAGTTTAATTAATTTAATCTAATTATTTTGATCCGAATCAATTTTTAATTAAGCCGCACAGTAGACTCTAAAAGTTACGCTGATCATAATAAATTAATCAATTTTGATTTTTATTGCCTTTATAGCCCTCAATTTTAGATTATAGTAGAGATTGTAACAGGTTTTTATATAATCAATAGACAGGCATTTAAAAATTACATACAACACATAATTAGTATTTAAATTCATATTAGGCATATAACCATAAACGAAATGAGGAAAGAACAAAATAGCAGCAGCACTGGCTAGAGGTTCACAAAATTCTTTTTCGACTGCGGCTGCCGATTCACTTCTTCATTTTTCTTTTCTATCCGTCGTCACAACCATGCTACCATTACCCCTTCCCATCAAATTCTAAAGAGAGTTCGGTTTTTATTTTGTAGAAAAAAGGGATTCGTCAGGGTGTAGCCCCTATCCCAACAATGTAGCCTTCCTCCTCTTTCTTCTCTTCTCCCTCCCTCCGCCGCCGCCGCCGCCCTCGCCTCTTCTCTCCATCTCTTTCTTCTGCTCTTCTTCTTTCACTCCTAAAACCATCACCCTAGATCTTTATATTATATTTTATATATATATATATATATAATATATTCTGTAATACATGTAAAGTAGTAAGAGGAGAGAAGAGCAGCGACAGTAGGTGAGACGAAGAAGGAGGAGAAAGAGGATGCGTGCATCCTCCAAACGTCAACCGGAGATAGCGCTGGCAAAGTGAGGCACTGCGTGCGTTTGTAGAGAGAGAGAGAGAGAGAGAGAGAGATGAGAAAAAGATATAGAAAGGCTTTGATACAATGTGCACAAGCGTATGGTAAATTTATGATGAGTGGCTTTTATTTAATGGATGACAAATAAATGGTGAAATTGATTTGACGTGTTAAAGTTCAAATCTATTATTAAAATTGAGTAAAAGGGCCAATGTAAAACTATCACATGTACTACAAATTTTCTTTTGTCAATTAAGTTAACAAAGATAGACGAACGGTTGAGATTGTGACAAAAGTAAAAGTTGAATATTTAAATTGATGCAATTGAAATTCTTGAATTTAATTTGCAAAACATGCAAAATTCAGGAATTTTTTTATTTTTTTTAAATTTGCCCTTTATATAAATTATCATAAAAGAGAAGAAATGTGTTATTTGATAAGTTTGTCAATTTTATATTTATAAAGAAATAAGAAATAGGTGTTTCGTTTTTTTGGTATGTGAAAAACAACAGTGAAAACTCGTTGGTGTGTAAACATGTTTTCAAAAAATAAAAATAAAATAAACATACTTAGTGAGTTGTTGGAGGTAGATATGGTGGTTATTGGAGTTGATGGCCGCAGAGTCATCAGAGGTCAAAGAGTGGTCGAATAGTCATCGGGTAGTGATTGATTTATCGCGTTTTCATTGAGATCGGAGCTAGCCAAAGCTTGTTGATCGGTGTTGTTAGAGGTAAGTAGTGGCAAGTGGCAGTGGGTACTAGGGGAGGAAAGAGAGTGAAATCTTATTTTGAAAACAAATGAAAACACATTTTTCATTTAAAAAAATTTTTGAATTAATTTTATTTTTTTAAAAATAAAAATAATATACCAAATAATTTTTCATTTCTAATTTCCAAAACAATGAAAACGAGAACAAAAAAAAAAAAAAAAAAAACACTTTACCAAAAGAGGCCTTAAGATTATCCAGCTTGTTTGGTTCCTTTTTTCAGAATTCATTTTTCAGAAAATTGAAAATTTTTTTTTTTCATATTTTTTAATTTTTACTTAATTTTTTTAATATTCTAAGCATTTTTTTTTAGATATACCTAACATAAATACACTTAAAAAATATAGGATAAATTACAAACACACCACTGAGGTTTACTTAAATTACAAATTACCCCATGTGGTTCTAGAAATTACATTATGCCTTCTAAAGTTTTTAATTTCATAACAAATAGGTCCTTTTATTAATAAATCATCAAGTTAATTAACAGTTTTTAATAATGTTAAATTTTTATTTCAATTAATAATTCAGATAATTTTATTATTGTATAGATGAGCAGTTAGAAATTTCACTTTTTCAATTAATTCTGTTAAATAAAAAATTCTGACAGGGAGATATTTGTAATTTTTCAAACCACATAGACAATTTATATTTTAAGCAAACCTCAGGGGGTGTATTTGTAATTTACCCAAAAATATATAATATTTGTGAATTGTTTTTTTTTTTAAATAACTAAATATCAAAAATACAAAAAAATATGAGAATTCAGTACATTTTTCGTATTCTTGTGTATTTATTGATCTTTTTTAAATATGTTTTACAAATATTTTACGTTTTAGATACATCTAAATAAGGTGTATCTAAAAAAATAAAAATAAATTACTTAAAAATTTTAAAAATATTAACTAAAAACAAAAAAAAACGAAAAATAAAAAACTCAATTTTCAGAAAATTAAATTTAGAAAATTGAAACCAAATACACTGATTATTTTTTTGCTTTAAATGTAGTAAAGAAGTATATATTTTGAAAATGAGAAATGCTATACATAATCTTATTATAGTGACAACATTTTTGCCCATTGTGGTTGGTGATTGAGGGTTGATGGGCTCCGAAAAGTTATGCTACTATCACAAAAGATTTTAACTTATCAAAAATGTTATTGGAACATAAAAATTCATTTTGAATATTATTCAGAAAGTTTGTGTAGTGTAGATATAAAATTAGTGGGATGCGGGTTACACCCATAATGAATGTAGACCCGTTTGCGTCTTAGAAACTGAGGGCAAACATGCAGGCTGATGTGCTAGGCATGCGGGTGTGTGAGGAATGGTGAACCTGGTACAAGGTTGGAATTATGGTTTGGGATTTCTGACTTTCACAGGATTTGACTATGTACGGTTTAGAAGAACCGCCATTGGTTTGGATTTTACCTTAATGAAGAGGATCTTAACCAGATTTGCTAGGTGCAAAATAAATAAAACTGATCTTGCATTAATTAGACTAAAAACAATTGAGATAAAGTAATTAACCTAACTAAAGAAGACAATGAATTGCATGAATTGAATGAAAACAATCTACTGGAAATTGCAAACGTGTTGTGAAAAATAGATATGTGAAGACTCTTGGTCGAGTGAGTGTCGGGGGCTTGCACAAGTGATGCATTTGAAGTCTTTTTATAGTATAAATAGGCTTCCTCTTTTTGCTCCAACTGCTAGGATGTAGCAGAACCAGGTCCTGTCACCTATCCTATGATCTTTGATTTGAGGTCAAGTATAGCGACCACTTCGACCACAAACAGATGATTTTGATTTTCAACATGTGCACTAATCCTTCCAAACATGGCCTTAGCCAATTACATTTTAATAGGAGGTGGGGCTTCTGTTTATCTACTGTTATTATTTATTTAATAATTAATATAAATAATGAGTCAACTGCCACTTGTCATCTAGACCAATTCCAGGTCATAAACATTTCTCAAAACCAATCACTAGATATCATAAACATTTCTCAAAACCATATTTCATTCATAAATGTTCTTTGAGTTTTACAAAAATAACATTACATGCAGTAATACATTCATTGATTCTAAAACATGAATCTATAGCATGTGACATATAAGACAACGGTAAATAAGTACAAGTTCATGCCCTATAATTTATAAGATTTTGCTTGGTTACAACAAAAATGGGTCAAGACCCAATACAAGAAAACCCTTGGCTATACAAAAGAAAATAAACCAGAATGAGCTTCATACTCCAAGATCCTCCCAAGCTCTCATCTTGGTGGAGGCACACCGTCAACACTTGAAAGTTGTTTCCACATAGGGTGAGCAAAAGCCCAGTAGAGATATCTTGATAGAATGTATGATGTTTAACAATGCCATATGGTGCAATGCAAATAAAATGCTTTGCCAAAAATATGAGTTTTATTTCTTTGAAACAATGTTATGCAAGAGTTCAAAAATCATATTCCAAAACACAACTCTTTTAAAATTAGAAAACAGGGCAGCAAACACAACACTGTAAATCCCCAAGGCTAGTGTTTGCAAGTAGGCTATAAAAACACTACCAAAACCTACTTTACCGGTTTCTAACTAGAAGGAATTGACACCTAATCGTGCGGGTTTTCAGACTTTCACCATGGGCCTATAACCAAATTACCCACAACTACACCCTTTACACGGATTTACCATAGCATTTATCCCTTTTTCTCAAACAAAGCTCAGTTCCAAGATATAGAATAAGAATCTCATAATTTTCTATGAAATGATCAATGAGATGCATGATTTATAAACCGTTCAATTTCCCTAGTTTACATGCAATTTCTATCACATATCAATATTATCCTCCACCGATAGTCAAACAGTTATTTCTAATTTAGAAATTAAAGGGCAACAACAATAATATAACGCAACATCTCTGAAATAACCATAATGTTCCAATCTTTCAACAAATCACAATATTCAACACTCCCCACTCAAGAGTTTCAAGCTTCGTTTTTGATTGACCAATCACCCAAAATTTTGAAAATAAGGGAATAAACTTCATTGCACTGTTTTATTGATAATAATCTCAGACTTAACAAATGATATCAAATTTAACTAATTCCCATTCGATAAAAGTCTTGAAAGGCTAAACTAAACAAAAGTGGAAAAACTCTAAACTAGGGGCACCGTAAGTCAAGAATCATTTAGTCTTTATCCTCTTGAATGGTCTTTCAATGTGCGTCTGGACCCATTGAATCTCGTGTTCAAGATACTAGATGAATGCTCCCAATAGCTTGCGGCTGGAACCCTCTTCTACCATCATGAATGTCCTACCCTGCCAATGAGATTTTTCTACATTTTTCTAGAATTTTTGAAAGTGGGCTGAAAATACCAGTCATATGTGCACAAAACCTAAAATAGAAAGAGTAGCAGAAAAAAAGGGCAACCATGGGTAGTTTTCCACTTCTTTTATGATGAAAACATGCTAAACAATATATTAATAATTCATATTTTTAGTTTGAAGGTATGCATTTGAAAATAATGTGATGGGTAGAAATAGTTGCCTTTGCTCAAACATGGAGAGAATACAAGCAAAGAAGAAATCAAAGCTCAACTTTCTTTTATTCAAATACAAGAACAACATACATGCACATCTGAAAACAATATTTGAAGCATCTAATATCATGTATTTGGAAGAGAAAAGAAAAGAATAAGTTGTATTGTGGCTTACTTGTTTGCTAGATTGCTAAGACTTGGACATAGTCTTCTCTCTTTTTCTTTTTCTCCCTCCAAGCTCACTCTTTGCTCCTCTCTTTACCATAGCCGTGTGTGTGTGTGTGTGGTGTATGAGTTTGAGTTGTGAAGAATATGCAAGAGGGAGGTGGTGTATTTATAGGAAAATTGGTGTGAAAAAGTCCAAAATGCCCATGTCCCAAAGGAATTGAATAGTCTTTGGATTTAGTTGGGATGGAATGGAATGAAGGGTGATTAAGAGGGTTAAACATGACTTAATTATGGCTTAATCTTCATTTGATTGAGTTGAAACTAGATTGATAGATTAGTATAAGACAAACTTCCAAGTTTTGGGGGTACTTGACATACTTTCTTCCTTAAATTCTTCAACCTTGTTTTCAAAGCACATCACAAGGATCCTAAAAGGGGTGGCCAGCCATGTGCTTAGGGTTATAAGGGAATTTTTCTATTTATTTAGTGTGCACAAATTCCTATATAATGTAGATATTTTGTGTACAAAAGATTTAATAAAGAAAGGTACAAACATATATATATATATATATATATATGTAAAGGTACTAGATTTGGGGTCAAAGTATAATTCTTGTAACATCCCGAAAATTATAATCCTTACACAGTATTAATTCCAAGATAATCTGTTGTGTAGCATCAAGTTAAACCATTAAATGGATCTAATTCATCATTCCCAAAAGCTATCTCTTCCCAGTTGAACTATTCGAGTGATTACATCATTGTCAAGTAGATACATTGGAAGAGTAAATAGTTCAAAAAGAGATAATACAAAACATGATGCCCTAAGGGCTTACATTTTTTCAAGGATTTTCCTTGATTACACAAAAGATGGAGTTATATCTCCAACACAAAAATATCCCAAGGCTTCAACAGTTAACATTCATGAAGCCATTGTGTTCCTATCCAAAAATCCATTCTTAGCCAACTCACTTTGGCGGTGCAATTACATCATCTCTTGAAGGGTTATTAGTTTTGGGGTGAGCAATCTCCCAGTAAGAAATACCATTGACAAGTTATAAAATTGATCGAAAGACATATGATCATGCCATGTAATTGGATAAGAAAATACAAGGATCTTTCTTTATAAAATTATGATGCGAAATGCTCGATGCCAACAACAGATCATAACAAAAACATTGGGGTGTAAATACGCTATGACGTCCCGTTACAAGAGCCGCTTACCCAACAAAATATATACATATATAGGTTTGTATACAGAAAATAGTCCCCACATTCTCCGACTCTCAAAATAGTGGGGTGATGGGTACCTAAGACCTTTCCCTCTCCATTTTTGTTGACTCCTGAAACGGCGGGCTTGTGGACACCCAAAGTCAAGTTTTTCACATTCACCGACTTTATAAACGGCAAACTTGTGGACACCCAAAAACCTTTCCTACATTCGTCTTGTGATATGCACAAGGCAGGGTAATTGGGCACCTTGACTCCCCGCACAGGTACCAATATACATTACACGACTCAAACAACAGCCCGACTCACAACTTGGACTCATACGCTATTTATCCCCTTCCAACACTTCCCACACATTAACATTTAAAGTCACAAAGTATATTTATAAATGCATATGATGCATGAATTTCCAAATCTTGATTTTCCTAAGGTGATTTTCAACTCACTACCATTCAATAATATAAACATTCACAATTGAAAGAATATCCATAACTCACAATCATCACCATCACATGGTTATTTGTAAAAAAGTTCCAAAATCTGTTATTTCAATATCAAGGTCATGCCACCACACTCAATTTCCAAATTCAAGAGTCAATTGAACAAAATCCCCTTAAGTGAATCAATTTGAAAACTAGGGTTTTAGCAAAATTTAGGGCTTTTTCCACTTTCATCATTTATAGGCTAATCATCATCATCAACAACAACAATAATCATCAACAATATACATAAACTCCTTCAAAAATCATAAGGTATAGCCCTTTTTCATCAAACTCTAATGAAAATGCCACATATGTGTATCAAATCAAAGGTATAACAAGTTAAAAGTACACCTACATCCAGATTGAAGATAAGAGATGAAGACCCAACTCTAACTTTGAGGGAATCACAAAATAATCAGTAGAACTCTTGATGCAAGCTTGTTCTTCAACCCTCTTTGAAGATCTAAGGTGGATCTCGGGTAAAACTAAGAGAAATCAAATGTTTTTAGGGTTAAGGTTTGGGAATGGGTGATAGAGAGAGATGAGGTATGGAAAAAATAGGAGAAAATGTGTTTCAATTGCCTTTTAAAACTGTTGTCCAGAACAGGCCAGCCGAGCGAGCTTCCCACCGCTCAAGCGGAGTTAGGGCTGCAAACGAACCGAGCCAAGCTGAGCTTTGCTGAGCTCGAGCTTAGCTTGTTTACTTATGGGGCTCATTTATTAAGTTTAAGCTCGGCTCGATAATTTTTTTTAATATTATTTATATGATTTAAATAAAAATATTACTTAATAAATAAATAATGTATTTATTATATAATTTTAATAAAGATAAACGAGCCGAGCTTATGGAGCTTGAGCTCGGTTCATTTACTAAACGAGCCGAGTCGAGCTTGTTCATGAATAGCTCGGTTCATTTATAGCCCTAAGCGGAGTACACAAAATCTAAGAGACCGCTCGAGCAAACTTTACATTGCTCAAGTGGTAAACGCAAGGTCTCAAAAGTTTTGCAGAGCTATAGTGAAAATATTGGGAGTCTCATTTCTAGGCTCGAGCGACCATATTACCGCTCCAGCGGTCTCGCTTGTAAACAAGTAAAGATATTGGAAGCTTCGCACCACCACTCGAGCGACCGGTTGACCGCTTGAGCGGTCACCTAGAACAGATTGTTACAATCTACCCCCTTAAAGAATTTTGTCCCCGATATTTCATGATCCCTGCCAACAATGACACCGACAAACCCAAAAAAGACGAACACCATAATAACAGTAACTCCAGCAATTTCAACATCATTAATTGAAAACGAAAATAATTCATAATTTGAATAACTACATGGAAGTCTAAGTTTTAAGAAATAACACTTTTTCATTACTTCACTCTGCAGGTTAAAATACATATGGCTGAGGGACACAACAAATTAACAAGATTACTTGTTATTAAACAAATCTGGATATTTCTCTTAGACGTTAGCTTCTTGTTCCCAAGTAGCTTATTCTACCCCGTGATGAGGCCACAAAACTTTGACTAGAGGAATGGTTTTGCCCCTCAGAACGTGTTTCCAAGAGTCTAAGATCTTCACAGGTATGCCTTCATAAGAAGCATTCTCGTCTACCTCTAAGCTTGTCCAATCTAAGACATGGGAAGGATCGGGTTCATATTTACGAAGCATAGAAACATGAAATACATCGTGCATCCCGGACAATTGTGGTGGTAAGGCAAGACGATAAGCTATTTCTCCCACTTGTTTTATAATATCAAAGGGACCAATGAATCCAGGTGACAACTTCCCATTTTGCCCAAATCTCATTAAATCCTTCCTAGGTGATATTTTCAAAAACATATGATCACCCACTTCAAATGATAGAGGTCTCCTCCTTCAGTCGGCATAACTCTTCTGTCGGCTTTGAGCCGTAATCAGTCTCTTTCGAATAAGAGCCACTTCTTTCATGGTCTCACAAACTAACTCTGGTCCCAACATATGTGAGTCCCTCACCTCGGCTCAACACACCAATGATCTACATAGGCGCCTATATAAGGCTTCGAAAGGCGCAATTCCAATGCTAGCTTGGAAGCTATTATTTAGTCAAACTCCACTAGAGGCAGGTGCCTCTCCTAAGAACTTTTGAATTCTAATACGCAAGCTCTCAACATAACTTCTAGGATTTGGATGGTGCCCTCAGATTGCTCATCCGTTTGAGGGTAATAGGTAGTGCTAAAAGTCAACTGGGTACCCATAATGTTTTGCAAACTCTGCCACAACCGTGAGTTAAAACAAGGGTCTTTATCCGAGACGATGTTGATCGGAACCCCGTGGAGTTGAACAATCTTTCTAACATAAAGCTCAGCTAAATAATCAACCAAATCACCCATACATGTAGCAAGAAAATGGGCCGACTTTGTTAGGTGATCAATAACTACCCAAATCATTACCTCTCTGTGCTCTAGGAAGGTACGAAACAAAATCCATAGTGATGTGCTTCCACTTCCACTTGCCTATTGGTAAGGGTTGCAATAACCCAGTTGACTTTTGGTGTTTTGCTTTGATTTGCTGGCAAGCTAGACAGTTGGACACAAACAAGGCTACATCTTACTTCATACCTTTCCACTAAAATTGATGGCTAAGGTCACGATACATTTTTGTGCCTCCTAGATGTAATGCAAGGTGTGATTGGTGGAATTCCTGAAGTATTTCATCACTACAAGTTTTTGGGATAAAGAGGCGGTCTAGATACTTGACACTCGAATCATAATGCACCCTCACCCCTTCTCCTCATTCCCTTGGAATATTCTCCCTTGGATCGCCTCCACTTCTGAATCACTCTATTGTGCTTCTATAACTCGTGTGACAAGCATCAATTGTGAAAGAACTGAAAACAAGGTGGCATGTTTAGGAGACTTGCTAAGTTGCAAGTCAAATTCGCCCAAGTCACCCAATATCTCTCATTCCCTCATGGCAAGACTAGCAACAATGCTCATAGATTTTCTGCTTAAGGAATTGGTCACCACATTGGCTTTTTCCAGATGATAATGCAATTTGAAGTCGTAATCCTCCATGAATTCCATCCATTTTCTCTAACGTAGGTTCAAATCCTTTTGGGAAAATAAGTATTTAAGGCTTTTATGATCTGAGGATACATCAAATTTTTCTCCATATAGATAGTGCCTCCAAAGTTTTAGAGCAAAGATGACTGTGACATATTCTAAATCCTGAGTTGGATAATTTCTCTCATGAGTCTTTAACTGACGCAAACCATATGCCACAACTTTACCTTCTTATATCAGGACACACCCCAAACCTTCCTTAGAAGTGTTATAATACACGGTATAACCCAACCCTCTCTTTGGAATTATTAGAATTGGTGTAATAGTTAATCAAGTTTTGAGCTCCAAGAAGGATTTCTTACAAGACTTACTCCAAACAAACTTTACCCCTTTTCGGGTTAACTTAGTTAATGGAGATGCTAGGGTGGAGAAGTCTATCACAAACTGTTGATAATACCCAGCAAGACCTAAAAAGCTACGAATCTCAAAGGCGTTCTTAGGTCATTTTCAATTTTGCACGACCTTAATTTTTGAAAAGTCAACAATAACCCCATCTCCGTAAACGACATGACCCAAAAATTTCACCTTGGAAAGGCAAAATTCACATTTCTTATATTTAGCATATAAATGGTGCTCCCTAAGCAATTGTAAGACAATACAGAGGTGTTTCTCATGCTCCTTCTCGAAAGGTGAATATTAAGGATGTCATCTACAAATACCATTACAAATTTGTCGAGATACTCTAAGAAGACTCGATTCATTAAGTCCATAAAGGTGGCAGGGGCATTGGTCAAACCAAAAGGCATTACAAAAAACTCATAATGGCTATATCGAGTACGAAAGGCTGTCTTCAAAATATCTAACTCTTTCACACGCAACTGATGATAACCCGACCTTAAGTCTATCTTTGAGAAACATCAAGAACCCTTAAGTTGGTTGAAAAGATCATCTATCCTAGGCAACATATATTTGTTCTTAACCATGACCCTATTCAACTTGCAGCAATCAACGCAGAACCACAACGAACCATCATTCTTTTTAGAAAAGAGAGCCGGTGCTTCCCATGGCAAGGTACTAGGGCATATAAAGCCCTTGTCTGGTAACTCTTGTAATTGCTCCTTTAAAACGAGCAACTCTGCCAGCGCAAATCTATAGGGTGACATGGATATGGGTGTTGTGCCAGGCACCAAGTCTATAGAAAACTCAACCTTACGGTGAGGTAGTAATTCAGTGAGATTCTCTGGAAAGACATCTGTGTATTCGGAAACCACTTTGGGAAATGCACCTCAAACTATACCACTCCCATCATCTATAAAGGTTGCCAGGAGGAAACTAAGTTTGCTTCAACCACGTGGGCCATACAATAGCGGTAACAATCTAGTGGTTCTATGCCCTAGAAAATAAAAACAATCACCACCCGATGTGCACATAGTAACTCTCTCACAGCAGCAATCTATGACAGCACAGTAAGAGGATAACCAATCCATGTCGAGGATGACATCAAACTTGACACATCTAATAACACAAAACTTAAAAGGAGTTGACGATCAGCAACTTCAATCACACACTCGCAGCATCCCTAATTCAAGACAACTTTACCCCCAATAGGTGACTTTACCATAAGTAAAGACTCTAGTTGTTCAATCTCTAACCCTAACATGGATGCAAATGTAGATGCTAAGAATGAGTGAGATGCTCCAGTATCGATTAACACATTAGCCCAAGTATTGAAGATAAGATATGTACCTCTCACTACTGATAGCCCTAACGATTGCTCGGATGTGGTAATGGCATAAACTCATCCTTGTGGCCTCTGTTCGCTCCAATTACCCCTCTAGACATAAGCCGATTGCACCGACTGTGCATAAGTGGCCCTATGCACTGCCCTAGATGCTTATTTTGACTGAATTGGCTGATGAGCCAGCCTCTGACCCTAGCCTACTTGATAACCTCCTGTCTGTTGGGACCCTGAAGCGCTAGTTGTCCCGGCTAATTGTGGGCAAGACCTCTTCATATGCCCCAACTGTCCGCAATGATAACATGCGGGCAACTGACCCCTTCCTTGAGATTGGTTCTGAGAACAAGCCAACTACTGCTGGCCAAGACTCTGTCTACACTTCAATGCCTTGTGACCCTATTGGCTATATCTTAAACAAGTAATACGGCTTGGACCCGTGTTTCCGGAACTTCTCATAGAAATAGGCCCTGAAGACTTGGCCTGTTGTGGCAAGGATTGAAAAGAAGAAGAAGAACCCCTTGACTTTTTAAATGATCCCGTGTCACCTCGGGACTCCGCATACATTGACCTCTTGTGTTTCTGCCTAGACTCCTCAGCCTCCAACATAATCTTCATATGTGTTGCGTCTTCAACAAGCTATCATATTCCCTAAACATGTTATCCATCACCTTTATTAAGATCTTGGGCCTCAACTGCTTCTCAAATTCCAAGTATCGGCGCTCCTTGATTGCCACAAGCTTGGGTGCAAAACGTGCCAAATTGGTGAAAGTGGCTTTAAACTCCGGAACTGGTGTTTCTAGCTGTGTAAGCTCTTCAAGCTGTTTCCTCAACCTCTCCTTAGTAGTGGAAGGTAAAAAATTCTCCTAGAAGGCGTGAGTGAATGCCTCCCAAGTGTGCTCAACTCAGTGCTTAACCGATTTCCACCACTAACTGACTTCTTCTTTTAATTGGTAAGCCGCCAATGCTACTTGGAGCTCTCCCTCATGAATATTGAAGATTTTAAAGGACTTGATGATTTGCTCCAACCATTCATTAGCTTTCATAGGATCAGGTCGGCCACTAAACTTGGCAGGGTTAGAACGAAAGAACTCTTTCTTTAAAAAGGAGGTTCAAGTCTTCCCCACCATGGTCCTTGCCGCTTGCTTGACTTGGAGCAGGTCCATAGACTCTTGAAGAGCCCTAACCATTTCTCGTGTTAATGCCCCATTGCATCTTGGGCCGGAGGTGCGACCACATTATTTTGTCCTACCCTTTCTTCTTGGAGAGGAAGATGTTGTTGGGCTGGAATACCCTAACCACCCCGACGAGGTCTACAATAGCCTCTATCACGTTCATACATCCTATATAAGAGTAAAGGTAGAATAGGATTAACTCACAATTCACATACTCATGCGTCAACCCACATGTCACACTCGAATAATCAACACCCTGTTCATATACTCATTACATGTAAGACAAACCACATAAGCACATAAATACATAGAGCACATATGGATCACCTTCCTAAGATATTAACTCATCCCACGACACTCAACGACTTCCAAGTGGAAAAAACATTGATCAAGTGCCTTTTTGTAACGCCTCCAAATAATTCAAAATAAAATAATTTTAACATAACGTCATACATTGGCATAATATTTCAAGCCAACTACAAGATCAATCCCAAAAGTTCTCTTTCTTATTGAACTATAGATTAAGAGTTACAAATTTCATGGAATCCTTACAATTCAAAAAGTTAGAGAAAAATTAAAGCATGTGCTTCACAGCTTACAAGTTTCTAGATCAAAGTTTTAAAAGAACAAAAGGACTTTAGCCCCAAAAGAAAGTAAAAACATTGGAAGTATCATATTCCATATATATCATGTCCTTAGCGAAAACAAAAGGTTGGACCACTTCTATTTCATTGGGGTAGTTGCTGCTCTCCAAGTCCTGAAAGTTGTTAGATATGAATGAGTAATTGCCTAATAGAGAATATATTTAACCAAGTATATAAACGTTTGATTTAAAATATACATGACCATGACCTTTACCCATGAATACTAATTTCTCAAGTTCATATTACAATGCATAGCCTTTCACTTAATTCCACATTTCTCCGTTCTCACACGGATGGCCAATGGGCACCTCAACTCTTTCACATTTGTCGTCCTCACACGACCAGGCACGTGGACACCTCAAACATTCCCACATTTGTCGTCCTCATACGACCAGGCAAGTGGACACCTCAATTTCCCCGCACATGTAAAACTATAGCACACAATAAGCAACATTCCAAAACCCAATTTTCATCACAACGCATGGAACCCCAATACCCTTCCAATTTACCCATCAATTTCTCTTTCATTTCTAATCATGACCAATGAACAACAATTAGGGTTTCACAAGAATTTTGGGTTTTTTTTGTTCATTTTTTCCCCTTCATTCATGCTTTTTACATCATTTTTCATTAGTAGACAAGCAAATCTTTCATGAATTTTAGTCAAACCTCACTATTACTATTAATGTCCATATATATATATATATCACCCATTCTATAGAAAATTGCAAGAAAACTCGACCATATATATCACCCATTACTATTAATGTCCACATATATATATATCACCCATTCATGCTTTCTCTTCCATTAATCAAATCTACCAAGTCTATAGAAAACTTGACCTCACGGCGAGGTTGTAATTCAGTGAGGTCCTCAGGAAAGACATGAAAATATTCGCAACCCACTCTAGGGAATACACTTTGAATCCTACTATTCCCATCATCTAAGAAGATTGCAAGAAGAAAGCTAAGTTCGTGTCGACCACGTGGGTTATACCACGGCGGCAACAATTTATCAATTTTATTCCCCAAAAAAGAGAAACAATCACCACCTGAGGTGCACACGATAACTCTCATACGGTAATAGTCTATAACAACACGATAGGAGGACAACCAATCCATGCCGAGTATGACATCAAAACCCGACATATCTAATAACACAAAACTAAAAGGGAGTCGACGATCAGCAACTTCGATCACATACCTATGATACCCCTGATTCAAGACAACCTTACCCCCAACAGGTGACTTTACCATGAGCGGAGACTCTAGCATTTCACTTTCTAACCCCAAAATGGATGCTAATGCAGATGCTATGAATGAGTGTGATGTTCTGGTTTCTATCAATACATTGGCCCAAGTATTAAAGATAAGATATGTACCTTTCATTACCAATGACTCATATGACTACTCGGATAGGGTAATGGCATAAGCCTGCCCATGTGCTCTGTCATGACCCGAACCCGTCCCTATGGGTTAAGGCCATAACCGGCCAGTAATCACGAGATTACCTACGGCCTCAAAACAAATAAGACGAAACTCATCAGAGTAAGAAGGGCCAAACGGAAACAATTTAAAACTTTGTCCATAGAGCCGTGCTTATATGCACATCATAACATTCCATACAAATACATGTTAATAACTCACAACAGAATACAGTACCATAACGTTCTGTACAGACAGGATCATCCAAATTAAGTCAACCCATGAAAACCATATACGGACGTATTCAAAACTTCGCCAACCTGACAAAATGTAAATACATAACAAAAGGGCGAAGATGGGTCTCGTGCGTGAGACACAAGGGCTGACTCTCTCAAAACTTAGTTGTTCCATACAAACTTCACTGAGGCTGGGTTTGGACTTCTTTTGGCTTACCTACAAACACATGAATGAGCGTGAGCGAAAGCCTAGTGAATAATATCAAATCAAATACAGAAGTTACATAACAATGTAGAACAATATGTTCCAAACGGCCTTGGGCCCAATTCATATTTCTATTTAACAGATATATATAACTACATGAAATTCAAATCAAGTAACTGTAGTTCCAAACATTCTGGCCTTTGGCCCATTCAGATTTCCATTCTTGTCAAAACGGCCTTCGGCCCATTCATTTATGTCAAAATGGCCTTCGGCCCATTCATTTACGTCAAAACGGCCTTCGGCCCATGCATTCTTGTCAAAACAGCCTTCGGCCCACTCATTCATGTCAAAACGACCTTAGGTCCATTCATATATGTCAAAACGACCTTCGGTCCACTCATTTCTATCAAAATGACCTTTGGTCCATTCATTTATGTTAAAACGACCTTCGGTCCATTCGTTTACGTCAAAACGGCCTTTGGCCCATACATTCGTGTCAAAACGGCCTTCGACCCATTCGTTTATGTCCAAACGGCCTTTGGCCCATACATTCGTGTCAAAACGGCCTTCGGCCCACTCATTCATGTCAAAACGACCTTAGGTCCATTTATTTCTATCAAAACGACCTTAGGTCCATTTATTCATATCGAAACGACCTTCGGTCCATTCATTTGCTCATGTCAGACTTTTGTCCGCAATCCCAATTAGCAACTCATAAAGATTATAAGGGAATAACAAGTTGGACATTGCTAAGCTTTCAAATATTGATATTACTCATAGTGATCGGCTTGTGGATTTGCCCTGGAGCTTGACCCTACACATCACATAACACGTATGGGTCACAAATAATTCAATCCGTTCTAAATTCACAATTTTCTCTTTAGGCTTCATTCTTATCTCTTTAACTCAATTACAATGCTCAATGTATGCCTAATAGTGCTTACAAGTGAAGGGGAACGGAAAAATAGAACACAGAATGCATTTTTAATGTTTCAGAAAACAGGGTCCCCGCTCGAGCGTGGACTTCCCTGCTCGAGCGGACCCTTAAGGCCTGCAAAGTACTGGTTGCATGAAAAATAAGCTCAAGCGTGGAATAGGGTGCTCGAGCGGAATGCCTTTCTAAGTAGCTCCCCCGCTCGAGCGTGAACTCACCCGCTCGAGCAGACACCAAGTCTGCAAAAAGTACTGGAGCACGTTTTTCCCGCTCGAGCGGCCATTACCCCGCTCGAGCGAACATCAAAATTCTGGGTTTTCCAGATTGTGTTCTTGAGCTCAAATTCGACATTCCAACCACATTTCATGCATGCTAAGGCTCAAATGTCACATATACACATACTAACATGGTACCAATACAAGATTACAACATTAGGAAGCTCAATTTCTTGATTTATCTACATGCATGTCCCAAAATATGTCAAACTCGTCACCAACATGCTCAAATTCAAACATTCAAGACTTACACTCCCATGATTTGTACATGCATGTGGGAGATGCTCATCATTCTCAACTTAATTGGTGAAGAGGTGGTCAAAACATGAGTTTCCTTTAATATTTCACATGGATTATACATATTTGTGCTCAAACATGCAATTTCCAAGCAATTTCTTACACGTATGCACATATCAAGCTTCAATTCAACAAAACCAACCTAATTTCATTTCAATCTTACTCTTGATCACCCAACTAGCTTGAATACACAAAATTACAGGCTATAATCCAAGAATTACTCACCTAGAAGCTTTAATTCTCACAATCTATAACAAATTCTTGGATAATCTTCAAGGTTCCCAAGCTTTAAGCTAAAATTGCACAATTCTCTCCTCTCTCTCTTTCTCTCTCTCTCTACAGCCGGCTCTCCTCTAATTTTGAGTCCCAAATCAGTCAAATGAAGCAAGAAGAGAGAATAGAGGGTGTAGTGACTTTACCCAACAAAACCCACTATTGGCATTATAATAATAATAAAGCAATGGGGCACTAATTCGCTAATTTAATCAACTTAATTTGATCCAAATCAATTTTTAATTAAATTTCACCGTAGGCTCTAAAAATTATGCCAATCACAATGGCGCAATCAATTTCGGGTTCTGTGGCTGAAAAGGCCTTCAATTTAATTTCCAAAGCAGATAATCAAACAGATATTCCTACGGTGAACAGGTAGAAATTCAAAACCACATATTTTCACATGATGGCATACAAAATCATATCAAAACGCATAATCACATTCGTATTAAGGACCAATTAACGTATTACGGAACAGGGGTATCACATGCTCCCTGTTCACTCCGATCCCTCATTTGAAAGTAGGCTGGTTGCACTGGCTATGCAAAAGTGGCCCCCTGTATCGCCCTAGATGCCTGTCCAGACTGAATTGGCTAATGATCTTGTCTCTAACTCTGACCTGAATGAAAACCTCCCACTGGTCGAAATCCTGATACACTAGCCATCCTAGCTATCTGTGGACAAGACCTCTTCATATGACCAGACTGACCACACTGATAGCAGATGGGTGATTAACCTCCACTCGGCGTTTAGCTCTAAGAACGAGTTGAAGTTTGGCGTTGCTGACTACCCCTTTGTGGACATGTAACGGACTTATGACCTTGCTCACCGCACCGATAACAAGTAACTCCACTTTGCCTCGTATGATTCGTACTTTTCCCTAGCCTAAGAATCATTGACATGGCTCATAGAGGTGGTCACTGAAAAGACGACGAACCCCTAGACTTCTTAGAGGACCCTAAATCACCTCAGGAGTCTGAGTAGACTGACTTCTTCAACTTCTGTGTTGCCTCTTCTACCTCTATCATGATTTCGACATGTGTTGCAACATCCACTAACCAATCATAATCCCTAATCGTATTACCCACCACCTTCATTAAAATTTTCAATTTCAATCCCTTCTCGAATTCTAAATGGCGCTCTTCTGTCGCCACAAGTTCAGGTGCAAAACGGGAAAGACTGGTGCAAGTGGCTTCAAACTTAGCCACTGGTGCGTCAAGCTATATCAGCTTCTTAAACTGCCTCATCAACTGCTCTCTAGCAGTAGGAGAGAGGAATTTCTCCTGGAAGGCGTGTGTAAATGTCTCCCAGGTGTGCTCAATTCAGTGTTTAATAGACTTCTACCACTGACCGGCTTCTCGTAATTGATAAGCCACCAAAACTACTCAAAGTTCTCCTATACGAGTATCTAGGATTTTAAAGGATTTGATAATTTGTTCTAGCCACTTATCGGCTTTCATGGGATCCGACCCACCACTGTAGTCAAAGGGATTATAATGGAAAAATTCTTTCTTTAAAAAGAAAGTTTTTGTTTCTCCTTCTACGGTCCTAGTTGCTTGTTCGGCTCTTAATATATCCATGGACTCTCTAAGAGCCCTAGCCATTTCTAGGGCTAGTGCCCCTATTGCATCTTAGGTCGGAGTTGCGGCCACGTTGTTTTGTCTTACACCTTCTTCTTGGGGATGAAGGTCTTGTTGGGCCAGAATACCTCGACACCTCGGCGAGGTCTACCACGGCGTCTACCATATCCAGACATCCTATATAAAAGTAAAGATAAAGTAGGATTAACTCACAATTCACATACTCACACGTCATTCGACAAATCACACCCGAATAGTCTCAATCCGACTCATGCATCTATTTCACATAAGGTAAACCACATAAGCATATAAACACAGAGCACATTTGGATCACTCTCCTAAGATATCAAATGTTCCATGGCGCTCAAAGACTTCCAAGTGGAAAAAGCGTTGATCAGGTGCCTTTTCAAGAGGACTTCAATGAATGCAACGAATGCAAGTCGTATCCTTGAAGTTTAACCCCATATCCATATAGTCACATAAACACATAATCTCATGTTTAGCAATTAACAGCCTTTCCTAACATTGCAAACCCATCATGGCGCTAGCCACCTCCCACGAGCTCAAGGTATTCAAATACTTATGTTTTGAGCCTACCTTTCCATGCCAACCAACATGTGAATTGCATTTTCGGTGGAGAAATGCCCTTCCACAACAACCTAGGCACCACCGAACAAGGGCTTTCATTTAAGGATAGCCACTCATAAGCTGATTTTACTGAATATAGCCCCGAGGCACCCAACTTCCATACCAACTTACCCACAACACCTTGCCTTAATGTTGGTGTAGAATTGAGCAAAATAACCAAAGAGAAGAAGTCATCAGATTTCCAGGTAAAGAGACGTCGTCTAAACGTAAACACCCACCCATTAGATGAAGATCTAGAACTGAAAATATCATAAATAGAAACATCAGTGTTTCTTCAAAATATTAGTGTCCTTGATCCTAATGGAAGCTCCTTATGTTGCGTCTATAATTCTAGTGTTGGAGATGTGAGTCATGTTCTACTACAATGTCACTTTTCTTATCAAATATGGTTAATTGGTGGAGCTTGGAGTGGGTTGTACATGAATCTGTTAATCATCTGCTGGATTGGTGGAGTGGATTTAAATTCAAGAAAATGTTTAGGTGTATGTGGGAAGCTTTGCCATTTGCGGTTATGAGGTTTGTGTGGAAGGCTAGGAATGAAGTCAAATTCACTGGTACATGGTTAGCTGGAATGAGGTCTACAACTCCATTAAGCTACACATTGCTCTTTTAGTGAAATACCATATCAAGGGAGTAGATTTCTTAGTCAATGATTTGATTTTCAATTTGAAAGCCATCATGGGGCTTTAAGGTGTGTCTGTCTATGTTTAGGGGCTGTGTAACGCCCTGAAAATAATAACCATAATTCATCCACGATATTAATTAAATAACATGTTCCAAAATAATTGTCTTTCATTCATATAATTCAATTTTACAAAAGGTAACACATGCAGTTATATATTCATAAGCCCCCAACCCTAAATTTATAGCATGTGCCACAAGTTAATGATATGAAATAAACGTTAAAGAGATATATCAATTCCCTAATGGCTACAACTTTCCAAGACGATATTTGGTTACAATAAAAGTGAGATTAAACTCAATACAAATAAAGCTCTAGGTTTGTACAAAATAATTACAATAATAATAAAAGGAAGCTCTTGGCTCCAAGTCCTCCCAAGTTACGGCCTTGGCGGAGGCATATCATCAGCATCTGAAAATGATTTTCCACATAGGGTGAGCCAAAGCCCAACAGAGATACTCTAGCACAGTGTATGAATCTTAACAAAGCTATAAGGTGAATGCATATGCAATGCTCGTGCCAAAAACATTTTATATCTTTTTTCAAAACCATGTAATGCCGGGTTTATATCACAATTCATGAAATCATTTCCTTTAGAATAGAAAACAAGGTAGTGGATACAGCACTAGGAATCTCTAGGTATGTGTCTGCAAGTAGGCTATACAAGCACTACAAATTGTTATTTTTACCGATATCAACCGGAAGGCTTGGCACCTAACCACACAGATTTCTGGACTTTTACCAAGGACACACAGGCCAACATAATACCACAGCCACACCCCCTATCCAGATTCACCAAGGTATTTATCCACTTTTCTCAAAACAACACACATTTTCAATATGTCAAGTATGCAATAATGCTCAATACGAATGGATGATAATTAGTTTCAATTCTCCTAATTCTTATACAATTTTTACAAAAATCATAGCTATCATCCATCGATAGTCCAAAATAGATATCTCTAAACAGATAAATAATTTTCAAAAAAGATAAATTTTCCAAAATTTCAAGATAGAAGTGATAATGCATATCCAACTCCACCACCACCATCATCATCATTCTAATTCCATAAAACTCAACATCATTTCCATTTCCTCTTTACAAAAATCAAGTATTCACATTTTAGGGAAAAATTTCATTTTCTTTATAAATCAATTCAAAATATAAGAATACACCATTTTATCATAACTCAACCACATTTATAAACCCACAATCATTTCCAAGAAACCATTCTGAAAACCCTTTTTTTGATTTTTAAACCAAAACCCTGGATTTTGTTAAAAAATCCTCAAATCACAATATTGTTTAGAAAATCAAATAACTAAGTTAAGAACCATACAAAAGTGTGTAGAAATCCCTACCTCAAACCTAGAAGACAAGGGAGAGAGTGGAGAAACCTCAATGAAGCTGACAACCACCTTTGTTCCGATTAAAATGAAGCCTTGGGTGAGCTCTATCATTTTATCAAAAGGACTAGGGTGTAGAGATCAATATATTGAGAGTATTTGGAGGTTGAAGATGAGTTTTAGAGAGAGAACGTCTAGAAAATGTTTAGAGAGAGAGATATACCAAAAAGTGACTCAAAAAGTGAGTTTTACAAACTAATATACGTATAGACCGCTCGAGCGACCAAAACACTGTTCGAGTGACCAGACACAATAAGTGAGAGACAAAGTTATCCCTCAAGCGCACAGACACAAACAGAAACACTGCTCGAATGCAAGAATGGTCGCCCGAGTGCACAATGCACCCCTCTTAGTAGTTCTGACCTGTAAAAGTTTGCTCGAGTGTAGATATCAAACTCTCAGTAGTTTTGTAGACAAAGGCTAACCGCTCGAGCATAAGAAAGACTGCTCGAGCGTAAGAAACACTGCTAAAGCAAAAAAAAAAAACACCCTCCTAGTACTTTTTTATACCTACAAATATATTGGAAGTCCTCAAAGACTGTTCGAGCGACCAAAGGACAGCTCGAGCGAACTGACCAAAATCTGGACAACAGTTCTATTAAAAAACAAATTCCCAACCTATTCCAAATAGAACAAAGACATCCAAACAACAAAACTCAATCAAGAATAAGATGAACAAGGATATGAACAACCAAATAAAACAAGGAACCCAAATCCAAAACAATAAGTGGGTTGGGTCTAAACCAGAATCGTTATAGGCCGGGGTGCTTTTTGCCTTAGTTGTTTTGTTTTGTAGCTTTTGTGTTTTCACTGGTTGAGTCCTCCTCAACTAGTCTGGTAGGTGCTGCATGTGACGCCCCAAATTCTACTGTAAGGATTAGGGCAACGTCACTAAAGAGTTCTTTAGTCAATAGCCAAGTAAGATCCCAAGAAGGTAGGAAGAGTCAATATAGCCTCTATTCTAAATACAACCACCTTAGATAGTAAGCTATCTTTTTGACAGATCTTAAGATGTATTAACACAAGGTATCATAAGTAAAGCAGAGATAGACATAGAATTACAAAAGCAAATAATAATTACAGTGTTTCAAATATTAAATTACAAAACGAGTTACATTACTATTACAATCCAAAAATAAAAGCATGAATAGACTCATAAGCAAAATGGCTGCTAACTTTCTCTAAAACAGACACAAGTCTTCAAATATCTCTGGCACTTTATTGGCCACGTATGTTCCTTCGATACTTGGCATAAAACGCCATGAGTTTTGAATGCCCAGTAAACGCACACACACCCCGTCCCTTTTTCCCAATCCAATACATAACAGTAATCACAACAAAAGGGAAGGAAACATGATATTCAAGAAAATAGCAAGGGTTACAAGGTTAGCTGTTAGTAGTCTAGAAATCTCCCAAAGAGATTTCATCCACCTAACCATAAGAATTAGGCGCAGATTATTTGGTATGCCCCCTCTTTTGCTGCTTTGTTGCAGGCCTTACTTTGGATGTATACTAACGGTTATATACTGCATAGCGCCAACTACAGGGCCTCAAAAGAGACGATAAAATAGGGCCTTGCCCATTCCCTCCCACACCAATCCACCTAGGGTCCGAATACAATCTCTCTATTCAAAGGTTCCAAATAACCACCTGCACAAAACTCTAACTTTCAAAAGGGAACACGCCCTGTCAACCAATTTAATTTAAATATAACTTTATTTCTTAACAATACTCATGTGATCGAAGCCCCATTAGCCACCCTATTAAGTTTTCCGTTTAGATTAATGTTTTAAGTTAGTTAGCACAAGCAAATAACAAGAGAATAAATTTGCATAAGTATGAGCATCATCGAAGGACTAAAATAAAATGTATATTACCATAACACATGCATTATCATACCAAGACATGATCATATACTAATAAGTATATTCACGAAGACAAATGCATAAAACACCAATGCAAAACTAAATTTCCAAATTCAGTACCATTTAAAGATTAAAATCAAAAGGACCATTTTAGATTTTTGCCAAGCTTGGCCTTCCTTTAGTTCGTAGAAAATTTTATCTAGTTTTCAAAAAAAAATTTCGAAAATGGAAAAGCTTTTCTAGATTTTTAGTTATTTAAGAAACACTCCAGCGCTTTCCAGATTCATCGACCGTTACGAAAATCAGATTTTCTTACAAACCGCTTACCTTTTTTCAATGAAACCAATTTTCCTTGAAAGATAACTTTTTAAGGAAGTTTTGAAATAAAACCAAGGTCTAGGAGATTTTTCTACATGTTTCTAGAATTTTCAAAAGTTGGTTGTAAAATTGGTTTTTCATATACAATACTCAAAATAAAAATATTGGTGAGAAAAGTGGCCAACTAAGGAAAATTTTTCACTTCTTTTGTGATGAAAACATACTAAATAATGTATCGATAACTCATATTTTTAGAGTGATGGTATGCCTTTGGAAATAATGTGAGATATGGGAAGAAAATGATAGTTTTGCATCTATTATGAGTGAATATGAGTACAAGAAGGATCAAAGCCCAATTCATCAACTTTGAACACATGAGCACCATTACAACACATCTGAAAATATGATTTTAACTCTCTAATAACATGTATTTGAAAAAGAAAAATAAAAGAGAGAGTTGTGTTGTGGCTTACTTGTTGCCTAGTTGAAGAGTTTTCACAAAGGTTCTTCTCTTTTTCTCTCCTCTACCACCAAAGCTCTCTCTCCCTTCCTCTCTCTCTCTCTCTCTCTCTCTCTCTCAACCAAATATGTAAGTGTGTGAGTGTGTTTTGTGCTCAAAAGTGTAGATAAAATTGGTGTATTTATAGAGAAAAAAAGAATGGTGAAAAGTCCAAAATGTCCTTAGTTCTAATTCAATTGAATAGTCTTGGATTTAGTTAGGATGAAATGGAATGTGTGATGATTAGAGCCTTAATTACACCTTTAAACATGTTTTAGTTAGACTTAGGTTTAATCAAAGTTGAATTGGTTACAAGTACGATATATATATATATACATATATATCAGTATATAATCTTATTTGTACCCTAGGTCAAATTTTCTTCCCTAAATCAAGCAATTTGTCCCCAAAAGGACATCACCTATATATATAGCATAGCCGACCTTGGGGAGTGGATTTGAGGGGATTTCTTTTGATTTTTTGTGTGTACAATTTGAAGATATTTTGGGTACAAAATTATTTATTCACGAAATGTACAAGTATATATATTTATATGTATGTAATGGTACTAACTTGGGGTCAATTTGTAATTTGATTAAAATGTGAGGTGTTTGGCTTTAATTTATGAGTTTGAACATTTAATTAAGTGTAGTATTTAATTTATTTAAGGTCTGAAATTTTAATTCGGTTAAAGTTTCTTTGTTTTGAATTAATCGGCGAATTGTATTGAGAACCGGAAACCTATGGTTTCTGTGTGGAAAATATACTTAGAAAATTATTTTAATTATTATTAGGGTTTTAGAAATTGTAACGACTCCAAAATGCATATCATAATTATAATTAATTAATTACGTGTTTAAGTTTAATCATAATATGTGTTATGTGATTTTTGAATGCCTGTCTGTTGGTTGTAGACATATTTGTTACAATTTTTGCTATAATCCGAAATCAAGGGCCGTAGAGGCGATAGAAATCGAAATTGTTTAATTTATTGTGATCAACATAATTTTTAAAGCCTATGGTGAAATTTAATTAAAAATTGATTCAGACTGAAATTAAATAGATTTAAATCAATTAGTATAAGCTACAATTGATTAGGCTAATCCTTAATTAATTAAGTTAAACTAATTACCCTATATATATACATATTAAGAGGAGTGATCAACATATGTCTTTTGAGCTCATTTTGTTGGAAAAGAGAATATAGAGAGGGAGGAGTGAATTCTAGAGAGAGAGAGAGAGAGAGAGAGAGACTCAATTTGGAAGAATTGTGTATAGACAATTCAAGTCTTGAAAGAATTAGTGAAATTGAAGGCTTTAGGTAAGCTATTGAACCTTAATTTATGAGTTTAAGTCAATAACTATATGAATTCAAGAAGATGATGAGATTGATTGCATGAATTGAGCTTAAGATGATGAATTGGAGGTTAATTCATCCATGCATGCATAATCTTGGTTAGTTTCACCATTTCTAGCATGGCTCATGTTGTTTATGCATAAATTGAAGATCATATCATACATGCATTTATGAATTTGAAGCTTAATTCCATGTTTTGAAAGTATTGGAGAGTGATGTGATGTACTCTAACCTAGAAAACATACATGAGCTTGCAAGAATTGAAGGAAGTTAGCTCATAATTTTGACATACATGGCATTCTTGCATGGCTCTTAAGATTTGAAAAGAATTTTCCATGGAAGTTGATGTTGAAACCCTCAAATGTATGTTTTATGGTTTTAACATGTGATTCAAGATTTTGATATTTTATTTGGAAATTTGAGTTTGGTTTTACCGTTATGATGTGAATTTGTGCAGGGTCAAGGATAATTTCTAAGAGTTTTGAGTTGTAATGCATGAATTTAAAGTTTATTTTTGACAAGAGTGAGTTCCAAGCTTGAAGATGATATTCGGACTGGATTTTATCCAGTGTGGCTTGGAGCCCTGCATGTGCGGAACACCTTCTCATGTTTTTATGTCAATTTTGCTTTAATTACACGTGTGGTGTGCACGCGTCGTGGTGGTTCCGCATGTGCGGCCAGAACATCCGCACGTGCGGAAGTCAGAACAGTTTTTTCTTTCATTTTCTCTTCATTTTTCTGATGCACGGGCCTTCATTTACATGATTTAAACTGACATTTTACACTCAATTGCATATCATGAACACGAAAGAAATTAAAGAACGAGTAGAAACAACCAAACGAACAAGTAACGAATAAACTGAATAGGTTTAAGAATCGATTGAATGAATCGAATGTGCTATGAATGTTTGTGTTTGTAGGTCAAGATTCGAAGACCGATCAACTGTTTCTGGAAGCTGTTGTGAATAACATTATTGTAAAGATAGGTTCATATGAATTATATTTGAAATGTTATAATTTATGATTCTTGAAATGATATTTTGTTTACATGAATGAATGTCCTATTTAGATCTATTATGGCATCCAAAGGAAGTCCCAAGTCATGGGGGACAATATGTTAATGTAGGTCCATGACATATATGTGATTACGAGATCTCGCTAGCCACTTGACAAAGTGGTGTTGTGTTTGATAATCGGTGTTCGGGACCGATTACTTTAGTCGGATAACGATATGCTATGTTCTGTTGGGTGTATTATTATTATGTTCAGATATGAGAATAACCTCTTTAATTTAATGTTATTCACTAGGTTTTAGCTCACTGTGTGTATATATATATGTATAGGTAGGCGACATGAAGGGCAAGCCTAGAAGAACTCCTTTAGCCGAGCAACCATTTGAAGCCTTTTGAGTTTTTGGTGCCTTTGAGTTGAGGCTAAGTCTAGGTGGCCTTTGGCGAGTTTTATGTTCATGATGTGGGAGTTTTGATAATATGTATATATGTATATGAAAGTTTTTGTACATGATGTATAAATGTTTTTATACATGTTGGTATGTAAGTATTACAGGGTGGGTATATTAATTTAACTATGTGTTTGGTCATGTAGTCAGCACAATACTTGTTTTAATTATGTTATAAGCTTCTGCTAGTCCCGATTATATTTTGTTTTGTATAGGAAGGCTTTTGGTAATCTCGGATTATTGGCTGGTCATCTCACTGACCCATACGAGGTAGGGTTCGGGTCTTGACAGAAATGGTTCCAGAGTTCCCGGGTTCAATTTAGGGTTTGAGAGTTTTCGGTTGGTGCATGTTTTTGAATGTAGGGTTAAAATTGAAATTAATTAAGAAATTGAGGGACTACAAAGAAATAATTTAAAAGTAAGGATTAAAGAAAATATTGCAAAAATTAAGGGCCTCACACTGCACATGACTAGATGGCATTTCTTGTGCCAATTTAGTTGGGGTGAGTGGGTTTCATTATGATGCTTATAGCACTCCCTTTGTTTTTATTGATGTAACATGTAACGATTTATCTTAGTTCTGATTCAACAAAATTTATTTTTTGCTGATTATGAAAAAAAAAAAAAAAGTCATTGAAGTCTTTTATTATATAAATTCCATATATAGGACATTCGATTAAAGTTCTTTTATTTTATAATTCATTTGTATGAATTTTAAGCAAACCCAAACAAATTTTACTTAGGGAGATATGATTTTATAACCATAATTAGTCATATTTGATTTTATATCTGTAATTAACATAATATCAATTCGAAATTTTACGGTAATTTGTTATGGTTTAAAACTTTTAACATTAATAGAAAGTTTTATTATATGAATTCTACATATAGGACATTTGATGAAAATTTTCCTTTAATAATTGATTTATATGAATTTTAAGTGAACCGAATCAAATTTACTTGATGAGATATTATTTATAACCATAATTAGTGAGAGTTGATTTTATAATTGTAATTAACATAATATCAATTTAAAATTTTATGGTAATTTGTTATGGTTCAAAAACTTTTGACATTAATAGAAAGAGAATGAAGCCTTTTATTCAAACAAATTTTCCTCGGTGATGATTTTATAACCACAATTATGGATCACTGCTATGGTAAATACACAGCAGTGACTGTTGTGGTTCATTTTGTGATGCATTATGGGCTTATTTTTATGATCTGAACCGTTCATTTTGTAGGATTTGTTAAGTACTTCAAGCCTATCAAAAATCATATTAATCGGATATCAACAACTATATGATCGAATTGCATATTTTTATACTATTTTTAAAAGAAAAACTTCTTGTTTGTTTTTTTGGTTATCAATCATATAGTTATTGGTATCTGATTAATATGATTTTTGGTAGGCTTTAAGTACTCAACAAACCTTACAAAATGAACGGTTCAGATCATAAAAATAATCCCATAGTGCACCACAAAATGAACTACAACAGTCACTGCTGTGTATTTACCACAGCAGTGACCCCATTTAATTTTATATCTGTAATTAATATACTATCAATGTAAAATTTTATGCTAATTTGGTATGGTTTAAAACTTTTAACATTAATAGAAAGTTAATGAAACTTTTTATTATACAAATTCCACATATAGGACATTTGATTAAAATTCTCCTTTAATAATTCATTTGTATGAATTTTAAGTGTGCCCAAACAAATTCTCCTTGGTGAGTTATGATTTTATTATCATAATTAGTGAGATTTGATTTTATATTTGTAATTAACATAATATTAATGTAATAAAACTTTTTATTATATGAATTTCGTATATAGGACATTTGATTTTTTTTTTAATAATTCATTTCTATGAATTTTAAGTGAACTTAAACAAATAAATAAACATCAAAGAATATATGGAGGATTTATTAGGAAATCAATTTTCAAGTACTTGTATTCTAATTAGTTCATAACATATTATTGTATTGTAATAAGTCATATTATTTGGATATTTGATCCATAAATCTTAATTATCATATTTAAGATAATTTTTTACAAATATTTTTTGAACGCTTAACAATTTAGTGATATAAACATCATATTTTATAGAAATTTTCACATTGACATGTGAATGTTTATATCATGAAACAGTGATATTATTAATGTGAATATTATTGTTAGGAGTCTTTTGATAACCATGTGGCCCATAGAATTTATTAGAATATAAAAAAATATTTTAGATTAAGTGAAATATAAATAGATGAAGAGAGATCTATGAATAAATGCTCCAAGATATATTTATGGCATGATTGTAAATTTTAGGCGGATCCGTATGGCATGATCCCGCCAATAAGTTCATGACACGGATAAGCCTTGTTCGTTTGAGATTAGGACCGTAAATGAATTGAGTTATTTGTGAGCTGACTTGGCTCGACTTGGTTAATGTAGTAAATGAATCGAACTTGAACTCAAATATAAGGCTTGTTTAGTAAACGAGTTGAGTTTGAGCTTGAATAAACTCGGCTCGTCAAACTTGATTAACTTATCTTTATTTAAATTATATAATAAATAAACTATATAGCAGTAGCATAAATATATTATTTTTTATTTAAATAATATAAATAATAAAAAAAAAACTTATCGAATCGAGTCAAGTCGAGCTGAGTTCAAGCTCAATAAACTAGCTCAATAAGTAAATCAGCTAAGCTCGAATTCAACTTGTTTGCCACCTAGTTGATATTCTGTCATCCATCTTCAAAAGGAATTTGAAGAAATTATAAATTGCTTTTGAAGTAAGTTTGGATGGTGCTTCGAATTACTTCTATAATTTTTATAATTTATTTCTAGTGCCAATTGGTCTTTATATTTATAATTGTATTAATTTTACTCTTAAATTTTCTGATTATGTATAATTTAGTTTAATTGATAATATTCTTTTAAAAATTAGATTGAAATTAAGGCGCAAAATTGAACTATCTAATTTTGAAATAATCTATTTCTTTTTGAATGAATCATTTTGTTTTTGATTTCTATCTAATTTTATAACAAATTGAACTAAATTGATACAATATGAAAAAATTAAAACCTAAAAACCAAACACAAAATGTGATCATAATATGTGGGACTCATCCCTTGTGAGAGGGTTGTATCCCATTCTGTATTTAGATTTACTCAAAATTAAAGGATAAAACTAGTGCAATTAACAGTACAAGAACCTCACATTAATGAGGGGTATGATTAAGGAAAATGTTATGAATCCCAAATAATTTATTAAATTTTTTAATCAAACTTGTTACGTGGATGTGAGATTTATAAAAATTTGTGTGTGGATCAAACACACATGTGAGAGGTTTAGTAAAAAAATTTAAGAGTAATGCTAAAGGTCTCAAAAGCTCTGTCAAAATTTTTACCAAATGTCTCACATAGGTGAGACTCATACCATATGAGTCCCATACTCATATAAGATATTTAGTAGAAATTTTAATAGAACTTTGGAATCTCTAATATTTTTAAAAATTTACTAAATTATTTGTGCTTCCTACCATAACTCCATAATTAATGATTTTGGATTTTACATATTGATTATCATATCTTACCAAGCCGGACAAAATTCCTTTCTCTCACAGTCATGTTTGTATATATATAGACCTATATATGAGAGTTACATAGGACTTGGGAAAGAGAGAGAGGGTTGAGAAAAATCAGCTGGTAGTCAAAAAAGCATCGGAGTTTAGAATGGAGTATGGTTTGAGTTGGGTGGTGGGGGTGGTGGTGTTTGTGGGCATTTGTGGGGGTGGAGTGGTGGTGGCTGGTCTGAAGTGGTTGCTTAGGAGTGTGAATTGGTGGCTGTATGAAGCCAAGCTGGGTGAGAAGAGGTACTCTCTGCCACCAGGTGATATGGGTTGGCCTTTCATTGGCGTCATGTGGTCTTTCCTCAGAGCCTTCAAGTCTAATGACCCTGATTCATTCATCTCCTCCTTTGTTACCAGGTCCTCTCTCTCTCTCTCTCTCTCTCACTCATAGATGCTCATTCTATTAAAATAATTATTATTCATTAATCCCAAAACATCGCGGGCCATTATTCAACGTTGGATCTATCTTCATATTCATTAATATTTGTAAAATGTATAACAAAATTTGATGATATAGTGATGATGTAACGGGTTCCAAGCAGGGCGGGTCAGGCTGATCCACACTTCTCAAACCAATATCTGAATAATCAAACCCACCGACGAGCTCAACGGGGAACGGGGAGTCCCCCAGTGAACCCTCCGACGAGCAAGTTAGAGAGAGAAGTAGAGTGTAGAGATGAATTAGAGATAGAAAGCTTAACCTTTTTCTTGTCTTCAACGTTTGCTTATATCCTTTGGTAATCATTTCGTTGTCCCTTCCGACCTGTCAACTTGGTCACAAGTCTATGCTGTAACTTACCTTGTTCAGGGTGAGGGTGTGCTGTCCCGACGGAGAGGTGTTATCGTAATAAATGTAGTTAGGGGCTGCATTAATGGCGATGTGCAGTGGCAATAACTTTGCAGATCTTTGTCTGCTGATGTGGCTTGCCCTTTACCTGTCTTGTGTCAGAATATCATTGGTCCTTTATGCAATGTTGACTTCCAGATGGTGTTGGGCCTTATTAGTTGGGTTATGTATTGGGCCCTAAGTGGTGGGCTTGAGTTGTTCAGGGTGGGCTGTAGCCTTTATGGGCCTACCCATGTCAGTAGTCCCCCATTCCTGAGTGCAGCTTTAGTCCAACGAAGAGGTTAATGAAGAAAATGAGGGTGGTTAGAGATCTGCAGGAGGGGGGCCGACCGATAGGAGCGATCGAGCGTAGGGGCCGATCAGGAGGAAAGCCGACCGCGGGGGGTCGCCGAGTGAAGGGACCGACCACGAGGAGGGCCGACCGCGCAGGGTAGCCGAGTGGAGGGACCGACCATGAGGAGGGCCGACCGTGAAGGGTAGCCGAATGGGGTGACCGACCACGAGGAGGGCCGACCGCGAAGCGTAGCCGAGTGGAGTGGCCGACCATGAGGAGGGCCGACCGCGAGGGGTAACCGAGTGGAGTGGCCGACCATGAGGAGGGCCGACCGCGAGGGGTAGCCGAGTGGAGGGACCGACCATGAGGAGGGCCGACCGCGAAGGGGGAAGTGGCAGGGGCGGGGCTCGAGAGGCGGCGGGTCACGTGGTGACTTGAAGTGGAAAAGACAGGATAGGGGAAGGGTGCAGTGAATCGTGGTCGTACACGTGGCATCACCTCGTGGTGGGGGAGGTTAGGCGTTGGGCCAGAGGTGAAATGATAGGTCATAATGGGTGTTGAAAAGACAATTTTGACGGATGGTTGAAAATTTTTCAAACTGGCGACAATTAATTGTGACCCCTGGAATACAGGCAAGCCTTGGGCTTTTGGGATTATACGTTTTACCTATCTTTTTTCGAAAAATCAAAACATTCCAAGTGTAGACTCCTTCGTTGCAAGTGATACACCCTTGCGACATTTTTTGAACTTTCTTGCGCCCGCATCCGAAGCCATTCGCAGACACACGACAAAAATGGCCCAGGAAGAAGCTAGAACTGCCAGGGTTGATCCACTAGGGGACGATGATGCGGTGGAGTTGGCGGAACAGTACAGGACGGAGAGGCAAGTGGAGAGAGTAGGGGGGCTGGCGGGACCGCCGCGTTCGTTGACATTGATGGCGGCTCCAAAGCTAATCAACCAGGCTGAGCCAGATCACTGGCATACGAAGGCCGACAGGTCAACCGTTAGTGCGGGGGAGTTGGAGGGTATGCGCAAAAAATACCAGGTTCCCGCAGAAATAGAATTGATGCTACCAACACCAACGGAGAGGCCATCCGACGCCCGGCCGGGGGAGTTTGCCCTCTACGAGGAGACGTTGAAGGGTGGGTTGTGGTTACCGCTTCCGCAGGTAGTAGTGGATGTCTTAAACAGATTGGAAGTGGCGCCAGGTCAACTAATGCCCAATGTGTAGAAGATTGTACTGGCTTGTGCAAGTGCGTGGCCGAAAGCGAACGAGGGGGCGGCTATGACGGTAGACGAGTTTTTTGCGTGCTATAAGGCCTCAGGCCAGCAGGAAACTTGGGTCACTTTGCAGGCGGCGACAGGGAGGGGTCTGGTGGCGGGGTTGCCGTCATCAACTAAGGAATGGAGGCCGCGGTGGTTCTACGTGTCTACGAACGGGGGAGTGGGGGTGCACACGGTGTGGAGAGTGCCTACCAAGTCTGTGGAGCCAAAGCTGGGGGCCGCAGTGGAGGAGAGGGTGAAAAAGGTGAAGGCCTGGAGGGAGAAGGAGGGCATCAAGTGGGACGATTTCGTCCAGCCGTCCATTTTGTTTGCCGCAGGATTGGGCCCTTAGCCGACTGGTGGAGATCTGGCACCAAAAGAACTAGAGGCAAGAAGAAAGGCGCAGGAGGCGGAAGATCGGACCATTTTTGCCAGAGCCCAAAAATTCAAGGAGATGCAATTAGGCCCACCACCAAAACCGGTCGCGAGGGAGAGAATCCGACCACGCCCCAAGCCACTGGAGGAAAAAGACTGGGGCAGTTTTGAGCCACAACAGCCCTCCATAGATCTGGTGAAGGAAAGACAAATAGGGAGGCGGAGGCTTTGAAGAAGAAGAAGAAAAGGAGGGTTCGCCCTGAGGGGGCCTCAGGTGAGCCTGGGTTAAAGAAGGTGAGGGTTGGGGAGGAGGTTACGCCCATGGTAGAGGAATCGACCGCAACAAGGGAGAAGGGAGTGGAGGCGACCCAGAAAGTGTGGTTGTCCCAGACATGGAAGGGGACAAAGGCCAAGGAGGCCAGGAGGAAGAAGAGCACTTGAGTGCCATGCCTAAAGTGCCAGTGAAGAGTGGGTCAGCTGGTTCTAAGGAAGTGATGGAGCAGCAGCCAAAGAGGGGCCCTACGCCCCAAAGAGAAGGGGCCAGGCTGATGACTGCTATCTACCATTCTCGTGCAGTGGCTGGGCAGCTGGAGGGAGAAGAAGGCCTAGCCAGGGCGGCTGCAGATCACCTTGTGGGGATTGTGGACGACGTAGCGGTGCGCTCGGTGGCTGGACTCAATGAGGCTGAGCTGCTGAGAGGGTTGTGCTCCGCCCAAATGGAGGTAACCACCTTAGCAGGAGCTCGGCTGAGAAAGGCGGTGGCTGGGAAGACCATGTTGGAGGAGGCGAAGACCCAACTTGCAAGTTTGAGGAGTGAAACTGCGGGGTGGAGGAGGAACGCACGGAGCAATTGTGCAAGGGGGTTGGAAGAGGTTGCAAAGGCCAAGAAGATGGAGGTACTGGTGATCGTGCAGGGCAATGTTGCCGCGCGAGCCCATGCTGAGCTCATCGCGGTCAAGTTAGAGCTAGAGGATGAACGCCACAAGGTAGTGTCGCTCGAGTTCCAGCTGGCTGGCGAGCAGAAGAAGCTGGGGGATGCTCAAAATGCCTGCACGGTCGCCACCGAGCGGTTTGAAGAGGCTATGACCAGCAATGAAGAGCTGCGTGTCCAGCAGATCAAAGAAAAGGAGGAAGCAGACTTGAAGATTGCTGGGCTGCAGAAGGAGCTGGAAGATGAGTGCGCCAGGGCCATGGAGGAGAAGGTGAGATTGGAGAAGGAGTTAGAGGAGGAAAAAACCAAGGCCGCCTCTGAAAGGGTAGCATACCCCGATCTGTATGTCGTAGCAGTTGAGCAATTCAAGGGGTTTGCTGAATTTCAGATGGCGATCGATGCCGCGGTTGCCAGCAACTTGGCAAGGAAGGTGTCTGAGGGGGCAGGCCCGCCGGGAACGACCGCTGGGGGCAGGACTGAAGCAGAAGTTATTGAGAGCTTCCAGCGGTCGGACTTCTACAAACACGAAATGGCTGAGTTCTGGGACAGTGGTTGGAAGATGTTCAAGCGGAAGGCAGAAGAATTGTTCCCAGACTTGGACCTGAGTGGTGTACGGATTGATGAAGATGACGTGGCCCAGACCCCTCTAGATGAGGGCGTTGAAGAAAAAGACCTCGTTTCAAGTGAGGAAGAGTGACCAGTGAGAGTTGTACAAGTTTTTTGTTTTGTTTGTTTGTTTGTTTTTTTTTTTTTTGGATTGCTGTAAAGAACGTATGTACAAGTTTTGTGAATAAATAAAATTTGAGTTGTGTTTTCAGTCCATTATTTTTGCTTGTGCATCTGAAATGTATAAATAATTGTGAAGTGTAAAATGTAAGGAAAACTCAATGCAGAGTGAAAGTGAGAAAACTCAATGCAGAGTGAATTTTAACTTGTAAGAAAAATTCAATGCAGAGTGAATAGTGAGAAAACTCAATGCAGAGTAAATTTTAACTTGTAAGAAAAATTCAATGCAGAGTGAATAGTGAGAAAACTCAATGCAGAGTAAATTTTAACTTGTAAGAAAAATTCAATGCAGAGTGAAAGTGAGAAAAACTCAATGCGGAGTGAATTTTAACTTGTAAAAAGAATTCAATGCAGAGTGAGTGTGAGAAAATATGGCCACTGTGCTTATGATCATGAAGTCGCAATGGTGGCTTCGAC
>NW_021024616.1:1287481-1309426 GCF_004153795.1 Camellia sinensis
AAAGCTCAAAAAAAGATAGTAAAAAGGTGGGAAACACAAGGGTAAAGGCCTCCAAAACAAGGTATAATTAAGGGCTATCAACCCCTCAACCTTTAATGGCCTTAAATCCAAGCTTTAGCCCAAAAAACACAGAGTTTTGATAGCCCAAAACAATGAAAAAATAGTAGAAAAAATAGCAAATAAAACAAAGCTACAAGCAAAGCCTTATACCTTTTGAAGAGAAGAGCAATTCCAAGTAACAAAACTAAGTAAACACACCCTTTAGAACTCTAACCAAGCTCAAAAGTACCTCAGCTCAAAGATGGTGAGATTTGGTTAAGGCTGTATAGGCAAATGTTAAGGATTTGGAGGCTAAAGTGTAGGAATTTGTTAGAGAGAGAGGGAATTGTAGAGAGAGTAAAATTTTTGATCTCAAAATTTTCTAGTCTTAAAACATAAGAGAGGGGGCTCCTATATATAGAAAACATGAAATTTCCTCAAGGAGATCCAGTCCTACACATAGGGATAGATGCATGCATCTGTGCAAACAACTGGCATAATTGGCATAAAATATTTGCAAAATACATTAGTGGCCTGTGGCCAGCAAGCCATATTAGTGGCTGGCAGCCAAAAAGTGATGGCCGACAACCCAAAAGGGGTGGCTGGCAAGCCACTAGAGACTGCAGGCTGGAAAAGCTAGGCTTGGTCCAAAACTGTGAAAACAAAGGCACAGGGTTTGAAATGCTCAAAGCTGTGGCATTCTGCTGAAGACTTCGAGCACTTGGCAAGCATATAAACTCATCATCGGGTGTGCATGCAATGGCGTCCAAGTCGTAAGGGCCGTCAAAAATAGGTTGTCTACACAATCACACAACCCTAACTTCTTAATTCCAGCGTTTCGAAGACAAACCTAGTTCATTTATGGCCTGAGAACCCATGTTCTCATCAAGAAATTTCTTCGCTCAGCCGATGGTGGTCGCGATGGAGCTATGGTTCACGAAGTAGAGAATATTAGAGCTGCAGTGGGTTGCCGTCTGGGTCGCCGTCGGGACTGGTCACTGGTAAGGGTGGGTTCGGTGGAGGAGGACTGGTGAGTGTGAGGCTGAGTGAAAGTGAGAGTGAAGTGAATGTATAACTATAGCAACGGGTGAGAATTTTTTTTTTTTTTTTTTTTTTTTTTTTTTTTTTTATGGTCGTCGTTGTTGTTGAAAGCATGATGTAAGTATAATTTTTCCACTCTAACGGTTTAAACATGAAGAAAATATTTAATGTAGTGTTATGAACCTTTTATTTTTATTTTTATTTTTATTTTTAAAATGGTGTGTGATGAACCTCCTTTAAAGTGGAAGACCTTATTACTTTTAATCAATTAATGTGTTTTATTCAAATAATTTTTTTTTTTTCTTTTCATACACACCTAATTAAGTGTGGGAACAAAATTCAATTATTGATTTACGAAAATATTTTGATAAGGAGTAATAAAGTGAACACCAAAGTTTATATCAAAATATATATAATTTGATGTGTCATCAGTGCAATTGATTTCACTTTCATAATACATGAATGATATATAAGATATTACCATATATAGTAAGTAAATTGAGAACAAAAATTTAACCACTTTTTTTTTTTTATCAGCAAAGAAAAATTTCATTAACAGCATGAAATTAAAGGTACAGGAAGATAACATGTATCGAGAGAGATTCGGAAAGTATAAAAATACCCCTACTACTGCTACTCACATCTATACAACCAACCCCTTGGCCTCACGAATTTTTTTTTTTTTAAAACTAAAAAAGTTTTTTTTTTTTAAAACTAAAAAAGCTAAGAAGGACTTAACTAGATAATAAAATACGTGAAACCCCTCAAGATCAACCCAACAAAACACCCAAGTTGCACCTGATTACAACACCCACACTGCCAGCCCACGCTACCCATCTGCTATAGCCCACACACCTACGCCTATGCTGCTACAACACCCTATGCCCACGCCACCCACGCCATAGCTGCGGTCCACACCACGCCTCTGTTGCAGCCCACACCACGCCGAGACAAACTCCAAGCCGCCATCGGAAGCCTCCACGCCACTGCAGCACCAACATTAGCTGCAATGTTCTTCTTCTTTCACACACTACAACAAATTTGGGATTTAAAGATGAAACAAATTTGTCCTAAAATGTATATATTTCGTCACTCAAACTAATTAGGACGAAAAATTTTCGTCATCCGTTTTGTTGCCAAAGCGTCGTCGATAAAGGGTCTTAGAGACAAAAAAACAAATTCGTCATTGAAAATGATAAATTTGTGACGAATTTTTTTGTCTCTAATACACTCTGTTAGGAACATACTTGTAAGTAATTAGCGACAAAATATTTTGTCATTAAAAGAAGAAATTACAGACAAAGTATTTTGTCATGAATATAAAAAATAGAGACGAAATAATTTTCTCACGTTTAATATAAACAAAGACGAAAAATTTTTGTCAAAGAAACTACCAATAGAGACAAAAACAAATTCATCATTAAAAATGATAAATTTGTGACAAATTTTTTTATCTCCAATACACTCTGTTAGGAACATACTTGTAAGTAATTAGCGACAAAATATTTTGTCATTAAAGAAAGAAATTAAAGATGAAAGTATTTTGTCATAAATATAGGAAATAGAGACGAAATAATTTTGTCACGTTTAATATAAACGAAGACGAAATTTTTTTGGTCAAAGAAGCTACCAATAGAGATAAAAACAAATTCATCATAAAAAATGATGAAATAATATCAAAAAAAAAAATCGTTACACATTGAGGGTAATAGTGACAAAATGTGACAATATTTTTCGTCATGACAAATTCATTTAGCAACGAAATAAAGAATTCATGACAAAATTAATCTTCCACCTAAGCCAAATAAGAGACGAAAAAACCTTCTCTAGGATGGAAAATTTAGTCACTAATTCCATAATATTTTTTTCCACATTATATACCTATTTTATTAAAATCTGAATTTTAGTTCAACAAATATAACCCTGTTCATGTTGAAACCTGTTGAATATAACATTTCCATCACAACTTAACCTAACCTGTCATCAACACATTTACGAATTAACAAAATGAAAATATCCATTCATCATCACAAATAATTTCATCCTAATACAATAAAATAGTGCAATATCCACAAAATATCCAAAAGTTATAACTTGTACAATTCCACCAAACATCCAACAATAACTAGTGCAACTCCACAAAGTATGTGTATCCTTATCAAACAAAAATGAACATTCAAGCAAATTACATCATTATTGCACGTCAAAAATGCCACCCCAATCCAATCTGCAAAAAAATAAATTAAAAGCTTTAGTAATTAATTAATTATACAAAAGATTAAAAACATTAGTAACTCATCAATTTACAATTAGATCAATTATACAATTTATCCCTCTAACAGACTTTTCTTCGAAATTATGAGAACAAAAAATTAATTTTAAGGCTAATTTACAAATGGTGCATCCCATTAATGTGCCGTAAGTTCATACAACTTATATTGATCCATTTAATTCTTAAAGTGCAAGGATACGTACCAGTTTTTCTACTCTAACAGGGATTGACCTAGAACCAGACCTATGTTTTGTATACATCCTTTCTCTATTTGCGATGTTGGCCTTTGATTGCTCCTATAAGAAAGAATGACCAATATAATAATGAAATCTATCATTAGTATAACAAATATGTTGGCTTTTTGATTGTTCCTGTAAGGAAGAATAAACCAATATAACAATGAAATGTATCATTAGTAAAACAAATTTAATACTTGATAATAAAGAAATTGCATTGTTCCTATCTATCCTTTTCTTATATATCATTTCAACTTAAAAGATGTTTCAAATTATTCACTAGTTTCATTCAATTCTTTGAAAAATAGATTAGAGGACTTGTTGAGATTTCATCAGAAGATGGTTTTTCTAGGTGAAAAAGGAAAAACGAGTAATTTACACCGTTCACAAATAGGGGGCATATAAGCATGGGTAAGATAGATTGTAAAAAAATCCATTTACATTTCACAAGATATGGAACAATTACTGATACCAAACTCATATCCCTTCCTTTCTTCCACAACTCTATCAAATCTAAAGTTCTGTCTTAATACCCTGTATTAGTTACTCAGTTAGTTGCTTACCATTATCATGAAACTTCAGACCAAACTCAAGAACAAATAGAAAATACAATCATAGAAACTGAAATCTTAGTTCTTTATTATGTGATGTGAAAGATGCACTTTAAGGAACCATAAATTAATCTCCTATTATGTGAGCCTTCCAATCCATGTTTAATAGTTTCCCTTTCTCATTTTGCCACTTATTTGGTTTTTATTATGTTCCACTTACATGCCTAGAGGATAAGGGAAAAAGAACACATGAAATTTCACAACAAATTGATAGTGTTCTTTCTAGTTTTTTTGGAATCTCTCCATATTTTAATCAAATTCTTTCTTCGCTGATATAATAAAAAAGATGAAAATGTTACCAGAAATTCTTAAGTGTTCCACTTTTTATCAATAAGATCTATCCACTTGGTAGGATCAACATCCTTCGGTGGGTGGTTTCTTGCATACTCCTCCCTGGGCTCTCGATGGTAGCTCTAACAGCTGAATAACATAATAAAATATGAATATATGTACAAAGATACACATGTCTATGGGTGTATGAATTGAAAGTAACAAGAAAGAATATATTTCACAATGCATAAATGTATAGTACCTCATGCTCAAACGAATCATAGGATTCAATGTCACTGCCATCTTCAGCCTTTGACGGTCGATAATCATCATCATTTTCCTCAATAAGTATTTGTTTTTCCTTCCTTTATTTCTTATGTTGAACTGCAGCCTTCAAACAAGTTGTTATATTCTTCACTCCTAGAGCATTCATTCTCTCACGATTTTTATTAATTGCCATCATTCTTTGTTTCTCATAGTTCGTTACCTTCTTAGTTGGGGTATTTGGTTTGGTCAACTGTTTTGTTGTAGTGTCCATTTTGCCCAACTATAAAGCATAATTGAACATTTTTTTGGTGGATAAGCATAATTGAACATTAGATGTAAAGAAAAGATAATTATATATTTCTATACATAAAGCATAAAGCAACAATAATCTCAACAAGTGGATATATCATATAGGCTCTAAATCATTGAAATATGGCTAGAGTGAGATGGATGATTTTTGTTTTTACCTTTTACATATCATAGAACAAATTAATTATAAAGTCATCATAATATGACCAATCAACGATAAATCATATATCAAATTATAAACAAAAGGAGATAACTTCAATCATACAAATCACAATTTTTTTAATGCTATCTAACTACAATCACATTTTTCTCATAACAAAAAAAATAATTGAAAAAAAGAACCATTAAAATAGTAGATAAAAATATTATTTAGAAGTATTGAACAAACTACAATCACATTTTTCCTTTTGTGAGTGTTTATGTTTATCTAACTTCAATCATTTTAAAAAATCAAATTATAAACAAAAGGAGATAACTTCAATTATACAAATCACAATTTTGTTAATGCTATCTAACTACAATCATATTTTTCTCATAATAAAAAAAATAATTGAAAAAAAGAACCACTAAAATAGTAAATAAAAAGATTATTTAGAGCCATTGAATAAACTACAATCACATTTTTCTTTTTGTAAGTGTTTTTGTTTATCTAACTTCAATCATATTAAAAAATCAAATTATAAACAAAAGGAGATAACTTCAATCATACAAATCACAATTTTGTTAATGCTATCTAACTGCAATCATATTTTTCTCATAATAAAAAATAATTGAAAAAAAGAACCATTAAAATAGTAAATAAAAAGATTATTTAGAACTATTGAACAAACTACAATCACATTTTTCTTTTTGTGAGTGTTTATGTTTATCTAACTTCAATTATATTAAAAATTCAAATTATAAACAAAATGATATAACTTTAATCATACAAATCACAATTTTTTTTATGCCATCTAACTACAATCATATTTTTCTCATAATAAAAAATAATTGAAAAAAAGAACCATTAAAATAATAAATAAAAACATTATTTAGAAGTATTGAACAAACTACAATCACATGATTCAAAGTTATGAGATCACACACTGCATTTCTTTCTTGTAAAAGGCATCTAAATAGTATAGACATGTATATAAAATTTTGTTCACATGCATTGTTGTTGCCATTGGACATCTTCAAGCCCACAGGTTTATATATCATCTTTGTATCTACTAGGTCATTTAATTTCTTTCTTGGCTATACATTGAGTATTTTCTAAGTCAAGCGCTCAAGCATATATATGAACAACATACTGTTTTCTAATCTCACATGACCTTATATTGGTGTGTTCCCTGCTCTAGACTAAATTGATTCCTTCTCGTGATCAACTAGTCCTAAGAAAACCTACAAATCAAATAATAAAAAAATAAAAAAAAAACCCTTAAAAATGAAGTGACGGTGTAAATTTATATCTAATGAGATGTGAACTACAACTAGAAGGAATCTAATTCATACATTTATATTTGAATTACTTCATTATGCATTTTTTTACTTGCTGGCATAAGATCATCTATATCATTTCCTATATCATTGTTTGTCTCATACTCTTTTGACAACTAGTTTTTGATGAAATGATAATATGTAATTGATATAAAATAAAAATAAAAAACAACAGAGAGTAAGGCAGATGAAAATTCTTCCCGACGCTCTATCAATTAATCCACTACAGCCTTCTTTTCTTTTGTTAGTAGTAAATACTAAATAGTAAAAATTGAAGCCTAGACCCAATCCCTTCTCTACTGGTATATTTTAAGTTAAATGACAGCTTTGGTAGTTCACTGCTAACTAAGGTTGCAATTATTGAAAATTTCATCTGATCTTACAATGATAAAACCAAACTAAGAAAATAAAACGTAGAGAGAAAGTAGGGACAGAAAAAGTTGATAATGGGAAAACTTATGGTGAGAGAGTTCTATAAAGAGAATTTTGTAAACTATTAGATGAAGTTATATATCCTTTCTCATTTAGGGACAGCCCCACATCAGTAAACTTTTTTCTAAGTAAATTGTGATCCAGTAACCACCTCCTGCACTTTTATCAACTGTTCTGGTGTGTAAACCCAACCCCATAAAACCTCAAACAATGGATGTGTAATTTTGTTACCAATGGCAATAACTCACACATATCCAATTGCTGAAATATAATAATGACAAACTGACAATAAAATGACAAGTTTACTGCAATGACGCAGAACATTGAAACCAACTTACTAAAATAATAAATCTGAAAACAACCAACTCATCAAATTCACTCATTGACTTTCAATTTGAATTCAGAGTTGATATATAAATAACCTAATTTTGCCCCCAAACAGTCAGTCAAATTCACAAATTAACTTTAAATTTGAATTCAGAGTTGATATATCAATAACTTAATTTTGCCCCTAAACCCTCCAAATCATATCAATTAAAGTTCAATTAACCAATAAACTAGAACTCTGAATATCATTTCACATTCAGAACACAATCAAAACATCAAATTAAACTGCAAATTGATCAAATTATTCGAAATTTTATGAATCAACATCACATACACGACCACTCTATCAGGATTGAATAATGATTCTTAGAATTGATAATCATTATTCGAAATTAAAGAAACAAAAAAGCAAATATAAAACCCTAGAAATTGGGTGAAGATATATATATATATATATAGAGAGAGAGAGAGAGAGAGGAAGAGGCCGGAAATACCTGGTGTGCGCTGGAGGAGAGACAAATCAAAGTAGCTACTGTTGTCCGTCGCTGGTGTGGAGATGGGTGGTACCGTCGCTGGTGGGGAGGTGGGTTGTACCGTCGCCGGTGAGGAGGTGGGTGCTCGTGTGCGACAGTGGTGGACGGTGGCCAGTAGGAGGGTCGCTTGAGAGAAAGAGAGAGAGAAGAGGGATGATGAGAGAGGACAGAGAGAGAGAGAGAAGAGGGATGATGAGAGAGTGAAATGGGAGAGGACTAGCAGAGTAGTAGAATAATTAATAACAATATTTAGTCGCTAATTTTTTTTGAAAAATGCTCCGTAGCTCGAAAAACTGAGGCTCGAATGGTTCGAATGGTACTGAAAATATTATCTTACCGGTAAGAGAATAAAAAAGAGTCCTAAAATGACGTCGTTTTGGGATTTCGAGCCATTCGGGCCTTTGATTTTTCGAGCTTCGTAGCGGTGTTGTTCTTTTTTAATCCCTCCAAAATTTGAAATCTCCCTCTAAATATTTTAGTTTTTTGGCGATTAAAATATTTTTTTGTCACTGAAAATACACTTTCGACGACCAGACTTTTAGTCACCAAAAATAAAAAAAAAAAAAAATTATTTTCATTTGGCTACTAAACAATCTTATTCGCTAAAATTAACTATATGGCTACTAAATTATTTTTTTCTCACTAAAACCAAAACCAAAATCAAAATCAAACTAACAATAGAGAAAGAGAATGGAAAAAAAAATTAAAAAATAAATAAATTTATGGAGTGGTAGGATATTAATCTCTAACAACTTAGACCTCACCCCGCCTAATCCGTCAGCTCATCCGCCAGTGCCAGCGAAGTCTAGGAGTTGGAATGACTAATCAAATTATTCTTTAAATAAGACTTAAAATTTGATTAATTTGTCCCATTAAGTGATAATTATATTATTAAATCATAATTCAAATTTAGATATTGTCATATCTTTTTGAGATCTATATCTAAATTCTTATCTTATTTATTTTTGTGTGGTTTCTATTTTTTTTTTCAATTTATTTAAGATGGAGTTGTCGATTCCTATTTTTTTTTAATTTAATTTATCTACGATTTCTATTTGTTTTTAATTATTATTATTTAGGTAAGTCATGGTGTGAGTAAGATATGTGATAGACATGTGAGTTTTATTGATTTGATGGAGTGAGATAGACTTTAAAGATTTTTAAAATTTAAAATTGGATATTGAGAGACAAAAGAAAGATTTTAACTGAATAAATTTATTTAAGATGGAGTTGTGGATGTCTATTTTTTTTTATATAAATTTCATTTATCTATGGTTTCTATTTGTTTTTAATTATTATTATTTAGGCAAGTCATGATGTGAGTTAGATATGTGATAGACATGCGAGTTTTATCAATTTAAAATATGATGGTGTGAGATAGACTTTAAAGATTTTTAAAATTTAAAATTGGATATTGAGAGGCAAAAGAAAGATTTTATCTAAATAAATAAAAATCATATTTATTAATTTTATCTGTTTGTATATATGATTTTTAATTTTTTTTTTTTGGGTTATGTTATAATATAAGATATAGATAGATAACCACAATTCTCATGAAAAATATTATCCAATTTTTTGAGGGAGAGAAAAGGAAAGCAAGTTTTAATATTTTCTTTTGAAAGTCATCAGAGAAATTACAATGAAGAGATTATGAAACATTTTTGTTATCTTTCCATTTGAAATCCATAAATTAAGGGATAATTATCATTTCCAAAATAATTAAATAAGTATGGGAGAAGTTGAAAAAGGGGGATAATTATTATTTCCAAAATAATTAAATAGGTATGAGAGAAGTTGAAAAGGGTGTGTATGAGAGAAGTCAAAAAGACTTGAGAGAAGTTAATAAGTGCTAAGTTTTTTTTTTTAAATCAAAAAATTAAGGAATTAGGATTGAGGTATTGGAGCTCTCACAAGGCTTGTGAGTTAGAAACCCCCTATTCCTTAGATAGATAGATATAGATATGGCACATATCATTTATATGACACAAGGATCAAAGTACCGGGACAACTGCTGTAATTTTCCATCATCTAAATTAAAGGAATTTAAAAAGTAAAAAAAAAAGAAAAAAAATTATAATATTAAAAATGTTCACTAAAAAAATATAGATTAAAAATTACAAATTAATTATTGAAAACTCCATACTAAACAAGGTAATGTTTTCTATTAATTTTGAAAATTAAAAAATTATTATTAATTTTTTTGCTGCGATTCAAATGTGTTTTTTTTTTTTTTTTTTTTTTTTAATTTTCTTTTTTTTTTTTTTTTTTTTTTTTTTGGTGGAGAGGGGTTTTGGCCTGCGATTTTTCTAAAATGGGTATTCTAGACGGAAAGGGTAGAGTTGGTTTAGACAATAAGAAAAAGTGCTTATGCAATAGGCGCCTTCACTATGAGAAAGAATAGTCGGCTTTGCATAAGGTGCCTTCTTGGATAATAGCTTCAATACTGGCATGCATGAAGGGCTTAAGTGTGAGACATATAAGAGGGGCTTTAGTGCGAAAATAGAAGAAATGGTTTATAGAGTGTCTTCACGACTTCAATACTTGTGAGAGAGGAGTAGGCTCAAGTGCGAGAGAGAAATGAGGGTTTGTAGGAAGTGTCTTCTTGGGTCATAACTTGAGTGTCCGTGCACATGAAAATGAATGATAAGGGTCAGAGCGTGTCTCTTGGGGTCACGGTTTTCAGTGCTCCGAAACACAAAACCATAGCATATTAATAAAGATAAATAATTAGTGATAAAATACATAACCTTATGAGACAAAAAATATATTCGTCATGCAATCAATCAGAATTTATTAGTGACGAAATATTTTCATCTCCCACAACTTATTCTTCCAAGAGAAAAATATATTTGTCGCCCATTTAATAGAAAGATGAAACAGCATCGTTTGCATGATGGAGTATTTATTGGTGACGAAATATTTTCGTCTTCCATAACTTATCATTCCTAGACAAAAATATATTTGCCGCCTAATAAATGGAAATATGCAACGATATCTTTTAATAGGTAGGGAATGTATTGGTGACGAATTACGTTCGTCGCAAAAAAAAAAATATTTTGTGACAAAAATGTTCGTCTCCAATGAGCTAAAATAATTAGCCCAAATGCAAATGAAATTGGCACCTGAATTTTGCAGACAAAATTTTTTTTCGTCTCCTATACGTTTGAGAAAAATTAAAACAAATGACAAAATTAATATTTTGTCATCTTTGGGTTAAATTTTAAGACAAAAAAAAAAATTCATCACCAAATTTTGTCACAATAGCCTAGATTTCTTGTATTTTGTTTTCTTGTTTAATTATTATTATTATTATTATTTTCTTTTTGTGGAGAGGGGTTTGCTGTGAGACAGAATAGTAGCTTTGCGCAAAATGTCTTCTTGGATAATAATGTTTGCATGCACAAACGGCTTAAATGTGAGAGAGAATAGAGGAGCTTCAGTGTGAAATAAAAGAGATGGTTTATAGAGATTGTTTTCTCGAGTCACAGCTTCAATACTTGTGAGAGAGGAGACTCAAGTGCGAGAGAGAAATGAGAGTTTGTAGAGGGTGTCTTTTCGGGTCACGACTTTAGTATTTGTGTGTGTGTGAAAGTAAGTGATTAAGGTGAGAGTGTCTCTTAGTTTCTGATGACATTTTAATAAAAAGAAATAATTAGTGATAAAATATTTTCGTCTCAAACTCATATGTTCGTTGCCTAATCAACAAAAATACAAAAACAATGTTGTGTGGGGATGGAGAATTTATTGGTGATGAAATATTTTCGTCTCCTTCAACTTAACCTTATGAGACAGAAATATATTCGTCTCACAATTAATCAAAATGCAATACGACACATGAAGAATTTATTAGTGACGAAATATTTTCGTCTCTCAAAACATATCCTTCCGAGACAAAAATATATTTGTCGCCTAATTAACAGAAAGATAAAACGAGCATGAAGAGTTTATTGGTGACGAAATATTTTCATCTCCTATAACTTATCCTTCCCAAACAAAAAATATATTTGTTACCAAATAAATAAGAAAATGAAACGACATCGTCTAATAAGTTTGGAATTTATTAGTGACAAATTTATTTTGTCGCAAAAAACTTTAAATTTTGTGACAAAAATATTCATCTCCAATGAGCTAAAATAATTGGCGCCAACAAGAAAAAAAATTGGCGCCTCTTTTTTTTTTGACGAATTTATTTTTTCGTCTCCTATAGTTTGAGAAGAACTAAAAGAAATGACAAAAGTAATAATTGGTCATGTTTGGGTTACGTTCTAAAACGAAAATAAATTTTATCACCAATTTTTAAAAATTAATTATTGAAAACTCCATACTAAGCAAGGTAATATTTTTTATTAATTTTGAAAATTACAAATTTTTTATTATTTGTTTCTCTGTATTTTTTCTCATAAAAAAATAGCTACATTAATTCTCTCTTTTTTTTTTTTTTTTTTTTTCTTTTTTTTGTGGAGAGAGGTTTTAACCTTCGATTTTTCTCTGTATTTTTTTCTCACAAAAAAATAGCTACATTAATTATCTTTTTTTTTCTTTTTTTTTTTGTGGAGAGGGGTTTTGACCTTTGATTTTTCTAAAATGGGTGTTCTAGACGGAAAGGGTAGAGTTGGTTCAGACAATGAGAAAAAGTGCTTGCGTACATAGGGTGCCTTATTGGATAATAGCTTCAATGCTGGCATGCACGAAGGGCTTAAGTGTGAGACAGAAGAGAGGGGCTTTTGCGCGAAATAGAAGAAATGGTTTATAGAGTGTCTTCTTGAGTCACGACTTCAATACTTTGTGAGAGAGTAGACTCAAGTGCGAGAGAGAAATGAGGGTTTGTAGAAAGTGTCTTCTTGGGTCACGACTTCAAGGTCCGTGTACATGAAAATGAGTGATAAACGTCAGAGTGTATTTTTTGGGGTCACAGTTTCAATGCTTCGAAACACAAAACCACGGCATATTAATAAAGAGAAATGATTAGAAATAAAATATTTTTGTATCCTTAAATACCAGAACAAAGAATTTATTATTGGTGATGAAATATTTTTGTCTTCCACAACTTAATCTTATGAGACGAAAAATATATTCATCACACAGTCAATTAGAATTTATTAGTGATGAAATATTTTCGTCTTCCACAACTTATTCTTCCGAGACAAAAATATATTTGTTGCCTATTTAATAGAAAGATGAAATGACATTGTCTGCATGATGGAGTGTTTATTGGTGACGAAATATTTTCGTCTTCCATAACTTATCCTTCCCAGACAAAAATATATTTGTCACCTAACAAATGGAAATATGCAACGACATCGTTTAATAGGCATGGAATTTATTGGCGACGAATTACGTTCGTCACAAAAAAAAAAATTATATTTTGTGACAAAAATGTTCATCTCCAATGAGCTAAAACAATTCGCGCCAATGCAAATGAAATTGGCGCCTCATTTTTGCAGACGAAATTTTGTTTTTGTCTCCTATACTTTTGAGGAAAATTAAAACAAATGACAAAATTAAAATTTCGTCATCTTTGCATTAAATTTTAAGACAAAAAAAAATTTCGTCACTAAATTTTGTCACTATAGCCTAGATTTCTTGTAGTACACACACCCAAAATCTTCTTCTTCTTCATTCTCACACCCACTGCAGATTCAAAACCCACTGCAGATCCAAAACCCAAGCTCTTCTTCTTACACACACCTACTGCAGCTCCCCTGTTGCTAATTTTGAAATTGAATCTTTACACCTAAGCTGCTAGCCCACCTGCTACACTCCCCCACGCCTGACAATACCCACCTCCCAACGCCCACCTGCTACTGCAGCTAAATCTTTTCACCAACTTGCTGCACGCTCCTCTGCACCTACCGAGGATGTTCGTTGGCCATATTTTTTAAACAACCATGACACCTCCACTCCTATGGTCGGAACAACCCAACGCCGACCTCCTGCTGATCCTACTCCACCGCAGAAACACACCCACTGCTGATACTACTCCACTGCTGATTCTACTCCAAAGCCGGACACACCCACTGCTTAAACTACTCGCACCGCTGATACTTCTCCACTGCTGATACAGCTCTAACAACCCAAAGCTAGACACACCCACTATGCCGACCTCCTCTTAATCAAGACAACCGCTGAGGCACCACCACACAACTGGACGGCGTTCACCCCTCAAACTCCCATACGCATAGAAGCGCTCGAATGAAATCCTACACAGATTTGGATCATCTTCGACACTGATTCTTCCCTTCAACCAAAACACCGAAACACCTCCAAAGATCTGAACGGAGAACACCCCTCAAACTTTTGCTCGCAAAGAAACGCTCGAATGAACAACCTAACTAGTGCTGGATTGTCCACTTTGCCGACCCCATGAGCATCCAAAAAAGTTCACCAAAACACCCAAAAAACCAAGCAAAATCTACAGCAGCCCGCACAACACCGGTGGGAAAAAAAATGAGGAATCAAGTTTATTAAAATGAAAATAACAAACAAACACAAATAGAAGAACTGGACCAGCCGACCTCCATAGCCAAAGGCGGCGGCCGGCCGGCCCCAAAATGAGGCCTGAGAAGGAGGTTTTTAGAGAGAGAAAGAGAGAGTTTCAAAGAGATTTTGTTAACTAGTGAGGGACAAATGATACATATTTTAACCACCCTAACATTATTTTTTTTAAAAAAAAAAAAAAATTTAACCACCCTAACATTACTTTTTGTTAAGAACATGATTTCACCTCATATTTTAATTAAAAAAAATGAAAAAAATCACTTCTTAGTTTGTGGAAGAAACACACATGCAAACAATTCATTCTGAGAGCATTGCATGCGAGTTTAATCATTTTCATTGCTAACTTTCCAATCTATAAAACATACTTGATACTCACTATATTTTATAATCTAACTGTTGTCTCATCTATTTGCCTTATGCACACTAGAGAATGTAAAATGAAGAATTTCTTCGTAGATCTTCATGTTAAAATTGACAGCATTTATTGAAAATTTCAAAAGGGTCCCTATCCGTGTTATGAGAGAGTTGGTCCACATCGTCAAGTGCTAGAAAACATAATTTTCTTGTCTTATTATAAAAGGTAAATTACATATTTATCCCAAGGTATAAAGAAAATATAAATAATCTTACTGTTCTAATATAATTACATTAACCTCCCTTCTAATAAAATTAAAGTGATTGAAACTAATACAAATAGTATGAAATCACAATGATAAATAAAGGAAAATATGCATTTTAGTGTAACAAAGATAACATCATCAATTTTTCATTTATACGATTAATGAATTATTGATGAAAAAGGAGGTATAAGTATCATGTGAATTAAAATCTTAAGAAAACTCAATATAATTATATTAAAACTGTGAGACTTACTGTATTTTATCAAAATCTCGAGTTAGTGTAATTTATCGGAGTAAAAGTGCATATTTACATGAAAGATTAATTATTATTTTTTTTAAAAAAAAAAGAGGGGAAAAAATTCATTATTTAGCATATTTGGGGCTAATTATATAGGTTTTTAGATGGCCCAACCCATGTGCCTAGCTCTGAAAAGCTCACTGAGTCAGGCTTATGGGTTAGCCCATGAGCCTCACACTTCGGCCCAGGCCCATCCTAACCCATAAATAACTGGTCGGGTCAGCCCAACCTAGCCCATCATGGGACTTGGGGCAGCCCATGGGCCTGAGTCAGGCTATGATTTATTTATTTATTTATTTTATATATGAGGCTTGGGATATATATATATATATATATCACTACAAGAAAGCGTAGTAAAAAACACGGAAGAATTGACGGCGCGCCTCCTGTCGCAAAAAAAGGTTTTTTTGCGACGGCAACTTCAACCGTCGCAAATAAAGCCTTTAGCGACGGCACTGTCCCGTCGGTAATAAAACTACGCGGAGGGGTCGGAAATGCCGAAGTATTAGCGACGGTTTTTTGTCTTGTCGCAAAAAATAACTTTTTTTGAGACGGCATATGTTTGTTGTCGCAAACAGTGGCCCATTTGCAACGGCAAAGTTCCGTTGCAAAAAAAGATTATTGAAACGGCGCCGTTTTACAAACTACTGACTACCATTTGCGATGGTCTAAAACATACCGTCGCAAAAAGTAAAAATAAAAATTCCCCCGCTTTTCTCTTTTATCTTGCCGCTCGATTCTTTCCTCAAATCCCTAACTTCATCCAAATCCAAATCCTTAACTTCATCCCCCAAATTTCTCAAACGAGCTACAGGTAGCGGTGGTGCGGCGAGCAAGCCAGCGGTGGTGCAGCGGCGACGGCGACAGGTAGCGGTGCTCCGGCGACGACTCTCTCTCTCTGCGTATGCTCTCTCTCTGGAATGAGACCTTGAATACCTATTATATCCAATGCAAGTAACATCAGATGGTAAGTAGAACCAAATATTACAAGTTCAACAGTTTAATGAAATGAACTGCCACCCTGTTAAACTAAAAACAATGACTGGAATCTGTTCCAGGGTTTTCATATAACTCCAAACAAAACTATTTTACCTATAACAATAGAATGCTTCTGTCCAACAAATTACAAAGATAACTTTAACTACAAAAAATCTAATAAAAAAATTAAATCAATTCAACGCTATTCTAAACAATATAATAAAAAATAATAATTAAATAAATAAAACACTCAACTTGACCATGAATAGGATTATGATTATAAACCCAAAGGGTGGTCCGTGTGAAATTCCATTTCATCGTTCTTTCCATGCTCTGCAACATACAACTATTAGGATACAAAAGAGAACAATTATGCGACATTATGTAGTGGGATAATTTTTATTGTTATGAATTTTTATTTATGTATTGTTATGAATGGAACAACATTATGAATTTTCATTATGTGCCAACATTTATTTATGTATGTATTTATATTATTATGTAATTATCGGTTTTTTTTAGTTATTTTTCATTTAATATAGGTTGTTTTCATATTTTTAATAATTTTAATACAGTTTTTTTTTTTAGACGACAGCACACACCGTCTCAAAAAAAAAAAAATTGAACCAGGATTTTTTGCGACGGCCCTTTACTGCAATACAAGAGGGATGACCTTAAGGAGAGGCATAGGAGACAGGTAGAGAATGAGAGAGTTGAACATCGCACCCATAGCTGGAAGAAAAAGAGTATCTTTTATGAATTGCCATGTTGGGAGCACAATCTAATAAGACACAACCTCGATGTGATACATATAGAGAAGAATGTTTGTGACAATGTGTTGTGGACAATATTAGGGGTTGCAGGAAAATCGAAGGATGGTGTTAATGCTCGGCGTGATTTACGAGATATGAATATTAGAAAACCCCTACATTTGCAGCTAAGAGGGTCGAATAAAGCCTATTTACCACCAGCATAATTCACGATGACCAAGGATGAGAAAGATTTGTTCTTGAAAGTGTTGAAGGAAGTAAGAGTTCCCAACGGGTATTCATCCAATATATCACGTCGTGTACGATAGAAGTATTGGGGGTCTTAAGAGCCACGATAGTCATATTCTGATGCAACAACTTATTCCATTGGCTATTCGAAGATCGTTACCGAAGAATGTAATTCAACCCTTGATTGAATTGAGCAATTTCTTTAGACAATTGTGTTCAAAAGTTAATCGTGCGACGGATTTGCAAAATATTCAAGATTGTATCGCTATAACACTTTGTCATCTAGAGAAAATATTTCCTTTGAGTTTTTTTGATATAATGGAGCACTTGCCTATACATCTAGTTGATGAAGCCTTATTGGGTGGAGCGATTCAGTTTCGCTGGATGTATCCAATTGAGAGGTATCTTTTTACTTTGAAGCAATACGTGCGTAATAGAGCTCATCCTGAAGGATCAATTGCTAAAGGATATCTTGTGGAAGAATGCATGAATTTTTGTTCACAATATCTCAATGATGTGGAAACCAAATCTAGTCGACCCGTGAGGAACTATAGTGGTGCTGATAATTTGGGTCATGCTATTGGTGAAAACACAAGCTTTTATCTTGATAATACTTCTCGGGTACAAGCTCATCGGTACATCTTATTCAATACAAGCGCGGTTCAACCATTCATAAAGTAAGTTAAGTCACTCACTCAATATTTTATTATGTTTTATTGAATTTTCAACAAAATTTTTTGTATTGCTAAAATTTCAATCTACACAGCAAACACCTTGAAGTACTTAAGCTCAAAATACCTCGTGTGGACGATCATCAGCTTCGGCGTGAACATTTTGAAACTTACTTTTCACATTTGGTTCAAGGAACATGTATGTATTTAACTCTATAAATTCTAGTTACTTAAGTCAAACTACATTTTAAATTTTACATTTTCGTGTAAAATAGGTCCAAACTTTGCGAAGGACTACTGATGTCATATTTTCTGAAGAGATTATTCTATTGGCAAATGGTCCTCATAACTTGGCAAGGAGGTTCAACGGGTATCTACTGAATGGGTTTCGGTATCGAGTAAAGGCCATGGATGATTGTCGAGCCACACAAAATTTTGGTGTAGCTTTGAAGGTAGATACCATAAGTTATGTTAGTCGAAAAGACAAGAATCCTCGTGTGGGGTCTGTGTACTATTATGGACAATTGACAGATATTGTTGAGATTCGATATTCAAATGAGAAGAAACATGTGTTGTTTAAGGGGTAAAAAAGTCATATAAATAAAAATCTTTTAAAAATAGGATTTTATTGATTAAAAATAATGAAATAGAACTTAATAAAACATCAATCTTATAAACAGGGCTTTTGAATAATTAACTCAATATTTCTTTACTACTCCACTCCTGTTACAACCAGACTGGCAAGTCGTGGTGAAGATGTCTCAAAGAGGTTTATTTGATATGAGTTCGATTGATCCACAAATCGAGCCATACATGAGCCAACAATTGGAAGAAAATATAATGCTTTGTGATGAAAAAGTTGGTTGGGTGAGGGAAGCCGCAGAAGGGGAAACATTTGATGTTCAAATAGGCTGATATTTAATCAACATTAGTAATTCAATTAAGGCCAAGGTTGTAGTTAATAATCAATTTCTTACTTTACTTTGTCTTTGTAATTGTAATAGTTCAATTAATGTCATATTATAGTTGATGACAAACCATTGTCTATGTTTCTAATGTCAATTAATGTTATATTGCTTGCAGATTATTATGGGAAGGAAGAGGAAGCCTGATCATCCCCGGCGTATGATGTTTGATGTGCTACATAACAGGACTTCAGTAGCACCACCATCAGAGGAGGCATCACATCGGCCACCATCGGAGGGGCCATTAGTGCCACCACCATTTGAGGGGCCATTAGTACCACCACATCGACCACCATCTGTGGCACCACAGCAGTTACCATGTACTCAGCCTCCACGCCTACCATCGGTGCGTCCACCATCAGTGGCACCACAGCAGCTATCATCCCGACTAGAGTCATCAGCTTATGAGCCGTCCGCGGGTATATAAATTTGCTTTGATTTGTATGAAAATTATTTAAACATACATTTATTTATGCTCATTATATATAACTTGTTTATTCTCATTGTATTTTGCAGACCCTTCGACTTCTTCACAGCCCACCTCAGGTTTATTTGATATGATTTGTATTCACATTATTTAAGTTTGCATTTGTTTATTACCATTGCATATTGTTTATCGTTATTGTATTTCGCAGGTCATGTTAGTTCTTCATCAACCTCGACTAGGCGTGGTAGAGGATGTGCCAAGGGCATTAAAGAGTGGGGTACTGGTAAAAAGCTGGACATACAATTTGATGAAAATTACTGCCCAATAGGGGATAACGTGGCCAAGTTAACTACTCAACTTGGCATTATTGTGCGGAATGGTAACATTATTCCTCTTACTTTTCTTGACTGGAACAATGTGCCTGATGATATTATTGATGCTATTTGGAAGGATGTGAAGGTAAAAGTATATTTTTGTCCACAAATTCGAATTCCAAAATTGTGTTATTATTATTTAAACTTTGAAATTGTGTTTTATAGGACAATTTGAATATATGTCCAGAGGAGTACAAGCCAATCTGCATGAAAAACTGCAACAGCATATGGAAGGATCACAAGAACAAGATTAAGGCTAAGTATTTCAAGCCTAGAAGCTCTGATCCTAATCTGAAGGATGATGTTCTATGCACATTGTGCCAAGCCAGTGGGAAGAACTTGTGGAGTATTGGCGTACTTCCGATGCTGAGGTATACAAATAAGTTATATTTATGATATGTAAACATACAAATCATATTTACATACTTACATTTGTTGAACCTGTTATAGAAAATTGCAAGTAGGAATACTAAAAATCGACGAGCTCACGGCATAGCTCATACCACAGGGCATACTACTTTCTCTCAGATATGGCATGAGGTTTACATTTTATTGTTTTATTTTTGTATATAAATAAACATTGTATATTTACAAATTATTTGGATTCTAATTTTCATATTTCTAAAAAAATGTAGATGACCAGTAAGGGGGAGTCTACTGATAAGATGAATGTTTGGCTTATGACATGTAGAGTAGATAACCCAGAGGTTATCCAGACCTTGGTAGTTTCCAAACACCTTTGATTGTATTTAAAGTTTATTTTTTGTGTGTCAACCATCTTAATTTGGCATATACTTGTATGTCTTATCCAATACAGGATGAGTTTAATCGCCAACTCTCTATGCTACCTGAGGATGGTCGGACTTTAGAGGCTAGGAATGCCATTTTCCATGAGTTGATAGGTCATGACGGACATGGATATTGTCGCACATACGGGAGAATTGTGCCTCGGAGAGCGGTGTATAAAGATGGTGCTGGGCCATCACAGTCAACACCCCAGCCATCGACTATTGATCAGATCACGCAGCAGGTTCATGCAGAGCTAAGAGATAAGTTGAGGGAGGAGCTGCGAGCAGAGTTCTCTACACATTTACAGCAAATGAGAGCTGAGATGATGGCCCTTGTGTCACAGGGGGCGAGTGTGGATCCCAACAGACAGGTTCCATATAAATTAAATTGTTTGATAGTTCAATTTTCACTGAAGATTATTGTAGACGCGCCCGCGTGGGGCCCTCGCTACAGTTCGGACTCGATTTTGTGTCGCGGTTCTTAATCTTGAACCAAAGAGTCAAAATCTGGAAAATCGTTTTGAGAAACAGATTTTTGAAAAGAAGTGCCAAACATGGACTGCTTTGCCAGATACAGAGTCGCCACCTAAATATTTTTTAATGGGGAAATTTAGGAAACCCTGACTCGGAGCCGAAGGCCACATGTCTGTCATCACTGGAGTTGTCTCGGCTCGGGAGCTTGGGTACGATCGGGGAAGGTCAGCTATGAGCACCCCCTTTCGCCCGGTTCAAAGACCGGCCTCTACTAACCATGATATCCGATTTTGAAAACGTTATGTGTTCTTATACCAATTATTAGCCTAGCGTTACTATGTTATGCGCGCAGCAAACAAGTATAGACTAGATTGCCTAATTTGGAAAGAAACATTGCATATCCGTTTGTTTTGGAAAATGTGTTGGAATTTGCTACTCGCAAGTAGGCTAAGATACGGATTTCAACGAGTTTTTCCAACTCAAACAATCCAACCTTCACCCACAGGCATTCAAACAATTTATCACATAAGCATTTAGTCGCATGCCAAGCATACTGTCATGGTAGCATTCACACGCATGCGAGATGCTAAAACATAAATACTTACATTATACTCCGTGCCAAAACAATAGACTAGTTAGCAAACATGCGTGTCCTAGTTCATGTTAAAATGACTAATGCAGCACATATGGGATGCAATTAGATAAGCTCGGCTAACCTAAACATGGCATGTGAAAATGCACAACCAATATGTATTCAGTTTGGAATTTGAAATACAAATGCAATTAGCATGATGTACCGAGCCTAATGCATGCAATACAAATGCATGAATGCACGCATGCATAGCATAAGGTATGCTAAATTAAACGTGCCCTAATCTACCATCGTAAGCAGGTAAATAAAAGGGAAGAAAGACGTGGGGATTGGAAGACATACACACCACCCACACACACTTATTACAGATTTTCCCTCGCTCGGAGGGACCAAATAAATAATACAAATTAATTAACTACGCAAGCTAATTAAATATTACAAATTAT
>NW_021024616.1:1311325-1383378 GCF_004153795.1 Camellia sinensis
ACTATTTCCTTAAGAAACTTGAATTCGAGGTGTTAACGCCCCAAAATCACCAAACGGCATCGATTTAGCACGAAACTTGGCACACACGTCCGCCTAGGCACGAGAGACTTGTGGGAGAAGACGGGGCTCGAATCGGGTACCCAGTTTGGGAGTTAGAGTCGGATTTCACTTTAGGCAAACTAGTTCCTTAAGAAACTTAAATTCGAGGAGTTAACGCCCCAAAATCACCAAACGGCATTGGTTTAGCATGAAACCTGGCACACACGTCCCCTTAGGCATGAGGGACTTGTGGGAGAAGACGGGGCTCGAATCGGGTACTCGGTTTGGGAGTTAGAGCCGGATTTCACTTTAGGCAAACTAGTTCCTTAAAAAACTTGAATTCGAGGAGTTAACGCCCTAAAATCACCAAACGGCGTCAGTTTAGCAGGAAACTTGGCACACACGACCACCTAGGCACGAGAGACTTGTGGGAGAAGACGAGGCTTGAATCGGGTTCTCGGTTTGGGAGTTAGAGTTGGATTTCAATTTAGGCAAACTAATTCCTTAACAAACTTGAATTCGAGGAGTTAACACCCCAAAATCACCAAACGGCGTCGGTTTAGCACGAAACTTAGCACACACGTCCGCCTAGGCACGAGAGACTCGTGGGAGAAGACGGGGCACGAATCAGGTTCCCGGTTTGGGAGTTAGAGTCGGATTTCACTTTAGGCAAACTAGTTCCTTAAAAAACTTGAATTCGAGGAGTTAACGCCCCAAAATCACCAAACGGCATCGGTTTAGCACGAAACTTGGCTCACACGACCCCCTAGGCACGAGAGACTTGTGGGAGAAGACGGGGCTCGAATCAGGTTCCCGGTTTGGGAGTTAGAGCCGGATTTCATTTTAGGCAAACTAGTTCCTTAAAAAACTTAAATTCGAGGAGTTAACACCCCAAAATCACCAAACGGCATCGATTTAGCACGAAACGTGGCACACACGACCACCTAGAGACGAGAGACTTGTGGGAGAAGACGGGGCTCGAATCGGGTTCCTGGTTTAGGAGTTAGAGCCGGATTTCACTTTAGGCAAACTAGTTCTTTAAGAAACTTGAATTCGAGAAGTTAACGCCCCAAAATCACCAAACGGCATCGATTTAGCACGAAACTTGGCACACACGTCCGCCTAGGCACAAGAGACTTGTGGGAGAAGACGGGGCTCGAATCGGGTACCCAGTTTGGGAGTTAGAGTCGGATTTCACTTTAGGCAAAATAGTTCCTTAAGAAACTTAAATTCGAGGAGTTAACGCCCGAAAATCACCAAACGGCGTCGGTTTAGTATGAAACTTGGCACACACGTCCGCCTAGGCACGAGAGACTTGTGGGAGAAGACGGGGTTCGAATCGGGTTCCCGGTTTGGGAGTTAGAGCCGGATTTCACTTTAGGCAAACTACTTCCTTAAGAAACTTGAATTCGAGGAGTTAACGCCCCAAAATCACCAAACGACGTCGGTTTAGCACGAAACTTGGCACACACGACCGCCTAGGCACGAGAGACTTGTGGGAGAAGACAGGGCTCGATTCAGGTTCCTGGTTTGGGAGTTAGAGCCGGATTTCACTTTAGGCAAACTAGTTCCTTAAAAAACTTGGAATCGAGGAGTTAACGCCCCAAAATCACCAAACGGCGTCGGTTTAGCACGAAACTTGGTACACACGTCCGCCTAGGCACGAGAGACTTGTGGGAGAAGACGGGTCTTGAATCAGGTTCCCGGTTTGGGAGTTAGAGCCGGATTTCACTTTAGGCAAACTAGTTCCTTAAAAAATATGAATTCGAGGTGTTAATGCCCCAAAATCGCCAAACGGCGTCGGTTTAGCACGAAACTTGGCACACACGACCGCCTAGGCACGAGAGACTTGTGGAAGAAGACGGGGCTCGAATCGGGTTCCCGGTTTGGGAGTTAGAGTTGGATTTCGGTCTAGTCAAAATTATTTACTAAACTATCTTTCTAATTATATAGTAGTTAATTTTTTTATATTTTTCTGTAATTAAAATATTAACACCATTATATTGTTATTAATTATTTTTATTTTGTTTTTTTTCAGATATTTCGTGAGTAGCAGTTTGCTTCTTGTGGGGTGCGGGCGTGTAAAGATTATGACAAACTTCTGTTTTTGTACCCCACGAAAGAATCAAGACGAAAACTTTTTGTTTTGATTTTGATTTATGTTATTTAAATTTGTGAATAACATTATGTATGTATTATGTGACATTATGTAGTCGCATAATTTTTATTGTTATGAATTGAACAACATTATGAATTTTCATCATTTGTCAACTTTTGTTTATGTATGTATTTATATTATTATGTAATTTTTGGATTTTTTTATAGTTATTTTTCATTTAATACAGGTGATTTTTATATTTTTAATAATTTGTAAACAGGGTTTTTTTTTTTTAATTTTTTTGAGACGACAGAATACCCCGTCGCAAAAAAAATAAAATAAAAAAATACCAGGCTTTTTGCGACGGCACCCATACTGTCGCAAAAGGTACGAAATTTAATAAAAAAAGGCTTTAGCGACGGTATAATTCCCGTCGAGAATAGTCATTAGCGACGGCTCTCGTTGCCGTCGACTATAGCCAAAAGCGACGACACTTTTTAGCGACGGGATTTTTGGCGTCGCAAAAACCTCTTTTACCGACGGCAAGACTGTGCTGTCGCAAAAAAACCCAGATTTCTATCCATTATTGGCGACAGAAATTTGCCGTCGCAAAAGAGAAATTTTCCTGTCGCTAAAACAATGGCGACGGCACTTCCCGTCGCTAAAGGCCTTTTGCAACCCCCTGTGTTGTGACCCCCATTTGCTGTCACAAAAAGAGATTTTACTGTTGCAAAAGGCTTTTGAGACGGCGTGCGGGAGTATTTGCGACGGCGTTTTGCTGCCGCAAAAAACATTTTTTTTTGTAGTGTATATATGAGGCTTGGGATATAATTGTATAGTTAGGTAAAGCGCTAGTTAATATAAAACAATCACTTTTAAGTAACATACCACCTGAGATTAATATTTTTAAGTCTGTTAGTTCTAGGCTTATCAATTCTTTTGGATGTGTATTATATTCCATATTTAGATTAACCCAAGGTTATGAAAAGGGATTGATCTGATCAACTTCTCAATTTAGCTAATTAGTTTGAATCTCTACTTAATCTTTCATTTTGTAGCACACCCTTTCTTAGAATTCGAAAGTCTCCTATTTGGGACACTATGTCCGGATGAACCTAGTTCGAACCCCAATTTATCTAGCTAAACCTGATATTATATATTTTGTTGAATTATTAATCCAACCTCATGATTATGTCTATCCAAACAAATATGGCCTATAGATACCCAAAAGTTAAATCTTTTCTAGGCTTTTTATTTTTTGGTCATTTTTTGGACAATAATATATATAATATAAAAGGATGAAGAAAAAAAAAGCAATAGGATATAATATCCCTTATATATACTTAATTTAAATTGATAGAGTCAAATTATCCATCTTATAAAGTTTTTGGCTTGAGGCATTCTTGGCATACATCACTGTCCTCATCGCAACACAACTACTATATAGTTGTCATGGAGCTCTATTTGGTCAAGGAAGGCATCACAGGACAAACCCATGATAGAATATGTTCGCTTCACTATTGGGTTGTTGCATTTGAAGTGAATAATGCAAAAGTGGGAACAGTAATACTACAATTTTAGAAATTTTATCTCGAATTTTATCTAGAAACATTAATTTGTGGTTTATATTCATTTTATATGTAGACTCAGAATATATCAGTTCAAACTCCACCACACAACATCACCCAAAAATAATTTCACACCAAAAATAAACTAGTCACATTTGTTTTTCACACACATTACTTATAAACTTAGATCTTCCACACGCCAGTACCACCCTCACACTAGGCTTGAAGATATGATATTATCCGAACTTGCATAATACACTGTCTTTTAAATTATGTATAAATTTTTATTTAAACTTTGGTGGCCCTACCAAAACAGTGTCACATTCAAAAGATTATAAAACAGCTTCCATTTTCAAAATTTTCGACAACACAAAACTTTGGTAATGTGTGTGGTTTACGTTGACTATTAAACCTTTTCGGCCTCATTTGAATAAAGGAAAATGTTTGGTGGCCACAAATTATGTGGTTCAAATAGTCCGAAAATGCCAAACGACGTCGTTTTGGCATTTTCAGAGCTGTTTTGTACCAAAAACGACGTCGTTTTGGCATTTTCGGGCCATTTGAGCCACAGAATTTGTGGCCACCAATCATTGCCGTTGAATAAATTCACATTATTATCCAAAAATGCAGATTTGGACGTACTGGCTTATACAAGGCCTTCATGTTTGGCAATCCCAGCATCATTGTCACAATTCCTGAAGGTTGCAAGAGAGTCTTAACAGACGATGAATATTTCAAGCCCGATTGGCCTACCTCCACTATAGAACTCGTTGGAAAGAAGTCCTTTATCGGCGACATTACATTTGAGGAGCACAAGCGCCTTCGCAAGTTAACAGCAGCACCAGTCAATGGCCATGAGTCTCTGTCCATTTACATGAGATATATTGAAGAGAATGTGAAATTAAACTTGGAAGAATGGAGTGGTATGGGACAGATTGAGTTCTTAACCAAGCTTCGAAAGCTCACTTTTAGGATAATTACTTACATTTTTTGGAGCTCGGAGAGTGAGCTTGTGATGGAGGACATGGAGAGGGAATATACAGCATTTAATTATGGTGTTAAAGCCATGGCAATCAACCTCCCAGGATTTGCTTATCATAAAGCACTCAAGGTTAGGCTTGCAAACCTTTTTTTCAATTTTATTTTTGTTATAATTATATTTGCTTCTAAGGTGGGGTTTTCTTGTTTTTTGAAATTCTTTTTATTATTTTTTTTTTAAAAAAAATCCAATAAAGGAAGAAAAAGAAGCAAAAAAGATCATTTATTGAATTTTTTCTTATTTTTATTTTTTAGTTTTTAGATCCTTTTAAATTAGATGGACCTAAAAATTAATTTTTTTGACACAAATCTAAAAAAATATTTCGATAAATACAAAATAAAAATATGACCTTTTTAATTGTTGCCAAATAGAACCTAAATTCGGGCTTGAAAATTTGAATTTTTCTATGTCAAGTTAACTGTCCAAATAATACTAAGAGAGAGTTTTACATTAATTTTTTTAGTTACTTTAAAATTTTAAAAAGTTGATGTGTCTGGAAAGTTGTTATTTTATTTTGTTTATTTATTTATTGGTGAGTAGGAAGGGTTGAATGACTTCGTAAATTTTTTTAATTGATAATAAACAATCTTTTTTACTTATTTAGTTGACCACAAATGGGGGGAAGGTATGATTTTTTTCAGGGCAATTACACTGACACATGTAATTGGAAAATATTATAAATATTAATAATTAATATCATAAACTTTTTTGTTAATACATAATAATTTTTAAAAACTACCCTGGATAATAATTTCTCCAATTTTTTCCTTAAGACATCCCATAAAACTATACATTTTGAAAACACAATAGGTTGAATACTTCTTTGAATATATTGAATGCATTGTTGATTTTATTATAATTTTCCATGTTTTGAGAAATTAGAAGTTGGAACTAACTTTCAGGCAAGGAGAAAACTTGTGGCTATCTTGCAATCTGTACTGGAAAAGCGAAGGGAGCGAAGAAAGAACGATTCACCAACATCGAAGAAAGACATGATGGATGCCCTGTTGGATGTTGAAGATGAGAATGGAAGGAGATTAGACGATGAAGAAATCATTGATATTCTAATCATGTATCTAAATGCTGGTCATGAATCTTCTGGGCACGTCACAATGTGGGCTACCCTATTGTTGCAGGATCACCAAGAAATGTTCCAAAGAGCTAAGGTAATGGAGTCTTATGTTTAATTTAATATTATCAGAAATGCTAATATTTTAGTACACATTCCGAAACATATAGTAGATTTGATTATATAAAATAAAAATAAAAATAAAAAGAAGAAGAAGAAGAAGAAGCAGAAGAAGAAGAAGAAGAAGAAGAAGAAGAAGAAGAAGCAAATTTAGTGATCTAAAGTGAATTATGTCCTAAAAATTTCCTTAGAATAAAAATTGTCATATGAGCTAAAATTTAAGACGGGTAAAATTTTGATAGGACAAAATGTCAAAAATGAGTTAATAGTACTGATAGAAATGTATTGCCACATGATTAATTTGGGACAAAAAAAAAGAGAAAGAAAATTAGATGTCTAATTTTTCAAATAAAATTACTTTAGAAATATATTAAATTTCTATATTGTAATATATACAAACCTACTCTTATTTAATATACTTTAGAAGTATATTAAATTCTTATTTTAATTCCCATTCCACATAATGAAATGACTCATGTTCTAGATAACAAAGGTTTTGAGTCTAACTAGTCCTTTAGCTATACAGAGTTCATCAGTGTTTGACAAAGGGAACTAGTTGTGTTTGGGTTAATGAAGTGCAGTATTCTAAAGTGTTAGCAAACTAGTTTAAATGCTTAACCATATTAACTAACCTGATCACCTAGTCAAACCTGCCCTTTGTCTTTAACTGGTATTCTGACAAACTATGTCAATTTTGACGAGTTGAAGTTCAACCATGTCTGTAGGTCAATAGAGGTAGTAGTGTAATCTACAAGTTTGTTATTTATTTATTTATTTTGGATAGGTTGTTATCTTTAATCTTTACTTGTGTCAAGTTTGAAAAAAAATAAAAAAAATAGCAGTAATGCTACAAACAAACAAAATTTACAAAGAACAAAAATAAAATATGCACAAAGCGTAATGTTGATAGACACTACATTAGTCATCTTGATTATCTACTTTTCTGAAAAACTTTTGGGTTTGTATTGTTATTCAAAAACAAAAAGTTGTAAGTTCTTTTGTTAATTTTTTAGGTTTTGTTATAAATTTTAAAGTCTATTTCCTAAATACAATATACTGGATTGTAGGCTGAGCAAGAAGCAAGAACATGCCACCTACACAGAAAGGGTTGACACTCGATGAATATCGACAAATGGAGTATCTCTCTAAGGTACATGATCTTTTCTTCTTTTTATTTTATTTTATTTTATTTTTTGGATTAACTCATTAGAACATGCCACCTACACAGAAGGGTTGACCGCTTCTTTAATCTTTTTTTTTCCTCTCTCGTTTGAAGGTGATTGATGAAACACTTCGTGTGGTATCATTCTCACTTATGGTCTTCGAGAAGCAAAAGCAGACGTCAATATATGTGGTTAGTTTATATATAATTGTGAAATTTTCATTTTCTAGATTTTCTCTTTTCTACTTGATCAATTAAAAAAATATATGATGTGTTTGGTTTGTGTTTGTAGAGTAGTTTTTGAGATAAAAAGTACGAAAACTTGTTTGGTTTGCTTTTTTTTCAGAAATGGTTTTGAAAAATTATTTTGGAGAGAGAGAGTTTTACAAGAAGTGATTGATTTGATGTGTATGAGAGAGAGTGATTTTGGAAAGTAGGTAACGAAACAAAATTTGAGATTTTTTTAAAAAAAATTTATTTGATTTGATTACTCTTAAAAAATTATTTGTAAAAAATTTTAAAAAAATTTTTTCTGAAAAACAAACCATACAAAGCCATAGGATGTTTGTGAAATAAAATTATTTGCTACAAATGTCCTTTATTGGGAAAGAAACTCATGTTTAATTTCTCTCACAATTTTTTTTTTACAGTTAGTTGTAGTGTATTTGTACCAATACAAAATCGACCCCACGAAACACGTGTTTTGGCCTTAAGAAATGTGTTAATACACGTCATAGGCGCTACAAATTTTATTTTATGTTATTCTGTTTAATGTTGTGTTTGGTTGAGGGATTTGAGGAGGGATTTGGAAAGAGAAATGAAAAAGGTAAGTGAAATGTGAACAAAAAATATCTATATTTCACCTAGTTTCACACACTTTTTCTCTTTCTTTTTCCAAATCTCTCTCCAACACCTCCAACCAAACACAAGGTAAAAGAAATTTTTTAATATTTCTAGTTGCTAGGATTATCAATAGTCACCTTTGAAATTCTTTTTCAACACCTTAAACTGATTGAATTGTCTCCTTGGATTGTCATTTTTATTTTTTTTTGGTCAACGCTAATAAATGTTTAGAATTAATTCTTTTTATTGTATATATAGTGTGGGTTCTTAAAACATTTGCAAAGCAGTGTCGATAGTTTCTCAAATAAGATTCCCTTAATGGATTGCATATTTTTCAGATTTTGGATTATCTGATTTAGCATTTTTCAACTAAAAGATCCTATAAAATAGAATTTTTGAAGGGAAATCAGAAATTGTATACCAAAAACGAAGAAGAATCTTACAAAGTCATTTTATCAATTAAATCGATTTTTGTCATCTTTAGTGATTTTCTCAAATTTTCTCCATAGATAATTGAAGAAATTTGCTTTCGTATATAATAAATAAAATAAAAAAACTAAAGAAGAAAAGAGATCATTTAAAAAGTTGCTTTCAAACACTAATAAATTAGTACTTTAGCAAATAATTCTGAAGTCGCCATTGTCTAAGTAACCATCTTATGATTAAGGGAACTTAATTACTTGTGTTTCAGGTTATACTATTCCCAAGGGATGGAAAGTTTTGGTTTGGTTTAGGGGTGTGCACTTCGACCCTGAAATCTATCCTGACCCGATGGTATTTAATCCTTCCCGATGGGATGTAAGTTTAATAATATCATGTTTTCTGTACTTATTAATTAATTAATTTATAAATAATTGTTTAACACTGAGAAGAAATTAATTTTTGTTGTTGAGCGTGGTTTCTCACCATCCCTCTGTGGTTGAGCTTGCAAATGATTGAGCTTTCTTCTCAGTGTCAACCTAGTTGGGATTAGGTTTGTTAGCTATGATGCACTTCTGCTCTTCCATCTCTTTATTGATGTTTCATCTCATATGTATGTATGTTTTCGTCATCAATAAAGTTTCTTTTGCTAATCAAAATAATAATAATAATAATAATAATAATAATAATAATAATAATAATTGTTTAACATATGGTCTATGCAAAGCATATTCTACATTTTTTGTTATGTATTATAGACGTTTGGGATTTAATACACTAATATTTGCTTGACATTGTATATAGGGACTTACTCCCAAAGCAGGAACTTTTCTTCCTTTTGGAGCAGGAAGCCGATTGTGCCCTGGAAATGATCTTGCAATTCTACACCATTTTCTTCTTAATTATGAGTGAGTACTTATATATGGATTTTATTTTCTTACTCTAATTGACCATTTACATAATAATTCTTAGCTATGGTCTTTGATATTACTACGAATTATAGTATACAATTGACTATGCGCATGTGTATTGTAAATCAAAGTATTATATTACAGTGGGAAAACATATCAGAATCATACCTTGTAGCGAAGAATCTCGTGGGTAAATCACGTGCTTCCAAAATCTGATCAGTCGACGAATCCAGCAGTGGAGTAATACTACAAAATGAGTATTACCCACACAAGTCACAGTACAAAATGGCTTGATCGTTGTTTTCTGGGAGAGAGTCAGAGAGAGAGTCTGGGAAAAAAAAGGTTATGGGTAAAAACCACATAACGTATATCTGATATACGTATCTCATAGATTAACCATATAATCTGATATATAACCACATATATCAATCTATCCATCTATCCATATCTATTGATATGATAGATATAGATATCTTGAATGGTTATCCAAATAAGTTTTAAATTCAAATTCAAACTTATATGCATATGGTTCAAAAGGTTCAGGTTCAAAGGGTCATGCCACATGGGCGTCCAATTTCGAACATCTCCCACTCGCACATAAGTTGGCATGACACTGCCACATCTCTTATCTCAATCTCCCCAAAAAAGAACAATCTCATACTAGCCAATGCACCATGCGACTGCTGAGAACACCTGCATGTGGGAGCTCTATACTAGAAACTCAAAATGAGCCAGCATAGAGACATCAATCTAAAAAGAACAGAAATAATGTCTCATATACCCCAGACCCATCTAATTACACCAGTCCAAAAAACATCTCTAATCCCTCAAAAGAGCATGTTTGACCCTCTCAATTCTTGCAATATATTCACACTCAATCCGCTTCTCGTACAGAGCGATGTGAGTTGCCGGCAGTGAATATACAACAGTGGTGTAATACTAGATGATCTTCCCTTTGCCTTCATGCCATTTAGTTTAGGATTGACCACTTTCCCAGTGATGTCCCTTAAGGCCGAATCATACATGACCGCAGGCAACATACCAAAGTAGCAGAACATCAACCCCTTACCTTATGACATAGTCAAAAGTCACAAAAGGGTACATAAATGAAAGTCATATCAATAATGACACGTAAGACTCACACGGTGAGGAAATAGGGATCCATTCTCTCACCTCATTACTCAGTCGCCAAGCACATATAGTATGAATACATGTTACGGTGGAGTAACTCTTCCAAAAGAGTGACGTCATCCTCGATACACCGTACAGATATAAGTCTAGTCGCTTTCTAGCGCCTAACTCGAATTCTTTATTTGCTCGCCTTCTAGGCGCCAAATGAGATCTCGCATCTGGCTAATCATAACAGGCATAACATGGAAAGTGGGTACTAATATCCATGCTTGATCCTTAACACGACCTCATCTTAGTTGTAATCAAGGCGACATATATAGTGGATTATTTAAGCCTCTCTTGGCTCCAAATAAAAATAAACCACTAGTCTCATCCTTGCTCGCTTCCAAGCGCCAAGGGCGATTGCTCGTGTGAGTGAGCTAATTTTGCCTGCTGACATCATCATCTGCTAATCATTATGACACTAACCATAATAGTGTCAACATCCCATCATCTCATAACAAATAAGTGATCGATTAAGAAAAATTTGACCACAGCTTGCGCAATTTTAGATTCCAAGCATAACCCTTATCAGCACCTCTTGCGATAAGCATATACAACAGAATCCACCATTTGCGCCTCATATGAAGTGGTTCAAGATCACTACCTCTTGCGTAATTACCTCTCTAAAGATATTTTGGTGACCAATTTGCGTTCATTCTGGATGCGCCCAACTAGCGCATTGAATCTTACAAGAAGCAAATTAATATACTACTAGTAAAGCATTTTATCCACAATCTAATGAGCATGGTCAATGTCTAAATAACTCAGTTGACCATTTACCAAAGATAACACTTATCATGCCAAATACGCCCACATAGCGTACTTCAGGCTCCCACAACAAAAAAGATCAAGGAATATAGGTCATCTGTTTCTCCCAAAGATAATCTGAGGATTCACTTAATAGCTAAGGCTCTGGTTTTTACCGATAAGTCAATGGATTTGCAATTTTGCATCTAGAATCATTCTAGGATATTCTCTATGTAAGTCATCGAAGACAAATCATTCTAGGATATTCTCTAACATTCGCTTGATCGAAATAGCCCAAGGCTTGAAAGAGGGCAAGAGTTGCATTGGCTTAGCATTGGCCGAGACTTTGATAGGCTTAGACGCCTTCCACCGGCGAGAAACAACTAAATTCGCAGGAAGTCCACTACTCTTTCAGGTAATGTTTCCCACCCTGTCTCACATGTGTTTCTCACATCACTCGGCCCTCAGGCTCTGTTTTTTCTCTAAAATCCTTTCTCACTTTTTCTCTCCACATAGACCTCTCTATTCTTTAATCTCTCTTATTTTTCATCGCTCCCCAGATATGGCTCATGGACAGGTTGAAAGTAGTGGACTCTTGCCTTGCATATTCAGCGCGCGGCTATTTCTTTTGCCAACGGCTAGTTGATTTCCCAAAGGAGGGGTGGTGGTGCCATTAGATGTACAGCAGGTCTGCCGTTGACATTGCTTGGTGTTGCCCCTAGTTTGATATGCCCGAGATGAGCTACAGCATGTCTTGATAACCTGGCATTCAGTTGATTGGCTTGACACACTGTGTCTTCTATTTTCCATTCCGACTGAGGCGTCAGTTCGGACACAACCAGACTTACCCAGAAGAGGGGGTAGAGTACCCAACTTCATTTTCAATCCGAGGTTCACAACTAGCTCGATATCCCAATGCATGGACCACAAGAGAACTTCTGGCTCCCACTCCCAATTTCAGTTGCGCTCTTTTTGGCGAATGCATAACTTGGCTTGAGAATGAGGCACAAACCGGACCTACTTTCGCATCTGAAGCTTCCACAAGACCTGGAAGGGGACGCAGGAACACCTGACACATTTGTGCCCCAAGTTTATTGCTTTGATCTGTACTTTCAAGTTTTCCTTTTGAATGTAATAAAAAATAACTTTAATTTGTATCAAAAGGTAGAGAACTCTGTATTGAAATCAATGAAATTGAAGGTTGTGGGCACTGAAAACTTTCCTTTTAGTCCAAAAATGGTTTAAGTTGTAAAAAGATTAATTTGAACAAAATTAACTTTTATTAAAACTTTTCAAAACCATTTTCGATAAGGATCACAATTGGACACACCCGAATCTATCCTTGAGATGTACAACCCCGGATCCAACGAAAAGAAGGTTGCCCTTTGTCTGAATAGCACTGCACTGCACTGTAACTAGCTCTCATAGTGAAGACCACAACCGAACTCTTGGATGCAGAAAATCAAAGATGACCAGAACAATCTCATAGACATAGTTGATTTGGAAGTGTTTAGGCTGGACTTCAGAATGAAGTTGCCTACGTATCCCGAAGATGGGAATCAAGCCTTACGTAGTTCGGTTCGGGTTCACTCAGGTATTAACACTCTCCTTTTGTGCTCTAACTTTTGCCAAGGCTGCTCTCCCTGGGTTTTCAACCTTGCGAGCTCAGTTTTTCTTATTTCAAATGTTTTTGTACTCTAACTTTTGCCTAGGTCGCCCTTTCGGGTTTTCGGCCTAGCGAGCCTCTTAAGGGTGGTATTTCTTCAACTTTTCCATGTTGATTGGTTGGGAAAATTCGAGGCCATCTAGGTCCATAAGAATGACAGCTCCACCCGACCAGATAGATTTGATGATGTAAGGACTAGTCCAGTTAGGTCTGAACTTGTCCCTAGGGGTCATGGATGGGAGCTCGGTTGTCTTTGAATACTAAATCCCCTTCTTTCAGATTCCTGGACTTAACTTTCTTGTTGAAAGCCTTGGCAATCCTGCGTTGATAACCTTAGACATGGTATAATACTTTCAGCCTCCTCTCGTCGAACAGCATAAGTTCCTCGAACCTGTTCTGCTGCCAATCCACTTCTATTATCTGGCACTCAGCCATAACCCGCAGCGACGGAACCTCAACTTCAATCAGCAAAATAGCTTCCATCCCATAAACCAAAGAATACAGAGTTGCCCCAGTAGATGTTCGAATTGAAGTCCTGTAGCCCCAAAGAGCAAATGGCAACTTGCCTGGCCAGTCCCTGTAGGTTTTCACTATCTTCTGTCAAATGTGCTTGATGTTCTTGTTGGTGGCCTCAACAGCTCCGTTGGTTTGCGGCCGATATGTGGGTGACTTATGAAAAGTCACGTTGTATTTCTCCAACAAGTTGATCACTTTTTTCTTGAAGTGGGAACCATTGTCTGAAATGATCTCATTTTAGACTCCATAACGACAGATGATATTATTCCTGATGAACCTGGCTACCTGCGATGCTTTCAGCACTGCATAGGATTGGGCTTCGACCCACTTTGTAAAATAGTCTATTGCCACTAGGATATACTCATGCCCATTTGACCCCTTCGGAGTAATTGCCCCAATAACATCAATTTCCCAGACTGAAAATGGTCATGGTGAAGTCATGTTGTACAGCTTCGACGGCGGGATATTCATGCGATTTACATGAATTTGGCATTTGTGGCATCGCTGAACAAAACCAATACAATCTTCCTCTATGGTTGACCACTAATAACCCTGCCTGAGAATCTTCCGAGCTAACATTACTCTGTTTATGTGCGATCCGCACTCTCCTCCGTGGATGGCCTCCATTAAGTGTTTTGATTCTTCTGCATCGACGCACAGTTTATGCATTCTCAGATGGCCTCATTTGTACAATTTACCCCCGCAGATGATAAACTGAGTAGCCATTCGCCGTATTACCCTTTTATCTTTGGCATTTTCCCCTAGTGGATAAGCCTCATTTTCCCAGAAGTTCCAGATGTCATGATACCAGGGGTTCTGATCTTGTACTTCTTCTATTGTGGTGATCAACTCATAGGCCGGCACATACCTCTGTTCAATAATGATCGGATGCATTTGGACTCCCAAAATGATGACTATCATGGAAGATAGAGTTGATAAAGCGTTAGCGAACTTGTTGTTCTCTCTTAACAGATGCTTGAAGGTTAGCTTCTCAAACTTAGGAATCAGAACGTCCAGGGTTTAGTGATAGATTTTCATCCTTTTTTCCTTAACCTTCCAGTCTCTTTTTGCTTGAGACACAACCAGGTTTGAGTCCTCAATGATGTCCAACCGTTTTGCCCCTAGCTCTAGGGTGGCTTCCAAGCCAGCGATACATGCCTCGTATTCTGCTTCGTTGTTTGATACCTTGAACCGGAGTTTGAAAGCTAAAGGTATGTAAGAATTGTCGGGTGCTATCAGCAACACCCATATCCCATAACCGTACTAATTAGATGCTCCATCAAAGTACATGGTCTAAATCTCTTCCTCGACCTACAGAATGGCCTCATCTGGGAACAAATACTCTACTGCTTCATCCCCCTCCACTAGGTGATCGGCTAGGAACTCTGCTACGACTCTCCCCTTGACAGACTTGCAAGTCATATACTTCAAATCAAATTCAGAGAGAAGAAGCAGCCAACGGGCTAGCCTACCCGTAAGCGCTGGTTTCTCGAAGAGATATTTGATGGGATCTAATCTCGAAACTAGAATTACGGAATGAGCAAATAGGTAGTGCCTTAACTTCCTGGTAGCCCATACCAAGGCCAAGCAAGCCTTCTCCAGCGGGGTGTAACGGGTCTCATATTTTAGTCATCTTCTTGCTCAGGTCATAGATGGCTTTCTCCACTCTATCGTTAAATTCCTGCGCAAGCATGCAACCCATAGTCGTGTCTATTGCTGACAGATACAAAATCAACGGCTTCCCCAGCTCTGGCGGTGACAACACGGGTGGGTTCTATAGATACTGCTTGATTTGCTCAAAAGCAACCTGGCATCAGTCATCCCATTGGAATTTCTTTCCTTTCTTCAGGAGACCAAATAGTGGTTCACAAGTCAAGGTTAATTTTGCAATAAACCGTCTTATGAATTGCACTTTACCTAGAAAGCCTCGCACCTCCATTTCAGTCCTTGGTGGTGGCATTTCCAGGATGGCCTTGATTTTGGAAGGATCAACCTCAATGCCCCTTTGTGTAATCAAGAACCCTAGCATCTTCCCTGCTATGACACCAAAAGTGCACTTCTGTGGATTCAGTCGCAATCGATATTCTCTAATCCGTTGGAAAAATTTCTTCAAGGTGGTGTAGTGGCCCTCTCTTTCCTTGGACTTGACAATCATGTCGTCCACATACACCTCAACCTATTTGTGGATCATATCATGCAAGATCGTGGTTGCAGCTTGTTGATAAGTAGCCCCAGTATTTTTCAAATCGAACGGCATCACCCTGTAGCAGTACGTACCCCACGGCGTAGTGAAGGCAGTCTTCTCTCTATCTTCGAGTGCCATCAAGATCTGGTTATACTTGGAAAATCCATCCATAAAGGAGAGCAACGCATGGCCTGCAATGAAGTCCACCAATTCGTCAATGTGCGGTAGAGGAAAGTCGTCCTTCGGACTAGCTTTATTCAGATCTCTGAAATCCACACACACCCGAATTCTACCATCTTTCTTTGGCACCGGAACAATGTTGGCCAACCAAGTAGGATACTCAGATACTAGCTAGAACCATGTATCTATCTACTTGGTGACCTGTTCCTTAATTTTCAAAGCCCAATCCGGGCGTATTCTCTGAAGCTTCTGCTTGACGGGTTGGGTCTTAGGGTCAAAAGGGATTCGGTGCTATACAATCTCAAGATCGATTCCAGGCATGTCTTCGTAGGACCACACGAAAACATCTTTGAAATCTTTTAATAAAGCGACTAAGCGCTCGCGTTCCTCCGAAGATAAAGTGGACCCAATCTGGACCAGACGCGGATCATTCTCAGTACCTACATTAATTGAAATGATTTCATTAACCAGGGGTTTTACAAACCTCTCATCCTCTCGATCAATCAAATGTTTCAAAACCAAAAGAATTACTTCCTCGTCGCTTTTATCAAAATTTTGAAAGTCATGATCAATGCAATATACAAGTGGCACAAAAAAGTACTTAGAAATAGCCGTGGTACCATTCTTATTCAAAGTTTCCAGCTCGTCCAATTCCTCAGTTACAACCAACTAAAAAGAAAAGGAAAAAGACGACCTGAACAAAACAATGGCATCTGGGTTATCAACCCCAGGAATACCGAACTCCGACTCAGAAGAACTAGAATCTTATTCTGACTCCATAGACTTTGTGGAATCAGATTCTGGTTCACTACCTGATTCAGAACTGTTGGACAAAAAGTCCTCCTCGAACTGCCAAACGAGGGAGGGTGCGATAGATGCATTTAGAATACCACCGGAAGGGTCCACAGCTGATTGATCTCTGATCATGAAAATGGTGAAGTCATCCCCCAAGCTCTCCGGTTTGATCTGAGGATGCGAAAGGAGACAAGCCAGCGCTGCTCCTATCTCAAATTCACTGCCATTGGACTCATCCTCTGTACTCTGTTCAACCTCGGCTGGTAGGTCAGTCTGTTCTTCTGCAACTTCATCCCCTTGCAACTGTAGATCGAAGAAGATCTCAAAGCCGGGAAAACGCTACTTCTCAGAGTTCAACCATGGCTCAGGAAAGCTGCAAAGTGGGAAATCTTCCCCCTCCCGGACAAAGCGGCCGTTCAGGGTTCCAAGAAGGGGTCTATGCACCAACTCATAGTGCTTCCCACCTTGCTTAGCTTTGGCTCTTCCTGTCATTTCCTTCCCTTTTCTCACCCAGCCCTCTCTGGTAGGCGTATAACCTAGACCAAAGGTATGAGGGTTATGTGGCACTTCGGCCAAAGCAGCAACACCCTTTCGGCCGCTCCTTCCCAATCCTATTCCGGGTACATGTTATAGCTTATTCATGAGGTAGACTGATTGGGCACTGATGTACAACCTCTCATCAATAGCCAAGATATCTTGCACCACCCGGGCCTCAGCCAAGGTAAACCTAGACATGAAAACATCCTCATCACCATGTACAATTTCCAGTACCAGTGTAGTGACTTCCGGCGGAGGGTGTATAGAAGAATTCCCAAAAACAATTGTTACCCCCTTCCCGTAGGGGTACTTCAACATCTGATGCAGAATGGAAGAGACAGCTTTCACTTGGTGCAACCACGACCGTTCAAGGAGTAAGTAAAAAGTGGCCGAAACATCCAGGACGTGAAACTCAATATCCTGTTGTGCTGGGCCAACCTGCATTCTGATCCGAACTATCTCCATCACGTCCCAACTTGTATTGTCATAAGCCCGAATCACCTAGGCTGTTGGTACAAAGTTTGCTAGCTTCAAGCCAATAGCATAGGCCGTGCACGATGGACACACATTAATTACAGACCCGGTATCAACCAAGACGACTGGTATCCATTTCTCTTTGCATTCAATAGAGATGTATAGTGGTTTGTTATGCGCAGAGCCCTCAGGCGACAATTCCTTATCTATGAAGGTCAAAGTCGGCGAAGCCCCTCCCGGGAAGACCAGTCCCACTAACTGCTCAGGGATTGTGTCGATAGAGAGCTTAGCCTTATCCATTGCTGATAGGACGGCTTGTTTGTGCACCCATGAAGCCATGAGCAATCCCCAAATAGATATGTCTGCTTGAATCTTCTTTAACTACTTCAGTACAACTTCTTCTTCTAACAGTTTCTCCTTCTATTTCTTTGCCACTTTATCTTTCCCCGATGCTTCTGGTTGGTCCAGGTGTGGGGGTTTAAAGTACCACCCGCTCCTGGTCATGTGATCCACTTCTTCGGAATACTAAGTATCATCTGGCAGATTCTATCCCTAATCTTTATCCGTGTGGGCAAGATGCAAATCATCATCTTCCCACCACATTCCTTCAGCAACCGACAAGCAACTGTTCAGTTCTGTTACAAATATTCTCATATCCGCATCACAGTCAATCCTCGTAGGGCCTTTGGCTTTTCTAGCCTTTTGATCATTCTCAATTCTTTCATGCTCAAACCGCTTCAGCACGGCCTCCTGTTCTGTATTGGCTGTGCTAACGCTACTCAATTCTTGAGCAAAATTCTTAGTACCGGTGCTCTTCGGCAACTTTCCCTTGTCGTCGATCGTTCCGGCCATTACAGTAATTCCCGTTTCCAACTATTCCTGGTTTGGTTGAGACCCCTCATCAACATTCGGTTCATCATTGAGCCACCTCGTATTATCTATTGATCCATTCATATCAAACCATTCAATCTATACACTCTCCAAATCTTGTTCATCGAAGAACTGCAGATTACTGATGTCCTCCTCAAGCTTGGCTAAGTCATCCAGCGCCTAGCTTGGTCCGTCCTCCTGGACTACATTAACCTCCATTCCCGTCGGTAATTCCACTCCTGGTCTGGCCTAACTAGTTGGCACAATGTAGCGACACGGGTTGTATTCCTCTTCAGTTAAGCTCACGGAGCCCTTAGGCATGCCTTCTTCTACCACAACCACCATCATAGGTTCGGGTTGGGACGTGGACGCGCTCATCATGCACAAGTCTGTGCTTTCTGGGATGAACAGCGCTGGCTTAGGTAGGTGGGAGGGGGTGATGTATACACTGGGGTTGTACGGGACGGCCAATGTGTGGATAAGGTTTATTTGCCAAGGTGAAGGGGTTCGGTTACGTTGTGGGAGAGGATTTGTAGTGACGTTAGGCTTTTGAGGAGGCACTATCACTTTGTTGTCAATGAGATCCTGAATATCATGACGTAATCAAAAGCATAGGTTCGTGTCGTGACCATGCTGTTGGTAAAAAGCGCAATATTTGGCCGGGTTGTGTGTAGGAAGGAGGGGATTAGGCAATGGGCGCGGTTCTAGGGGCTTCAGATGCCCTTTTTTGATCAGGACCCTCAAGGCCGCAGATAGATACATGTAGAGTGGAATGAAAACCCTTTGGCAACGGGGTTGGTGTTTTGCAGGTTGTGAGGTGGTTTCGGCAGATGTACCAACAAAAGGGGTGGCTATTTTTGGTGTGGTGGTGACCATACCAATATCAGAAGTCCTTGCAGCTGCATTACTACTTGTAGCCGCATTGGAACTGCGTGTAAAAGCCCTCTTGGGCTGTTCTTTCTTGTGGTCTATCAAACCTGTTTCATTGCATCCTCTATCTACACCTTTATTTCATGGAGGTCAGCAAATGTAGGCAAAGATAAGACTATCATCTTCTGTAGCAACCTTGGTTGCAAATTACGGACGACCATTCTGATCTGATCCTTTTCAGCTGGCCGGGTGGTCATCATGGAGGCCTTAGCCCTCCACCGAATGACGAAATCGGAGAAGCCCTCCTTCGGCTCTTGGCGAGTTTCTTCGAGATCACGAGTTGTGACCTCGATTTGAGTGTTATAGGAGTATTAAGCAATAACAGCCTCAGCCATCACTTTCCAGTTCCTCTTTACAGAATCCTCAAGTTTAGCATACCAAATGGTCACGATGCCCTGCAAGGTCCGGCCAAAGAGGGATAACTTCTGTAGTCTAGTTAGGCCCATTGCCCGCAAAATGTCTAAAAATAGCCACAAGTAGACCATGAGATCACCCGAACCGTCAAAGTGGTCTATATGCAGCATTTTAAACCTATTTGGGAAGGTCACCGCTGCATCGGTATAGCCATCCTCTATATTTGGGATCGAATTGACACCCTAAGCTCGTTTGAAAAGCTTCTCAAGCTTGCTCACTTTCAATGCGGTAGAGTCGACCTCAAACTCAAACAGTGCCTCCGTTGGGTAAACCGGTGCTTTGGATGTCTGGATGGAATCGGATCCACTGGGATGTCCACATTTTCCTGGACATTAGCTGTGGGAGCAGGAGCTCTGGGTACTGGAATGTTTGCAGGAGGTGGATAGGATACATAAGCTGTTTTCTGTTGCGGCTGTTGTTGTTGTAGCCTAGCAATCAACTCAGCCTGTTGGGCTGCAATTTCCACTTGGCGGGCAGCATCTAACTGCATATTCTCGATACTCTGTTAAAGTTGGTGCATCATATCCTCCATGTTGTCTAGGGGGTGCTGATCTATCAGAACTGGTGTGTACTCTCTTTTCGAAGTGGAAGTAGAAAATTGGACTTCACTGAAGGAAGGTAACTGTCGAACCGGTGAGTTATGTCTGACTCTCCTCCGTCTTGTAACTGGGGGTAGCGAAGCAAACACTGGTTGTCCTCTTACAAGATCTCCAGATCGGTAAAGTCGCCTTACTCGAGTCCAGAGGGCTTGGGGGTAACTGCCTTGTCTGACGTAATTGTGAAACGCTACCTTGCAAAAAGAAAAATAAAGCAAAAGAAACAAAAAATCAGAAAACGCACAACACCTCAGCTCAGACAGAAACAACACACAGTTGAAATCATAAGCTGGACGACTGTACTCAGACACTAATTTTTGTACCAAATTTTCTGCCTCAAAACTGGTACCCTCAAACTGATACCAAGACTTGCAACTGATATATACATTCCTGCAGAGTTATACTCTAAAAGCACGTATTAAGCAAGCGAGAGCCAAAACACCCCTATGATGGGGTAGGGTTGCCCTGTCCAAATCTCGTCAGGAGCTAGGGGTTCACTCCGCAAACAAGTAGTTTCATACAATCTTGCATTGGGGTGAGCAACATGTCCTAGTTTGGAACAGTCTTTATGGCTTCCGATATACAACTAGGCCGATTGGTCAAGACTACCTAATATACCTCTCACACTTAACACCAAGAAGTGAAAGGAGGATCAAACAGTACAGCGGTAGTCCAGATCCAAGGCTTGCGTTCCCATCGTGGCAGAGCCCGCAACCGGTCAGCTTTATGGCACGCTTTTCCAAGTGAGCCTCCGACAAACCGTTCAGGAATAGCAAATGGCAAACACTGTGACTTAGGCGCACCGATGCAAATGCAATACAAAGAGACACATAAATGCAGATAAAATAACATATCATGAGTTCGAGTCAAGTTCTCTAAATCCCCAGCAGAGTCGCCAGAAACTGTGGGCTCACCTTTTTTCGCTCCCCCACACCTTTCGGAAAAGGGTTTCAAAAGAAAGACCCTCACAGTTCGGACTCTCCTTGCGGTTTTGAATCTAGCCTCACAAGTGTAATGTGAAATTGATAATCACCAAAGAGTCCAATCCGGCAAATCATTTTGAAAAATCGATTTTCAATGAAATAATGCCAAAACTAGACTGCTTTGCCATATTACAGAGTCGCCACCTAAATATTTTGTTTTTGAAAAATTTAAGAAACCCTGACTCTTGCCAAAGGCCACGTGTCTGTCATTACCAAAGTTGTCTCAGCTCGAGAACTTGGGTACGAGGGGGGAAGGTCATGAAATGAGCACCCCCGCTCGCCCGATCAAAAGATCGACCTCTACTAATCATGATATATTGTTTTATAAACCTCATATGTTCTTATTCTGGTTATTAGCTAACTTTACCATGTGATGCGCACAAGCAAGTATAGACTAAAATCGCAAGAATTGGAACAACTCAACTCATGTTTGTTTTCGAAAATGATTTGAATTTGCCATCCTCAAGTGGGCTTAAAACATGATTTTTCACGCCGCAAAGTGGGCTTAAAACTCACACTCGTTGAATTGTTCCAATTCAAACAATCAAGCCTTCATCCATAGGCATTCATGCAATTAAGAAAATAAGCACATAACCTCATGGCGATCATGTGAAACATGGCATTATGGCAATCACTCATGCAAGCATGCCAAAGCGTAAAAGCTTACCGAGTACTCCAAGCCAAAACAAAAGCTAGTTAGAAACGATGCTTGATCCTAACTATACAAGATGCCTAATGCAACACATGCAATAATGCAATAAAATAGGCTCGGCTACCTAATCATGGTATTTGCAACACTTTGATAGCATGCTTTGAAAAACATATTCAAAGAAGTATTAAAATAACAATGTAGTTTGAATGATGCGCCGAGCCTCGGTACATACAATACGAATGAATGATGCAAACATGTAAGCATAAGGTATGCTAATTGAAACATGTCCCTAATCTAACCATCAAAAGCGGATAAATTAAAGGGAGAAAGACGCGGGGTTGGAAGACATGCACACACGCACGGACACTTATTACAACATTGTGCCCTCGTGAAGGAGGGTCCGAATGAATAAGAGCTAAGCTACTCTAAGCTAAGCTAATCAAATTAATCTAATTAAACTAATTAGACTAATTCTTACAAATCAATTGAATAACTAGCAAACTAATTACTAATTATTACAACACTTTAACTAATTAGTAAATTAGTTAATTAAGACAAATGCGCACTAACTAAACATGTGCGATATTAAACTATGCTGCCATTGCTCCACCTCGGGAGGTCGAGGATGCATGCACTCGATTTTTGCCCTGAAAAGCCCTCTGGTTTGCTCTCGAAAGGCTCTGTTTGCAGGGTTGAACACATTTCAGAATCTTTCTGCTCCACCTCACCGAGAATTTGCTGAGGATTGCACCATTGGCCTACCGGCCATCTGCCGGCCAAAAGTGAGCCTTTCTGACCAAGAATAAGGCACTGTCGGCCACTGGTGAAGCACTGTCGGCCACTGGTGCTCTGAGTCACCACACTGCAACAGAGCACAAACAGAGAAAAATGAAGGTTTTTCCAGGGGTTTATTTGTACTGCGCCTCTCCTTATCATCTCAAATCCTCAAAGGAGTGGCTCACTTGGATCCAAAACCACCAACCAAGCATCTTCAATGCATGATGGTCAAAGAACCAAGGAGTACAATTTCATTGTGTGCAAAACAAAACAAGACTCAAGACCACCACCTTATCATGTGTGATCAAAGGCAATGGAGACCAAGCATATTGGCTCATTTCATTATTTTGAATATGAAATGCTCCAATCTTCCTTGTGTTCAATATAACATCCGATTGAACACATGCAATGCAACACAACATGTTTATCTTGCTCAAGTTTTACTTATCACTTTCGTTTACTCATTTTAAGTTACCAACTCATTCTTTAATTTATTTAGTCCATTGGTGAGAGTCCTCTAGAGAGAAAGAAGTTTTAACCAACGGATGATGTAAGACAAGAGAGAGTTCATGCCGTTGGTTAGTAGAAACCCTCAAAAGAGGATTAAAACCATTAAGCACAAACTCTATTTCAAGCTTAAAAGATCCAAAACTTGAAACGACTCTCAAAAGCAATTAAAAGTGAAACAAATGAGAATATGACAAAGCTATATATGCTGAAATTGCATGCAAAATGACACTACAACATGCTTTTAACTCAAAATAATGATGTGCAAAGCTTTAAAACACCAAGCTAGTGAAGGAATTAACCCTACAACTATGCAATACAAGCCTCAAATGAATTAACCAACCCAAAACAGAGCCAAAATAGGTCAAAATAGTGGCAAAAACATGTTGAACAAAATCTAAGTTAGGCTAGAAAAACTTGCTAACACACAAAGCTATCTAGGCATGCAAACAAGACACAAGGTGGGGTGGCTAACCCCTCATATTTTGGACTTCAAAACATGGTTTTTACCACTAAAAATCCTCTGAAATTCAGTGGTTAAAATGGCCAAAAAAGTTGAGTTGAAAGTGTTAGAAGATAGCACAAAAGCTTTAACTAACCAAGGAACAAAAGAGTGAACCACCCCTAACTCAAAAGGAACCTCAAACCACCATTTTTAAACCATAAAAACAAAGATTTTAAGAGGTCAAAACCAGCCTTAAAACAGTATGTAAAGATGACAAAACAAGCATTTAAATAAAGCTCAAAATACGAGTGTCCTACCTCTTGAAGACAAGATGCAATTTAGGCACCAAAACCAAGCTAAACCAAGCCAAAATCCTCTTCTGAAGCTCAAAGAGGACCTCAAGTAACCTCAACACAATGGCGATCAAGTTTGATTAAGGGTTCATATGCAAGAGTGTGGAGAATTTAGGCTATAAGGCACAAAATATCAAGAGAGAGAGAATTCTAGGGAGAGAAAGAGAATTTTTTTGTCTTCAAAATTTTCTAACCCCTCCACATGCAAGAGAGGGTTTCTATATATAGACAATGCAAAATCCCCTTATAAAGATCCAGCCACACACGTGTTGGAAAATGCTTCAATCTGTGCAAACAACTGGCACAAAATATTAGAAAATATCTACTAATACACTGGTGGCCGGTCGGCCATTAAGGCATATCAATGGCCAGCAGGCCAAGAGCCATGGCCGGCAGTGCCCAAGGGTGGCCGGCAGGCCATCAACAACATCATGCTGAAAGGACCTAAACATGGTCCAAAGATGAGACAGAATAGATATAGGGTTTAGAAAACTCAAACCTGTGGCGTTCTGCTGCGGACTTCGAGCGCTCGACGAGCAATCAAACTCATCATCGGATGTACCTGCAAGAACATCCAAGTCTTAAGGACAGTCAAAAATGGGGTGTCTACATATGGAAATTGTTTCTTTTTCTTTAAAAGTTAGTTGATTTTAAATTTCAGAGACGAAATTCCTTAACGAAGGAGATTATAACGATTCTGGTTTAGACCCGACCCATTTATTGCTTTTAGATCTGAGAAGCCTGTGTGTTTGGTTGTTGTTCAGCTCATTTCCATCTTATTGTTTGTTGAGTTTGGTTATTGGGAGCTTCGGTTGTGTTTGAAACAAGTTGGGATATTTTTTTTTTCAAAGTTTTGTTGCCCAGAATTTTGCTTGTTCGCTCAAACGACATTTCTTGCGCTCGAGAGGTCTTTTATAGTCTGTAAAACTACTAGGAGTTTGAAATCTTTGCTCGAGCGAACTTTTACAGGTATGAACTATTGGGAGGGGGTCATTGTACGCTCGAACAGTGATTTTGGTTGCTCAAGCAATGTCACTTATTGTATCTGTTGCTCGAACAACCATTCCTGCACTCGAGTGGTCTATGCATATATCAGTCCGAAAGGAGTACCTTTTTGGATCACTTTTTCATCTCTCTCTCTCTCTCTAAACATTCCAAAACCCTAGAACTACTCTCTCTCTAGTTTTTATCTTCAGCTCCAAATACTTTCAATCCGTGAGCTTCCTCACCCTAGTCCTTTGGAGAAAAACATTGAGCACGTTGAGAGCTTTATTTTGATTAGAGCATCTAGTGTTTTTGACACCGTTATGTTCTACCCATCTTTCTTTCGTATCTTCTTCTTTGAGGTAGGGATTCCTTTGACTGTTTATATGATTTTTAACTTAGTTATCTGCTCTTTGAAAATGGGTTAGTTATTTGGGGATTTTTGGTAAAACCTAGGGTTTGGTTTGAAATCAAAAGAGGAGTTTTCGAAATTGATTCTTGAAAATTGTTGGGGGAAAATGCTTATGGATGATTTGGGTTGAGATGATAGAAATCATTTCTTAAAATTGATTTTGTGAGAAAATGGGGTTTTGCCCTAATTTTGAATAGTTGGAGAATGTGAAACAAAATGGAAAATATTGTTGGATATTATGAAATTGGAACAAGGTTGATGTTGATAATGATGGTGGAGTTGGATATGTATTATCACTCCTATTGTAATTGATGAAATTGTATATTTTGAATTGAGTTTATTTATGGAATAGAAATATCTATTTTGGGTTATCAATGGAGGATAGTCTTGATTGCTGTAGATATTGTATGAGGATTAGGTCGAATTGAAACTAATTTCTCATACATTGTGCATTGAACATCATTTCATATTGAACATTTTAAATGTCTTGATTTTGAGAAAAATGGGTAAATACCTTGGTGAATTTGGTTAGGGGGTGAGGTTATGGTTTTGTTATATTGGCTTATGTGTCTTTGGTGAAAGTCCAGAAACCCGCATGATTAGGTGCCAATGCTTCCGATTAGTACTGGTAAAATGGCGTGGGTAGTGCTTGTATAGCCTACTGGCAGACACGTACCTAAAGATTCCCAGTATTTTGTATCCACTGTCCTGTTTTCTGTATAAAAGGATTATTTTCATGAATTGACATATGATCTGTCATTGCATGGTTTTTAAGATGAAAAATGAAGAATGTTTGGAAGTGACATGCATGTGCATTCACCATACAATTTTGCTAAGATTTATATACTGTGTTAGAGTATTTCTACTAGGTTTTGGCTCACCCTATGTGGAAAACAACTTTCAGGTGCTGATGATATGTCTCCACCAAGAACATAGCTTGGGAGGACTCAGAGCTTAAGGCTTTTTTTTTTTTATGTAAATATTTTGTTCACGTCTCGAGCTTAACCATAGGGCATTTCCTTATTTGATTTTTATTCCCTTTCTACTCTTATATCTATGTCATATGCTATAGATTCAGAATCTAGGATTTGTGAATAGATATTGCATATGTCACCTTTTGTAATGATCACAGATAAAATGAATAGAAGATATAAGATTATTGATCAATTGTATCATTGTTATGAGTTGGGTTCAATGTTAATTCTTTTAGCGCGTTACACGGTAAGTCTTGCGTTCGAGCAAATTATGCCCACAACTCAGGTATGCAAACTTTGAACAAGCATAACTCTCTCGTCCGAACTCTATTTTGGGTCATGTCTAAATCGAAACCCTGGAAACAAACTTGCCAATGGTTCTAGCCTTACATCCAGATTCAAAGTGTGGATAGAAAAAATGGTAAAATAGTAAAGACTGCTCATAGAACAACTATCTAAATCAAAGTTTTTGGTCCAATCTTACTTTACTGCTACAATGCCACACCAAACAACGTTCTAAAATTTACTAAAGAGGTTCTTATTACAATAATAAGAGGGTCAATAGCAATCCAACTAGTCTAAGGAGTACGAAGTGTTACAGGACATCTAGCAGTGTTTCTTGTAGATTTCTTGAGGAATTGACCAATGTTAGCATATCTTGAGTGATGTTGAGTCTCTTACCCTACCAATTTTTTGCATCTCCATTACTTTCCCTCTGTTTTTGTCTTTTATGATATGAGGAAAAGGCTACCTCAAAGTCACCAACCAAACATCTATCTATTATTTCCATCATTTTCTCGCTTAGCTTCCATACTCTTGAGCTTGAAAGCCACCGATGAGTGCGGAAGAAAATTGTATTCATTGTTTGAGGGGGAACATTCACATTTACTCAACAAATACTCACTAGAGGTTTCACGTTTCTTAGTTATTCGCAAATTCTCTTGCTAGAGGTCCAGCCATCAGATTACTACTAAGTCAAACTTCAAGAGACACACACAATTTTCTCTTGAGATCTATGTTTTTCACATGTTACATCACTTTTATTCCTGAGGAATCTTCTAGAGATTGTGCACATTGTGTTTTCAAGTAATTGTGTTTCTTGGATGTTCTTTTGTGTATTGAGGTACTAATATGAAATTCATTGCTTGCTCTACCATATTGCTTTTTTATTTCAGTTTTATTCTTGTTTTTTGGTGCTTGTTGTTGCTTTGGTGGGTTTGGTGTATTCATTTTGGAAGAGTATGTTGAGTATGGACTTGTGGGGAAGTGGTTTGGAAATACTCTTCGGATCTTGGGGGATGCTCGTGATCCTCAAATAGACACCTGAAAAGAAATGAACACTCTGGTCGGGGGTGCCGAAATTAGCACTCTGACAGACAAGTCAGTCTCTTCTCTCTCTGGATTACTTGTATTTTAAGTTAAGCATACTAGTTCTCACATACCTCTTTCTGGCTGGTGTTCTTCTATTTATATCCTCTCTTTCTTGGGCCTTGGGGCTAGGCCCACTTTCTATTCGCCGTATAACTATTTATTCGGCTTTTTTTGTTACAAACCGCTATTCACTTGGCCTATTACTCAATCAGTTGTTTGGCCGGATAGGGTAGGATTTAAATGTGCAAGACGGGGCCGAATGCGATGCGTATATTTTGACTTCCAGGTCTAACTATTTGGCTTCTCTACGGCTCATGATATTCGGCCCCCACAATTGCCCCCCAATCACTCCACTAACGACAGTTAGCGGGAGTGTTGGGTTTTGAACTCGAAAAGTCAGAGCCGAAATTCGGCGGCTAACCTCATTTCAACGCGGAGCGGATGTCAGGGCACACGCCTCTCGGTTATCATTTCAACTTCCCGCCCCTTCCTACGCTTCCATTTATTGTGATTTAAAATCTTGTCGTCTTTTCAAACACACATCTTTGGATGCTTAAAAGTTTTTGGACTGCCTTCTAACTCACATCTGCAACTTCCATTCAACCTTCATTTCCTCTCTATTTCTTGTAAGTTTTCTTCCTCTCTGTTTCCTTTCTGTTTTGAATCCCTTTTCCTGGTTCACCTTTAGTTTAGTACGCTCCTATAGGCTGTCTGAAATGGCAAAGCATCTGAAAAACCTTCTCTCCGCGGATCGAATCTCTGGCTTTCGACGCTATTTTTCCATCCCTGATGATGTCCGTCTGTCACTTGTGACAGACGGCACCCTCGATATGGAGAGGGCTGATGAGAGCTCCATCGTCTTCCCTCTCCTATCAATTGTAGAGGGTGGAGTCCGTTTCCCCCTTCACCCATTCCTCAAGGCTGTCCTTCGCCATTGGGGTCTAATCCCTTCCCAACCCAATGTCAACTTTTTTAGAATCGTAATGGGGATTGTAGCATTAAACTGTCGCTTAAGATTAACCTCAGCATACCTGCTATTCGGCATTGCTATGCCTTGGCCAAGTCTTCTGGCCGGCACGGGCGCTATTTCCTCAGGGCTAAGGACACCGACCATCAGTTAGTGACCATGCTTTCTAACTCTGGCAAACGAGTCGATGATGTGATGGTCGTTGTCCGAGGTGACTGGAAATTTGGTGAAGGCGAGGACCGTTTAGATCCCATTCTTAGGCGGAGGGGCGAACCAGGTGGCCATATAACCCTTTGCACTTATTTTTGTTGCATGTACAAGAGTTTATATTTTTGGTCTCATGGTTCGATTTGTGTAGGAAACGATTTGAAGAAAGTCTTGACTTCGACCGACGACACCGTTCTCTCAGAGATCAAAGTTGCACTGAAATACTTAGGTCGTCCAAGCCTTCAAAAACGAGGGTGGCACACGTTCTTCTTTAATATGAGCTGACGTACACGTTCTTCTGCAATACGAGCCGACGTACACGACCTTCTCGGCAGCACAAAACATCTCGATTTTGAAGGGTGAAAAATTTCTTACGGCTCTTATTTTAAGCAACTTCAGGAACTTGCGCCAGATCGGTTTCGATGGATCTGATTTGGAACATGCGGAAGTCGCAGAGGTTGGAGAAGAATCAGGCCAGTTCGAGGCCGAAGTAGACGAGGCCTTAAGGGTAGCCTTTAAGGAGGCCGGCCTTAATTCAGCCAACCTTTCGTCCACCTCGGGTCGAGAAGTTTACGACGGCATCTTTATTGAGTTAGAAGATCTTCCCGGCGCGTACCCCGAAGATATGGCTGGGTTGTCACTCACGAAACTTACAAAAAAGAAAAATGCCGAACGAATGGCCACGCGGCAGAGAACAGAGGCCATTCGAGCGGAGACCATTCGATTCGAAGTGCCACCAGCCGTCGACGTTGAGCCCCCCTACCTGTTATTGAGGAGATGACTCAAACCCAAGATGCGGAGTCGGGGCCGGTCGTGCCGGCAAATCAGGAAGCTGAACGAAGGGCGGAGAAGCGTCCTGCTGAGGTTGAGGCTAGCTTTGAAGAAGACCCTGCTGACAAACGGCCGCGTCTAGAGGAGTCGGATTTGGTTGTGTCGTTTGTGGTTCAACCAAGGATAAAAAATATGCCGATCTCCTTTGATGCGTCGGTTATGAAAGATCCAGCCGTGGCGCTGAGCATGGCTTAATCTGTTTCATTGTTGTCTAATAAGGCGGCTTTCCGCTCAGAGCCAGATCTTTTGGCAATAGCGTCAGCCACTCAATCGGCTTTTCTGGTAAATATCTTGATCTTGCCTTTCCCTTTTATGCATACCATTTGGTATTAATCTCCTGTTTTGCAGACGGTCGGAAGGATAGCCGAGTTAGGCCATCACCAGCACGACGCCATCAAATGGATTGGCCGTTTATAATCCGAAGTTGAGGGCCAAAGGAGCCGGGCCGAGTTCGATGCGGCGTGGGCGAAAATGGAGCCTGCAAGGGCCGATGCTGAAATGGAGAGGGCAAGGAATGCAGACCAGCTCAGATTGGCTGCCGAACAGAGGGCGACTACGAGCGACGCTGCGCTCAAGTTAGCCCAAGAGGCGATCGCCAAACTTGAGGCGGACTTAGCAGAATCAAAGGCGGCGAAAGAAGTAGCCGACTATGAGGCTAAGAAGGTGTATGAGGCTGGGCAAAACGCTGCTCTTGCCAATTACGTGGAAAAAGTCCCCAAATTTGAAAATCGGGAATTCAAACACGGCTGGCTCAAAGCCCTTGCTGCTACTAATATGACATTGGCTATGCCAATTCCATACGAGCAAGTGGATATTGAGCCGCTGGAGTCTGACTCCGAGGATTGATGAGGGTGATAGTAATTTTTGTTTTAGGATTTTGAATGTAATGTTACAGCTTTTAATGTTACAGCTTTTGTTTTAGGATTTTGAATGTAATTTTTGTTTTAACTTTTTATCTAGTAGTTTTCACATGTAAAATGGCTATAGTCTGTGCCTAATTTTACTAATGAAAATTTCCCTTGTACTTCGCTGTTACTTGTGCTTAATGTTTCTATTGATGCATGGTATTGCTTTTTGCTTTTTTGGATGAAGCATTGGTGTATATGTGACGATTAGATAATTAGGCAACTTAATAATTTACCATCGTAGAATAGCCGATCAGATTAGTAAATTTGCCCTTGCCCCAGCCAATTTATGAAGTCCAGAGCCGAATATAATTAGTTCATGGAGTGACTGCGGCATAAATTGATCGGCACAACGCCCAGGCGACTAATTTACCATCGTAGAGTAGCCGATCAGATTAGTAAATCTGCCCTTGCCCCAACCAATTTATGAACTCCGAGAGCCAAATATAATTAGTTCATGGAGTGGCTGCGGCATAAATTGATCGGCATAACGCCCAGGCGACTAATTTACCATCGTAGAGTAGCCGATCAGATTAGTAAATCTGTCTTTGCCCCAGCCAATTTATGAACTCCGAGAGCCGAATATAATTAGTTTATGGAATGGTTGCGGCATAAATTGATCGGCACAACACCCAGGCGACTAATTTACCATCGTAGAGTAGCCGATTAGATTAGTAAATCTGCCCTTGCCCCAGCCAATTTATGAACTCCGAGAGCCGAATATAATTAGCTCATGGGGTGGCTGCGGCATAAATTGATCGGCACAATGCCAAGGCGACTAATTTACCATCGTAAAGTAGCCGATCAGATTAGTAAATCTGCCCTTGCCCCAGCCAATTTATGAACTCCAAGAGCCGAATAATTCGATCGGCATCTGGCTTTTGGAGTTTAGCATTAAAGAAGTTGCCTCGAGGGCGCTGCATACATTAGAAATAAATGGGGTGAGTTCGTGCCAGTGATTCCACTTATTCTTGTTCAGACTCGATTTAAACTAGCTTTAGATAAGTGCGAATGTCAAATAGGCTGTTCTTCAACAGTAGAGGAGAAGGACGAACATTGGCTGAGCTAGACACTGCAATAAATCGCAGCAGCGAGCCTACACGCATGGGAGGGAGGACATCCAGGGAACGGGAAAAATGTCAGCCCCCAAGTCATCGAAGTAGATCTCCTCGAAAAGAAAAATAGCAAAAGGGAAGCTCCCCGCGACCGAGACCGAGAAACGAGCCCGACGCGACGCCGCGACCGTTGAGTTTTGCAGTTTTCATGGGGAATAAACCGATGATGGAGGCAGACTCCATCGTTAACGACCTAGGTGTAGCAATCAAGTTCGCTTGACAGATCTTTCCACCGGAAGTTCAACGGTCAATGGTTGGTCGACAAGATTTCGAAGTATTTCGAGAAGGCTTCCATGGGGCGGTGAAAAGGCTGTATGCCGCTTATGAAGTCGGCATGCGCCTGCGCGCCGTGCGACGAGAAATAAAGAAGAAGGACGAACGAATTCGCTGTTTGGAGGCTCGTGCGGAGGAAGCCGAGCGTGAGCTTAGGGAGCTTAGGAAGGCTCAAACCACCGAGCCGCGTGCAGTAGGTCAATCTAATCTGGTCGTGGAGAAGAGGGTGACCCAACGGCTGTTAAGTCACGCGATTGCCAACCGAGATACGACAAGTATGTTCGTCGTAGAAAATGTGAGGACCATGGGTTATGAAAAAAGCTTCCACGAGGACCGGAAGGTTGGGATTGACAAAACCAAAGAGAAACTTGCAGAGGAGGTCTGCCGATGCGAGAACCAGGGCTTTAGGCACGGTTGGATCAAGGCACTGCAAGCTGCAGAGGCTTTCCGAGTAACGGGCATTGATTTGGCGTTGTCGCTGTACCAACGTGATCACTTTTCCTTTTCCGCCTTCGAAGTTGAGAAGAGTGACGATAAAGGAGACGCCGGATAAATATTGACATTGTAATGCTCAAAGTAGACATTGTAATGCAAAATTATGTAATTATTGGTTAATTGAATAATAGTACACTTTCTACTTCAAGTGTTTTCAAGTATTATTGTACTTTCTAATTATATTAGTACACTTCACGCCAATCGATTAATCTAAGGATGCATTTTATTTTGAACGTTTGGATGTTTTAGTCTACGTTTATACGGCATGTTTCGCCACGCATTTATACGGCTTGCCCCATTTCATTTTGAATGTTTACAAGTTTTAGCCCTCGTTTGTATGGCTTGCCCCATTTCATTTTGAATGTTTGCATGTTTTAGTCTACGTTTATACGGTGTCATGCACTAATGGGGCTTTGAGTTCAGAGACGGCCAATCGCCATATCCACGAAGGGTGCTCTGAATCCGGAGGCTTAATCGGCCCAAAGGTGTCATGCACCAGCAGGGCTCCGAATCCAGAGACTTGTATTGGCCAATCGTGATATCCATGAAAGGCGCTCCGAATCCGGAGGCTTTATCGGCCCAAGGGTATCTTGCACCGATGGGGCTCCGAATCCGGAGACTTGATCGGCCCAAAGGTCTTACGCCGATGGGGCTCCGAATCCGGAGATGGCTAATCGTGATATCCACGAAGGGCGCTCCAAATCCGGAGGCTTTATCGGCCCAAGGATGTCTTGCATCGATGGGGCTCCAAATCCGGAGACTTGTATTGGCCAATCGTGATATCCATGAAGGGTGCTCCGAATCCGTAGGCTTAATCGGCCTAAAGGTGTCATGCACCGGCGGGGCTCCGAATCGGGAGACTTGTATTGGCCAATCATGATATCCACGAAGGGCACTCCGAATCCGGAGGCTTTATCGGCCCAAGGGTGTCTTGTACCGATGGGGCTCTGAATCCAGAGACTTGTATTGGCCAATCAAGATATCCACGAAGGGCGCTTCGAATCCGGAGGCTTAATTGACCCAAAGATGTCATGCACTAGCGGGGCTCTGAATCTGGAGACTTGTATTGGCCAATCATGATATCTACGAAGGGCGCCTCGAATCCGGAGGCTTTATCGGCCTAAGGGTGTCTTGCACCGATGGGGCTCTGAATCCGATGACTTGTATTGGCCAATTGTGATATCCACGAAGGGCGCTCCGAATCCGGAGGCTTAATCGGCCCAAAGGTGTCATGCACCAGCGGGGCTTCGAATCTGGAGACTTGTATTGGCCAATCGTGATATCCACGAAGGGCGCTTCGAATACGGAGGCTTAATCGGCCCAAAGGTGTCATGCTCCAGTGGGGCTCCGAATTCGAAGACTTGTATTGGCCAATCATGATATCCACGAAGGGCGCTCCGAATCTAGAGACTTTTGAACTGAATTACGCAATGGGGAAACGGGAAACTTTGTATTTGCAAAAGTGAAGTATGTACATGGTGAACCATTCAAAACTAGTATCATTCCCCACAGGTCGAGTTTAATGATAAAATTTACGTAAGTGCGTTGAATTCCAAGGCCGTGGCAAACTTATTCCAGACATGTCTTTGAGCCGATATGCCCCTACTCTTGCGATCGAATCAACTTGATAGGAGCCGTCCCAGTTAGGATCCAGTTTTCCATCAGCTAGCTTCCTAGCAGCTGGGAGTACCTTCTTCAGGACCAACTCTCCTGGTGTGTAGCGTCGCAGCTGAACACGTTGATTATACGTCTTAGCAAGCTGCTGCTGATACCGCGCCATGGATGCAAGGGCACAGTCTCTTCATTCTTCAATCAGAACCAAATCCAAGGCTAGCATCATGTCGTTTTGGCCCATATCAAAAACTTTCGATTTCAAGGTTGGGAGGCCGATCTGCAGGGGTATTATTGCCTGAGTTCCAAAGCATAAAGCAAACGGCGTTTCCCCAGTGGATCGCCTCGGTGTAGTTCGATGAGCCTATAACACACTTGGTAATTCTTAGACCCATTTGCCTTTAGCTTTCTCCAACCTCTTTTTGATGCCGTTCAGGATAGATTTGTTAGAGGCTTCAGCTTGACCATTGCTTTGTGGATAAGCCGGCGTGGAAAAGTAAGGCCGGATAACATACTTGCTGCACAACTCTCGGTAGACGCCATAATCAAATTGGGTGCCGTTATCTAAGATAAGTGCTCTTGGAATGCCGAATCGTGTTATGATATTTCTCCAAACAAAACGCTTCACGTCGGTATCTCGGATGTGCGTTAGTGTCTCCGCTTCTACCCATTTTGTAAAATAATCTATTGCGATAATAAAAAATCGCTTGTTACCCGGGGCACGAGGCAGTGGTCCGACGATGTCAAGTCTCCATTGGGCGAACGGCCAAGGACTGGTTATGGAGCTTAGCTTTTCAACAGGCAGGTGGGTCAACGGGGAGAACTTCTGGCACTGTTTACACTTTTTCACGTAACATTCGGCATCGGCTCTCATTGTCGGCCAGTAATATCCCTGTGTCACAGCTCGATGAGCCAAAGAGCGCCCGCCAGAATGGGCGCCACAATTGCCTTCATGTATTTCAGTCAGAAGCTCTTCGACTTTGTCTGGATGCACGCATTCCAAATATGGACCAGAAAGGGATTTTTTATAAAGCTTTCCTTGCGGATCCAAGTAGTATCGCAGGGCTTTGTTTCGCAGTTTATGCGCTTCTTTCTTGTCCTCTGGGAGCTATTCAGAAGATAGGAATACAACAATGGGATCCATCCAACTCGGTCCAGATTCTATGACATTGACTTGGACTTCCTCCGAAAGGCCAATGCTCGGCTCTAGGATGAAACCTACTTCGATGGACCGTTTAATCTCTGAGTTAATGGCGGAGGCTAGGCAAGCCAGGGCATCTGCATGTGTGTTCTGATCACGTGTTATCTGATTCAATTCATGGTGGTCGAATTTTGCCAGCAAGAAGTTAGTCGTTTTCATGTAAGCCGCCATACGATCATTTCTTGCCGCGTACTCCCCCTTTAGCTAATTGATCACCAGTTTTGAATCGCAAAATACAAGCAAACGCTGAACACCCAGAAGATGTGCATTCCGCAGACCGGTTAGAAGGGCTTCGTATTCGGCTTCGTTATTTGATGCTTCGAAGCCGAGCTTGACGACTTGCTCAATTATTGCGCCATCGGGGGCCATGATTACTACTCCGGCTCCACTGTCCGTTGATTGGATGATCCATCACAGTAAAACTGCCAAATGTCTCCAACAAAAATTCTCTAGTTCGGCTTAGGTCAAATTTCATCCGACTTTAGGTCGGCAAGACCCCCGGTGAATTCGGCAATAAAGTCGGCAAGCACCTGTCCCTTCATTGAGGTTCTTGGTAGAAACTGAATGTCATAGTAGCCGAGTTCGAGAGCCCACCTTGAGACGCGTCCTATGCTTCTGCACTACGTAGTACTGATCGGAGGGGGTAATCTGTTAACACCCCGATGCTATGCCCCTGAAAGTAATGCATCAGTTTTCATCCGGCCATGACTAGGGCTAGGATGAGTTTTTCCAGCGGAAGGTAGCGTGTTTCGGCGTCAACCATTGCCTTGCTCACATAGTATACTGGTCGTTGCTCCCCCAACTCTTCCTTTATTAGTACGGCACTGACAGCCCAGTCGGAAACTGCCAGATACAAAATGAGCGGGTCACCTGCCAAAGGTGTTGTCAAGCGTGGCACTGATCGGAGGTAGGTCTTAAGGCCGTTGAAAGCAGCTTCGCACTTGGCAGACCATTCGCTCTAGTGTATGAGAGAATTGTTGGCAACGATCTGTGGACCGACTGATGAACCAGTTGAGTGCGGCCCATCCCCATTAACTTTTGAACCTTTTTCACTGAACGAGGGGAGCCGAGTTCCAAGATTGCCGTGATTTTCCTCGGGTTAGCTTCGATTCCTCGGTGATTGACAATGTAACCCAAGAATTTGCCAGAGCCGATCCCAAACGCATATTTGGAAGCGTTTAGCTTCATTTTGTATTTGTGTAAAATGCCGAATGTCTCTTCTAGATCGACTAGATGGGTTTGCTGTTCTTTGGACTTGACCTTCATGTCATCAATGTACACTTCCATAGTCTGGCCGAGTTGCTCTTTGAACATGGCAGTGACCAGTCTTTAGTAAGTTACCCCTGCATTCTTTAGCCCAAAAGGCATAACCTTATAGCAGTAGGTTCCTCTTGGGGTGAGGAATGCAGTTTTGTCTTGGTCCTCCGGATGCATGGCGATTTGATGGTAGCCTCTGTAAGCATTGAGGAAGCTCATACGCTAATGACGTGCCGTCGCATCTACAAGTTGGTCAATTCTGGGTAGGGGAAAACAATCCTTGGGGTAGGCTTTGTTTAGGTCCGTGAAATCAACGCACACTCGCCACGTCCCATTTTTCTTCTTCACAACCACAGTATTAGAGAGCCATGTAGGGTAGGTTACTTCCCTGATTGCCCCGGCGTCAAGCAACCTGTCAACCTCCTCAACAATGGCGGCAGTGCGCTCTGAGGCTGATTGCTGGCTTTTCTGAATGATCGGCTTGCATTTAGGGTCAACATTCAATCAGTGCTGCGAAATAGATGGATCTATACCTGGCTTCCCGTATGGAGTCCACGCAAAGATATCAAGGTTGCTGAGAAGGAAGGAAATTAGCTGCTGTCTGTCGGCTTGATTCAGAGAGGCGTCGACCATGAAGAACCTGTCTAGGTTTCTGTCGATTTCAACTCGATCTATGACTTCTGTGGCCTTTTTACTTGGAAGCCGCCCAACATCGTCGAGGCTCTCGTGATCCAGCACCTCAATAGAATTCACTTGCAACTTCTTTGGCGTCTTTCCAGCAAGGAGATAGCATGCTTGTGCTGACTTCTAGGAGCCACGGATTTGCTCAATGCCGCGTTCTGTAGGGAAGCGTAGCAGCTGATGATAGGTGTTTGGCACGGCCTATATAGTATGCAACCAAGTTCGCCCTATGATGAGATTATACGGCGATGGTAGCTTGACGACCAGGAATTCCACATCCATTGTTTGGGAGCCCGCTCGAATGGGTAATGTAATTTTTCCCAACGGGTATTCTGGATTGGCGTTGAAGCCGAATAGTGGATAAGGAGCCGGAGAGAGATCCGATTCGGAGAATTCGAGTTTGGTGAATGTTTTGTAATACATAACTTCAGATGTACTCCCCGGATCAATGAGTACGCGCTCAACAGTAAATCGGTTTACGCGTAACTCGATCACCAAGGGATCGATGTGGGGAAGTGTCCCTCCGACCAAATCTGAATCATCAAAAGTAATGCTCGCAGCTTCATGGGGCCGTTTATCCAGAGTGAGTTGACTTCGAGGGCCGGGATTCGACTAAATCGTGTGCACTGCGGATGAGATTGGCAGGCTGTATATCACGTGAATGACACCAGGTGGAGGGGAATCCTGTCTTAAGGCTATTGCCTTGGTTGAGTTGCCTTTTCGGATGTACTATTGTAGCCGACCATATTGTAACAATTCCTCCAGTTGATCCTTCAATGCGTAACAACTCTCAATTTCATGGCCGTGATCCTTGTGATACTCGCACTGCCCGTCTTCTCGTTTCGGGAGGTCCCATCATTTTCGACGGCCATTTGAAGAACGGAAGATGTTGGATTTTGGACATGACCGTGCTGATCAGCTCTGACAACTCCGTATATTTCTTGTCGGCGCATCTTGTGCGCCTGCTATCGACTTGCAGTTGTTCATTTGCTCGGTGGGAGCATTGGTCGCTTGATCGACGAGAATCCCGTCTCTTATCTCGTTTAGCCCGATGCCGTGGTTCAGGGCTCTGAAGCGGCACAAAATTTAGCGACTGTGCAATTTCAGTGGGAGCCGTCTTGTTGGTCACATTTTCGGCTTTAACCCGCAAGGCATCATCTTCTACTTTACAGTATTCTTCAACTTTCTTCATTAACGACCAGACTGTTTTGGGGGGCCGTCTGGTCAAAGAACTGCGGAAGGCACTGCCGGGATGTAGCCCCATCTTGAAGCCGATAATGGCCATGGAGTCATTGCAAGCATCATCTACTAGATTAAAACATTCCCAATACCACGTCGAATACGCACGAAGGGTTTTCCCTGGTTGAATCTGCATTGCCCAGAGGGAATCGGCTTGCTTTGCCTGGACCTCATTAGTGATAAACCTTGCCCTGAAGGATTTTTGGAGTTGATGAAAACCCTTGGTCGAAGCCGGCTCCAGTTTATAATACCTATTGACAGCTAGTGGTCCTAAACTGCTCGAAAATATTCTACACATGAGAGCCTCGTCGTCTGCATGCAGCGTCATGGCTTGCTTGTAATGGCGGATGTGATCGGTGGGATCTGATTTACTGTCGTACAAGGTGAATGACGGTGCTTTGAATTTCTTGGGTTGCACTGCCCTTGCGATCCGTCATACAAAGGAATCGTGTTGGTCTTCTTCGTCTGAACTGTTTTTTCTTCGCTTATGCCTTATGCGTGGACTCTCTTCAGAGGAACTGGTGGTTTCGGGTCGTCCCTTCTTCTTGGGCTCCGGGGATAATGAGTTGGAGTCGCTATCAGTGTCTTGTTGTCAGGCTCGAAGTCGTCGACCACCTACCCTCAGAGGTCGCTCCGGATTTGGGCAGACAGCTTGTTTGAACTTCGCCACTTCCAAGGCCAAGTCTTGATAGAGACGTTCCTTCTTAGTGATCATGTTCTCTAACCCCTGTTCGTTTTGCTTTGCTTGTTCCATGATCGCTTGCATTGTCTCATGCTCTGAAGTCGAGGGTGAGGCGAAGTTCAAGGCCTGTCTTGCGGCGATAGTCTCTGGTCCAAACATGTTTGTTGGGGTGAGGTCGTCTCTCTGTGTGGTTTCGTTAGTGACTATCGGAGGGTCCTCCGTTACGCCCGCCATGGATGTATTTGAGTATTCCCATAGACGGCGCCAATTATGAGGAAGTGGTTTGGAAATACTCTTAGGATCTTGGGGGACGCTCGTGATCTTAAAATAAACACCTAAAAAGAAATGAATGCTCCGGTGGGGGTGCCGGAATTAGCACTCCGACGGATAAGTCAGTCTCTACTTTCTCTGGATTACTTGTATTTTAAGTTATGCATACTAGTTCTCACATACCTCTTTCTGGCTGGTGTTCTTCTATTTATATCCTCTCTTTCTTGGTCCTCGGGACTGGGCCCACTTTCTATTCGCCGCATAACTATTTATTCGACTTTTTTTGTTACAAACCACTATTCACTCGGCCTCTTACTCAACCGGCTTTTTGGCCGGATAAGGTAGGATTTAAATGTAGAAGACGGGGCCGAATGCGATGCGTATATTTTGACTTCCAGGTCCAACTATTCGGCTTCTCTACGGCTCATGATATTCGGCCCCCACAGGACTTATTTTGATTGGTGTTGTGAAGGAGTTTGGTGTGTGTTGATTTTGCATATTGCTCTATGTTGCTTATTTATTGCATATTATTCGCTTTTATAGTCTCTTATCTCTTACTTTTGTTGTCTCTGTCCTTGCCTTTGTGGTTAGTATATGTTCTTTTGTTGTTTGAGTTCCCTTTGTCAATTCATGACAAAAAGGAAGAGATTATTGAGGTGGTGTTGCATGATAGCATGATGCTCTTTTAAAGTTGTTGCATGATGGCATGATGTTCTTTTAAACTTTTCATATTGTCATATGCTTTATGCTATCATATACTCTTGTGGTACTAATAGTTGTTTTGCAGATTGTGAGCTTAAGATTTTTGTTTTTTGTTGTTTGTTTTGAGTTTGGGTGATTAGGACTTTATTGTTAGGTGTGTTTTCTCACAGAATTGCCAAAAGGGAAATATTGTTAGGTTTTTGTAATTAACAATTTCGTTTGACAAATCTCTGTTCAAATATAATTGCATTTGCTCTTTTGTATCAATGAGTTTATGAGAGTTTAGATGCGAATCTAACCCAATTTGTGCCTAAGTAGAAGAGTTTGTGCTGAAGGAAATGTGTGCTTGAGCAGGGGAGTCATTGAGCTTGTCAAACTTCTTGGATAGCTCGAGCGGTCAAGTATGCTCTTGAGCGCTAATTTGGATTGTCTAGTATTTCAGACTGTTTTAAGAGATATTGAGAGTTTTTTTTTTTTACCGCTCGAGTGGTAAGTCTTGCACTTGAGCGAATTGATAGGTAAAAATTGGTTTGCACCGCCTATACTAGTCTCACAACTTGAGCGGTCTTCGCATCCCTATTCACTATAATGTGTCACGGTTGTGCATTTTAGGATTTAACTCATCCAGAATTCTAAGAGAGAATGAGAGCTACAGTGTTCTATATTGGAAGATGTTTATAAATTTGTTTCCTTGATGAATTGAGGGTGATTTATGGATCAATAGATTTCATATTGACAATCATCAAGGGTTTTCTTTCGTTTAATTCAAATTCATTGAGTGATGTTCATTGGTGGATTTTAGAGAATTCGAGCTTGAAGCTTTGGTGGATTGTAAAGTGACTCATCGTCATGAATTCGACATCAACATTGTGGATTCAACATTGGGCAAAGCAATTCCAAGGTGAAGATAGTGGTAGAATAGGCACATCGGGTTCAATTTAATTTGGGCGTTGATTCATTAGGTAATTGAGGATTCTCATGTCTAATTCATTTATCTTCTTAGTAGATTATTTTGTGGTTTTGTCACGTGATTTTTTTAATCACAATTGGATGTACTCCGATTATGTTTTTTTCACGTTATATCATTGGATTGATTTGTCGTTATTTGTTTGGAAAATGTAATTCGATTCTTATTTAATTGAATTAGATCTACTTGTATTTAATTAGGGATTCTTATTCATTGTTAAAATTAGATCCTAATTGTAAATTACTATTTTGGGATTTTTAAGATTTTCACTGGCCCTGTTTGGTAGAGCTGTGGGAAAGTAATTATAACTTATACCCTAACAACTTATAACTTATAGCTGTGAACATAAACTGATTTTTGACTTATAAATTAAGCTTCTCTTCCCCCGCTCAAAGAATAAGTTAATTTTTGACTTACAAAAAGTTATAAGTTGTGTTGTTAAGCTGAACCAAACATATCAAAATAGTTTAAATTAAGCTAAAAGCTGAAATAAGATGGAAATAAGTCCTACCAAACAGGACCACTTTTGTTTAGTAATTTTAACTTTTCAAAATTAAATACAAAATTAAATGACTTCATATTTTTAATATTGCTCAAATCTGCTCTCAAAATGGTTTCATATATGGAAAGAAGTTTTGATGCTTTGATTCTCACAATGTTTGCACCAATTATAAAAAAATAAAAAAATAAAAAATTGAAATAGCAATGAATTTTTTATTTTTTATTTTTTAAAAGAACAATTAATGCTCCTAAAAGAATAATGGGATTGGAAGAGGCCTTTGAACTAGTCTCTTAATTTTAATTGAATGAATAACTCTCTTATTTCTAAATAAATTGGGATCTCAATCAGTTGATGCCTAAAGGAATGGCTTTAATGGTCTCTTACTTGGGCCGTCTCTAGTTGCATCGTCGAATTGGGTTCAGTATGTGTCGATACTTGTATGGATTGGTTCACTTATGGAAAATTATATAATATTAATTATTTATTTGTTTTTTGGGAATAAATAATTTTGCTGCGATTAGTTTTGTGTTGTTTAATGCACTTTTTCATCATGAATAGTCACGTCTTATTTTTTTGACTATGCACGTATTAGTTTTTATAGTTGGTAACTTGTAATAGTGTAATTGTTGACTTTTTAATTACAACGGTGCTAGGGATTTCTAAGTGGGGCACCCCAGCACCCCAGTTTTTTTTCATTGGTCGGTTTAAATTTTTTTTTTTTTTCTTCTTTCCTTCCAATCACCCACAGTCACGTGGGGTTGGGGTCATTGGGGTCTGTGGGGGTTGTAATTTATACAACTACACAATTGAGAAAACTCAGTTTGATCAAACTTTATAGACTCACACATATATTCAAATATAAATCCATTGGTAGAAAAGAAATGATTATTAGATAGATAAATCCAATATAAATCCATTGGTATAAATCCATTCTTTTCTTATCAATGGGTGATCAAGGAAGCTTTTTCATTGGGTCCATTTGAGGAGGGTGATTTATAGAAAATTAAAGCAAAAAACATGAGGGGGGTGAGGTAAGGATCATTGAAAGAAAATTAAAAAATCATATACATCTATAAACAGTGGAGGACAATTTTTTGCAGAGGGGGGTGAGGTAAAACTAAGGCAAGGGGTCGATTCTGACTGATTCGGTTTAATTTAGTCAAGATATATTCAAACAAAAATACTTTTCACAGCATTGACTCAAAAAACTAAAAACAAAACTCATCATTTCAGTCAATCTAAGGTGATTATAGATTTTATAGCAAAATAAACATTGAAAGTAAGGTAAGGTGATTATAGATTTTATAGCAAAATAAACATTGAAAGTAAGGTACGGGATTTTATTGAAAAAAAGAAAAAAAACAGATGGGCTACCAAAAAAAAAATAGGGGCATGTACATCATATTTAGGAGGGGCATATTGAAAAAAATACATGTGAGACACTCATATATAACTCAACAAATCAAGAATATAATACAAAGAAAATTACACATGCAAACTATATTCACAATGGTAGCCAAATCATGTTTTCTATGATTAGTGAAATATGCAACTCACTGCATGTCTGCCAGGAGGTGGGGATGAAGAGGTAAAAACTGCTTCAATATAAACCAAACGATTAAATACCTATTTGCCCCAATCTATCACAGAAGCTGAAATTGAATGACAAAAATAGGAGTTAAAAATATGTTCCACTGATTAAATACCTATTTACCCCAATCTACCACAGAAGCTGTGGGAGTTACACTTACGGATTCAAGAAATTCATTCACGATAGAGAGAGAGTTCGAGGTTTTAGTTATGTATTCAAACAATTAGTAGCAACTAACTTGCGCATTATTCAGGGGAGCAATAATTCAGAAATCATAAAATCAAGATTCCTTACTTTGATGAAGAATCAAGAGAAGTTCCACACATTTGATTTGAGGGAATAATAATTCAATAATCTTGCAACAATGATAATTTATAATAGAAACTCCAAACATAATGAAAAGAATGTTAACTGAACAATCAAAAGAGATCCACACCCAAAAGTGATTTCACTTTATTGCTCTGCAAATGCCCAACAAAATGCCACTCAATGTCCTCAGGAAGCTGCAAAATGTTCAACAATTTCAATATCAAGCATCTTCTTACTCCACACAATCTCAATTCCAAAACAAACTTCTAGAGAGAGAGAGAGAGAGAGAGAGAGAGAACCTGAGGTGCTTTTTCGATGATCTCTTAGACATAGTTCTCGCCGAAACAGCGATGACCAGAGTCGTAGACTTGGCGGATGAGAGAGATGGGCTTGGTTTTGCTCACTGCAACCACCCTCACATCATCGGCTATGCGCCCTGATCTCTCAGCAGCCTGGCGGACTCGGTGGAGCACCGCTCGCAGAGCCGTCGAGGCCGCACCCTCCACGGCGGTAGCAGCCATCATCACCATTATTTTGATTTCTCTATCTTTTCTGGTGGTTCGGAGTCACTCTCCGACAAATGTGGAATCTCCTTCACCCGATAGAGAGAGAGTTCGAGAGCAGCGCCAAAGCATCGAACATTGAAAAAGAAATCGAAACAGAGGGAGAGTGGAGAGATAGAAATCGAGGAAATCTTACCTTGCAAGCCGAGCGATGAGGGAGGGTTGTAAGGGGAGGAGTGAGCAGCGTTAGTATGAAGAGGGAAGAAGAAGATCAGAGAGGGCGAGAGAGGTAAAGAGGAAATGGGGAGAAGACGTGGCTGAGAACAGAGTGGGAGAGAGAGAGAGAGACGTGGGTAGGTGGAAGGCTGATGGAGAGATGTTTAAGCGGGAATCACATTGTCTTTTATCATAATCTGTACCATTAATATATTCTTAGAACTGATCTTGGCCATTGGATCAAAATGTATCTCACATACATTTTGATACATTTTTCAAAAACCTTTGTGTCTTATTATATAGATAGTTTGAAACTTGTAATAGTGTAATTGTTGATTTTTTAATTATGATATATTTGACATAAATTTTTAAATATGGTTTTAAATAAGAGAAATTAAAAATACTATTGCCCTATTTCAATGGCAAAGTTGTCAATTTGATAAAATATAAATTAGTTAGAGAAAAATAAATGTGAAAAAAATATTTTTGTATTTTTAAAAATTATTTCTACCTACCAAATATAAAATTATATAAAAATAATAAATCTTTTATATTTTTTTAATATTTTTTTACTAAATTAATTTTTAGTATGTGTTTGGATGATAATCATGTAATGAGTTGTTATTTTTGTTCTTTTTATTTTTATTTTTTTATTTATATAGTTATTTATTGTTAATAGATATTTTTGTATGGTTATCATGTAATGGATTGTTATTATGATTTTGATGTGTAATCGATATATTTAATATATGAAATATTTTTAGTTTTGGAATTTTTGATTTAATAAATTGATTTAATAATGACATCAAAGTTGTTGCAATGTTTGACTTTTGAAAAAATAGAAACTATTTAATGAAAATAAATATAAAAAAAATTATTGTAAAAAATAATTTTTACCCTCTCAAAAGATAAAATTATATAAGAATGATGTGTTTTTAATTTTTTTTTACCAATTTAACTTTAGTTTCATAAAAAAAAAAATTGAAAATAAACTTTGAAAACCAAATCAAATAGGAGTTTATAATCAAAAAAGTTCCAGCATTATTTATTTAAAAAAAGGCCATTACATTTCAAATAACATATAGATTAACTAACATAAAATAAGTTGTATGGGGAATTGTCCTTGAAATGAACCGGTTTTAAAAAAAAATATCTTTGATTGTCTTTATTTGAAATAAAATTTAAAATTTAGAATCAAATATATTACAATTAAAAACTCTAGAATTAAAGTGACAAATTTTGAATTACAGATACACGCTTATAATTCGTCCTTTGACTAATCTAAACCATACAATCATGTATACTTGTGTAAATTGTCACAAGTATTAGATGGCGTGAATTGAGGGGAAAAAAAAATCGAAACCCAAATTTGTGTAGAGGTGTGGACGGAGAAGTAGCGTGAATTAAAATAATTAATTTTTTATTAGGGTTGTTCAAAAAAAAAAATGGTGAAACTAAGTAAATTGATTCAATCCGGTCTAGGGATTTGATTTTTATTAGTTTCAATTATGATTTTAATTTTGAAAATGGTGAAACAATTTAATTCGTTCTGATTATTTGTTCCAAGACTTTGTTTATCATTCCGAACCAAATCGGACAGTCACATATTTATTTATATTTTTATATGTAAAAATAAAAATATAAAATTTCTTATAAGATTCAAACACTAATTTTTATTATGAAATTGATTAATTATAACCAACTTAGCTAAACTAATTATTGTAAGTATGCTAACTAACATAAAATATATATCCCAATTATTGTTATATGAAAAATTTTAAAACAGTAAAATTGAATTGAATTAAACCGATTTTTATGGTTCGGTATGATCCAATTATACAAATTTAACAGTTTGATTATTATTCCAATTAAGGATCCATAAGAACCAGTTTACTTACTGATTTACTCTAAAATCAGACCAATGTGGGCCACGAACATTCCTTTTTTTTTTTTTTGGAACAGAAAAAGTAAATATAGATTATGGTAAGACAACCCAATTAACAGGAAAGACGTGTGTAAACTCCTACTTCTTAGATCCTTTTACCATTTTCTTAGATAAGTTATAACAAACGATGTCGTTTGTAGCTTGGATTACCTTATATACATCCCTCTCTCCTCCTCCAGCCCAATTATGGTCCCTCTCCCTCGCATTCTTTCCATCCAGTGGTCCGGCTCCACCCACCGTCGATAGCTTCCGCTTGTCTACACCACCATTACCAAAAGGTCAGCCTCTCTCTCTCTCTCTCTCTCTCTCTCTCTCTCTCTCGCTTAGATACACTGTTTCACACACTTTTTTTTTTGTAATTTTTTCTTGTTGATTTTGTATTGAGGGAATTTTTGTGTTTTTGTTTTTCGGAGCTTCAATTTTGTGAATTTGGTCTAGCTTTAATACACAAGTGGAAACCCTGTAGATAAAGAAAAATAGTGGTTAATAAATCAAAATTTTTTTGATATTGTTAACATGATCTCTGTGGTTTGGGTGCAATTGAACATTTGATTGAGTCTTTTTGATTATGTATTTTGTTGATTTCTTTCTGGGTTTTCATCCTGTGTGTATAATTCTCTAATTGAAGTAATGGGCTAATTCTGTTTGTACAATATTAGAATTTTATGGTTTTTGATATATAATTTTTAGGGAAATTTTAGGGTCTGTTTGGTTTAGTTTTAGAATTATGATTTGAGTATGGAATTGTGTTTTGAGTTTTGAGTTTTTGAATCATGATTTAAAAAGAGAAAATTTGTCTGATAATGAATTTTAAAAATAGTTTTGGGATGATTTGTACTTTTTATTTATTTATTGATTGATGTATAGAATGTGAGAGGAGAGAGGAGATATGAGAGAGAAAAAGTAATTGATTGATTGATTAATAATAATAAATAAATAAATAAATAAGAAGAAGGGAGTTTTGAAAGTAATTTTGAATTGTAGTTTTGAAAATTGTTTGGTTATAAATTTTGATTCAAATCATGATTTGAAATAGAATTGAGTTTTGAAAATTAAACCAAATGCTAACTTAGTGTTGAGAGATCAAGTATATTTGTTTATTTATTTCATTTTGTATGTGAATTATTTGGTAGTTGATTTGGTGTTTTTTTTTTTTTTTTTTTTTTTTTCATTTTGTGTTTGAATTATTATGAACAAGTACATTGTAACTTTCATAGTGTTTTTAGCTGAAATGGGTTTATGCAATTATATTTTGGGAGGAATGTTAGAGACTCACAATGAATGGCATGGGGGAGTTAGGCTGCAATTATATTTTGGGAGGAATGTTAGAGACTCACAATGAATGGCATGGGGGAGTTAGGCTCTACATGACTGAGTTGATGACAAATAAAAAATTGACATGTAGCCTACCATGGATAAAATTAGGGGGGTCTTTTTAAGAGGTCTCAATCCTTTTCCACCTTTTAGGGTAAATTAAATTGACTTCCCTTGAGATTTGAAAAAAATAGAGTAAGCCCCATAAGTTTGGCATGATTGCATTGGACTCTCTTACGGTTTTAATTCACATAACATTTAGCCCTATTTCATCAATAATTTGTTAGTTATATGGATGGAAAAATGATGCTGTCATTTGTTTTGTACTAAAATGTATATTTTATTTTGTTTATCTTTTTGACTTCACACCATCTGCATTAGTTCCCATCCCTTTAGCCTTACCAAAAGGGAGGTCAGTGTAATAATGCCGAAATTGTGAGACTTGTTGCACTTTTTCCAAACCTCAGGCAAGGTCAATGTAATTCTCTGTATTTTATATTGCTTACTATGCTGATAGATATTATAAAACTACCAACATTTACATGCACATTTTGTTTCAATTTCATAGAATGCTCCACTTTCATTATCTTCCTTTCAGTTTGTTGTTGAATTCTGTGGCGAATTAATATCAAGTCTGAAATAGTAAATGATGCCGAATGGACAACAAAAGGATAAGTGGTAAGGAAATGCAAGTAGAATTCCATGTATTTGGCCATGATCTTTAGACTTGTAGTACGTTAATATGCATTAAGAGAAAATAAAGGTCCATAGGTCCATATGGGTCAGATCGAGTTGGGTTTCCCTCTAGCCCGTTAGCCGAACCAAACACATCGGGTTAGAAATTTGTTAATCCATTGTTGACTATCTAGCTAATCAAACTTGATTGTATCAAGTGGTTCGATTTGACGGTCGGTTCGGTCATGACCGGAAAAAATAAAAATAAATAAAATAAAACCTGTGTAACAATTGAAAAAAAAAAAAAAAAAGGAAGAAGGCAAATCTCAATTATGAGATATATGCAACCAACAAACAGATACTTACACAACTCATTTGAGAAATAGCATAGAAAAGATAAAAGTGAAAGAGAGAGGAGTTCGATGAGGGGAGAGATTTTCAATCCTCCGATATAGTCACTTTTCACCACCATCAAAGACAAGAAGGGTGGGTTTCCATTGGATGCAGATTGTCGGTACCCCATTGCCACCATCAAAGAACAAGAGAGAAATAGAAGAGAGAACACCAAATGCGAGAGAAATAGAAGCGTGAAAGAACTGATGAGATATTACCACAGAGAGAGAGAGAGAGAGAGAGCATTGAATAAAGAGAGAGCCTTGAAAATGAAATAGAAGAGAGAGAGAGCTGATGATATATTGTTATTGTTAGAGAGAGAAAGAGAGTGCATGTTGGGTGGATAAACATTGAATGAAAAGAAAGTCTTGAAAATTATAACACGCCATCATGTGATCTGCCAAAAAAAGAATTCCTAGGAAATAACCTATAACCTTTAGTCTTTCAATAATAAAAAGATAAGGTGTAATCTTTAAGATTGGATACTTGAAGCTTGCACCTTATCTGACACAAATGCGGTCGGTTCGGGTTTAACCAAATTATTTTGTAAGAGAATTGACAATCGACCGGATATTCAAAAAAAATCTTACCTTTCTGCCTCTGGTCGACTGCTGACTGTTTGTGGTCGGTTCTAATCGGGTCGGTCGGATTTGTTGGGAAAGGCAGTTTGATGGACAACTGTACTTTAAAGATTATTCAGTGTTGTACAAGGGCAAGCTCAATGAAAGAGCAAAAACTTCGCAATTCATTGCACTATACACAGTTCAGAATCTTGATCAGTTGTAGATGAGTGATCAATCATTTGCTCTGTGAAGATGAATCCAATGATCTCACCATGTAGCCATGAACCGGATCCACTTCAGCTTCTTGGGCTCCGTTGATCTATTGTGTGATAATCTCACTTTTAAGCTGTAGTTCTCATACAATAGAAGATAAATAAAAACTGAAGTTGTGAGAGGATAGGTAAGAATCCACAACCTACAAAACCAGCACAGACTAAGACTGAGACTAGAACAGCAATCCATGTATGGTAGTGGTGTTGCTGAAGAAACATATAGAACCTAAGCCATTTTACCCTCAACTCAAATGTGTCTTTCAGATTCATCCATTATGAAATATAAAGAAAATAAAAAGAAGGAAAGATGAAAAAGAAATATTTGTATGATTGAAAGAAATTCAAGCAAGAGCAATGAAGACTTGAAATAAAAATGAAAGGAAAATGTGGTGTTATTGGACAACAAGAGCCAAGAAGCAAAGCTAACTTAAAGTACTAGCATTCTAGGAAGCTCATTGATTACTCTTTCATTAAAGCCTTATTTTCAGGATTGTTGTCGATGCTTTTTGGACTTTATATCTGTCTCGCTTGCATCACTTATTTTTTTATTAAGAAACTAAGAGCATACTTGGTACGGTTTTTAAAATATATTTTCTGTTCTTAAAAATAGTACAGAAGAGACAGAAATTGAAACAAAAAAAACTTGATTGGAAAACCATTTCCAAAATCATTTCTTCCAACATCGATTTTAAAACTATTATGTAGCATACCATCAATAAAATTTCCATAACCATTGTAACATAGCAAACTATTCCTAAAACATGTGGATCAATTTGTTACCATGGCTAGTGATAACAAAAGATTCATAATTTAGTAATTGATTCTTGGGACACATTATTGTACCTTGTGTTTTCTGTTGCACCATAAATGCAATTGTTAGGATACATAATTATTTGGTATCATTTTATAGATTGGGTTCCTTTACCCCATGTGTTGAGTTCATGGGATAAACAACTATTTGAATTAAGCTCTGTTGGTGTGCCTCATTATGTTTTTTCTGCCAAAATGGTGGAAATGGATTTTTGCCTCATTTGTTCAAGAGAATTAGTCCACTAATAGGAAGGATATTACACAATCTAAAAATTTACCAACAATATTACACAATTTAGAAATTTACTGATGGGATTTTGATTTCTTCCAAGTTGGAAAGTTAATATCCTATCAAAAATGCTTTTCATGAAAACAAGTAGACCTAAGATAACTAGATCACTCCGAATCAAAGCTTTTGATCTTAGATGAACAACTTTGTAACACAAGGACTAGAGGGGAGAAGACAAACTTTTTTTTTCCCCCCAGATCTTCAATCATGATTAATGAACTATATTTCAAGATCAAATGGTCTTAACAAAAAGAAAATGACTTTCTTTTTGTGTTTTCTTTTTCTTTTTTCCTTTTTTGTTGGGGATGGGGAAAGATAAAGAAAAGAAGCTTCAAAATCTAAGAAGAATAGATACACACTTGGACACATGACATGATACAGACATGCCAACAATTTTCAAAGATGTTGGACAAGAATCAAGATACATGGGAAACACATGCAAAATATTTGGCTATATATATTTATTATTATTTATATGTCATATATATGACTATTTCATTCAAAGTTAAAGAAATATAATATAATATGAATTTTTAAAATTTGAAGGAGGATATATTCATGTGTTTATTATATATATAAATCTACTTTGTTTATCTTTTATCATTAAATCCTAAGTTATTTTTTTCGAACTTGTAATGTGTTTTCATGTGTGTCCTAAGCATTGGACTTGTATTGCCTCCAAATGTTTGAAGCTTGTCTGAGTCTAAAAAATATTTAAAAAAAATAATAATTGGACATATTTGGATGTGTGTGACACTTAAGAAATGTATGAGAAGTGTCTAACGAGTGCTAGTGTTTGAAATGTGTTGAACACCTACACACGTCAAACAAAGACACTACTTTCCCAAAAGTGTTCGTGCTTTGGACTCGCGGGATTTTTTTTTTTTTTGGAGAGTGTATATTTAGATTAGGGTTGTTCATGAAATTGCCTTACCCGTCGAATCCACCTCGCCCCACTTTGATTTGAACCGACCACAAATAGTCGGCTTTGTCAAAACAAGCGGTCAGCCATGGGTTGAAAGGTGAGATTTTTTTGAATATATGGTTGGTTGTCAATTCTCTTAAAAATAAATTAGTTAACCCTAACTGACTGCATATGTGCCATTTTTTAATTGGATACTTAATGATTACACCTTATCCTTTTATTATTAGAAGAATAAAGGTTGTAATTTATTTCCTAGGAATTCCTTTTCTGGCAGATCACTGGCTGGCATATTCTAATTTCAACACTCTCTCTTCATTCAATGTTTATCCACCCATCACACACTCTCTCTCTCTCCCTAACAGTAATGATATATCATCAGGGCTCTCTCTTTTATTTTTCTCTTTATTCAATGTTTGTCCTCCCAACTCTCTCTCTCTCTCTCTCTCTCTCTCTCTCTCTCTCTCTTCTATTTTTCTCGAATTCGGTGTTCTCTCTCTTCTATTTCTCTCTCGTTCTTCGATGGTGGTGATGGGGTACCAGCGATTTGCATCCCATTGAAACCTTTTTTTGTCTTTGATGGTGGTGAAGAGCTATGGTACTGGAGGATTGAAAATCTCCCCTCATTGAACTCCTCTCTCTGCCATTTTTCTCTTTTCTATGCTATTTGTCATATGAGCTGTGTAAATCTCTGTTTATTGGTTGTATATATCTCAAATTTGAAATTTGTCTTCTTTCTTTTCTTTTCTTTTTTTTTCCAACTGACCGTCAAACCGAACCACTTGATATGATCAATTTCGATTAGCTAGTTGGTGGACAATGGATTAACAAATTTCTAGCTTGATGTGTTCGGTTAGGCTGACGGTCTAGGGGTAAACCCAACTCTATCTGACCCGTGCACACACCTAATTTAGATTGCAAGGATTAAGTGGAGTTCATTTGATCCTAGATTACCAGTCATTTTTGGGTTGAACTCCTAGCAAAGGATTGCTTCTATAGTTGTATTTGTCTCCCAGTTTTAGTATACTAAAGGTATGGGCACAATACGTGTGTCGCAGTTACTTAAGTTTCAAGCAGTTAGAATCTAAGAAATTATTTATACCCTATTTTTCTGCCACTATCCCACTTACAACAGTACATAATAGATATTTGATCAGGGGTATTTTAGGTATACAAAAAACAGTGACAAAGCTTCAAATAGCTATGTGCTTTGTGTAATAGTATATATTGATCAGGACTTATTTTTCTTGTACCCAAAAAAACAACTTCAATGGATATTTGAACATGATAGCTTTGTGGGATTGATTAATGGTATGACTAAATTCCTGGGTAAGATAAGGTTGGTTGACATTTAACAAAGGGGTGAATATTGCTCGAGGAATTTGAACTAATTTTTGAATCAATGCATTATATTATGAGGTAAAATTGGAACTTCCGTATAACCCCAAGGGATTGGCCTGGTGGTAAGGTCTTGGGTCTTGGGGTGTGTTCCTTCCAAGGTTCAGGGATCGAAACCTCTTAGGTGTTAACAATTACTTGAGGCCATCGAATTAGGGGAAAACCCTTGAATTAACTATGTTACACTTGCGAAAAACTCCTTGCCGAGGGCCTGTGCACCCCTAGGGATTAGTCAGGCTATGATTCAGACATCTTGGTGTCAATCTAAAAAAAAAAAAAATTTGGAATTTCCATATTTTTATGTGGCAATAGGATTATGCTTGAGGAATAATTCAGTAACTTTTAGTTATAAAAATCATAAGATAACCGAGAAAATCTTTCATTTTGATACCTATTGTAGGCTAGCATTCAAGGTTTGTTTAGTGCCAATGTCAGTTTTTTTTTGAACATTTGATTACGATGTTTTATCTTTAGGTGATAAACATGAAGGTTGTATGTTTGCCATATGAACTTAGATTGGTATTTTTTTGAATATTAATCTATGTTTCAAAGGTGGTTAAGGTCCAATTGATTACTTCTGAATGACAAGCGAGTAGAGGTAATAATCACCAGGGCAAGACTAAGGTTTGTGGGCATTAACTATATGGGCTCCATCTAGTTGAGGCATGCAGGAACACCATAAAGCCACTAGTTGTAATAGTCTCATGTTACGATTAGTGTTACAAAAAACACTTATACCCTAGAGGTTATGTTTTGCAGCACGTTACCTGCCATGTAACGTGTTACACTTGGGTTCCAAAATAGTGAATTTAGTGATCCAAAGGCGATCTTAAATTTTTAAATATATATATATTTCCTTGGGAGGGAAGAAAATCAAATATAATGAACTAAAATCGAAGAATAATGGAAATTTGGAAAATCAAATGTAACAAATTGGTTATAATGCTCATACAAAAATGTTGTTATGATTAATTTGAAAACAGTAACCTACATTCTACTGAATATCTAATTGTTAAAAGAAAATTACTCTAGAAATACCTTAAATTCTCTTAGTATAATCTATTCAAGTCTACCCCTATCATATCACATTTTAAAGCATGCAGCATACCATATTCATGTTGTTGTAACATATACTAGAATGATTCACATTCCAAGCAACATAGGTTATGATTTTTCTCATACGGATGATAATTGTATAAATTGATATGAAATTCATTAAATGTGGCCCTTGGTATCTCAAGCACCCTACATCTCCAGTAGCTGCATTATCTTTACAAGTTATTCGACATTGTGGGGCTGCATGTTTTTGCAGGGGATTTAAAGGTTGGGGATATGGTTTGGTGGAAAGGTAAATGCTTGGGATAGAACACTGATTGAGCATGAGTGCAGCCACTTTATTCAAACCATGCAAAAGTTACGTCTCTATCCGATGATTGATAGTAATCAGCATTTGACAATGTCCATTAGGAGTTAAAAAATTGAACTCGTTAAGGTGAAATCCATTTGAGTTGACCTCTCACTTGTAAAACAAAATGGTTTTATATGAAATTTGGTGATTGATTTTACGTGAGGTAGATGCACAATGAAAAAGAGATATTGTTTTGCTCACAAAGTTGAGTAGAAATTTTTATTTATCAAAACAAAAAAAAAAAAAATTTGAATAGAAATTTTTAGTCATCTTTATCTGGTTGTGTACTAGTCTTAGATTTCAGTAGGTTTTGTGCATAGACTTTGATTATGCGTGCGGAGTATGCTGAAAGGATATTCCATTGCAATCCAGAGTAGGAGGTCCAGACTAGGCAAATGTTTGTCATTTAGTATGCAGGTGATGCAGACTAGATGAAGAATTGTGTTAAAGAGAGAAAACCTTTGTTGAGTTGATGAGCTTCTTGTTTCTTCTTGAGCTATGGAGGGGAAATTACGCAATCTGTCCCTTTGTGGCTTTCTAGCTCCTTTCTTTGTGCTTGCATTTAGTTGGTTAAGAACCATATTGATGATGTCCCTAAAGACTAAAGCATATATGCTTCACATATGAGGATGATGTTCACACCCCAATGCCTCTTGCACTCCCTTTTTTTTCTTTTAGCCTCTCACAAGGGTAGTGTGAGAGGTCAAAGGTGAAGTAAGAATGTCATTGCTCTTAACTACCATGATTAAAGTAAATTTAGTTATATATCTGTAGTTCACACACTATTTTCTGCTTGTGAATTCATTCAATAGTATGACTTCAACTTCAACTTCAACTTCAACTTCTAATATATGAAGCACATTTTAGCTTAAACAAAAATTTATTATTTCCACTATCATTTAGGAGGCAGAGTGCCATCTATAAACTTTTCAAAATCGTGTAGGAGATGTTCAGGTATGATGGGTGGGTCGCCCTATTCTTCCTTTTGCATAATTAACTGCAGCATCAAATGCAAGTAAACTTTTGGTCACACATCGATAGTTAAGTTGGTATATAAAACTTCAGAGTGCTACGATTCTGAAGTGTAGGTAGCTTGTGCATTGCATAGACCTCTATATGGATGAAAGATTTCTGATTTTTTGCCAGGAGCCTATCATAGAAACAAGTTGATTCTGGTTTATGTTTAAACTATAAACCCCAACCAGGCATAGTTCAGCTTTACTCTCTGCCTCCATGTTCATAAATTCTTTTAATTTTTGGTTGATGACATGGTGGAGATTCTATTACCTTTTGACAATATGCATTTCTCATGCTTATATTTGTCTATTAGGATTCATAATAGCAATGATAAATTTGCAAAATGAGAAGTTTTCAGTAGTGAGCATGATGGTTTATGTTGGGTTTCACTGAATGGATAATATATTTTATGTCTTGTTGGATATGGATAATAATGTAAATTGGTTAACCTGTGCAGTTGGATGTACTGAGGCTTGTTTCTAACTTGTATAGGAGATATTTCAACTTGTTACTTCATCATGGATTCAGCAGAAGCAGAGTATGCTGCCTTTGAGGAGAAAGTGAGGCGAACTGTTTACATCGACAACCTCTCACCTCAGGTCACCGAAGCTGTATTGAAAACAGCACTCAATCAATTCGGGAACGTTGATAAAGTCCAGTTCATTCCAAATTACACACAGCTGAATAGCTTACCTCACGTTGCTTTGGTGGAGATGGAAAACTCAAAGCAGGCAAAACAGATTGTGTCGGAGATGGGTAATTTCCCATTCATGATGTCAGGGATGCCAAGGCCCGTGCGGGCCCGTGCTGCTGAGATGGAGATGTTTGATGACCGCCCAAGAAAGCCTGGTAGAAGTATAAACTTCCGTTGGTTGGACCCACAGCACCCTGATTTTAAGGTAGCAAAGGAACTGAAGGAGGTCACGAGGCAACATGAAGCAGAAGCTTTATTCGCTCTCGAGGTAAATTCTAGAGGACCTTCAATATCCACTGCAACTTATTTCCTACGTCCCAAATTTGTTGCTTCATTTTCTGCATTCATGCCCTTTAATTGGATAAAGTCCTCAAAATCATTAATAAATTAAAAAATATATAAACTTTTTTTTTTCTTTTCTTTTTTTTTTTTTTCGTTTTTTTGAGACGTTTGGAATAGTGAAAATGAACAAACAATTTGAGAAAGAGGGAGTATTTTCTGTGAACCCTTCTCCGGAGTTCAAGTAAATTGTAATTTAATTTAATTTATTTATTTATTTTTGTTTTGTTTATGTTTTTCTCTCAGCAACAATTGGCAGACGAAGAGAAGCTTGCAGAACAACAATCAGTGACCCTGAAGGCATGTCATAAGAAGTTTGAGCTGATAGAGGGTGTCCTAAATGATGGATCTGCTGATCGCTTGGCACGCCGTTATAACATGAAAGCACTGAATTCTTGATAGGTGTCATGATCAATTTTTTATCGTTTGGTTATTACTAGTTTTTATCATTAATGTAGTTTCTCATAGATAACTTATTCCCAGATAACATTATTCATAGATATTAATATATGTACATTTGGTATTACTAGATTCGTAGATATTGCATAAGAACAGATTGAAGTTTTTTGAAGGCAAAAGAACCATTTCACTTGTCAAGGTTTAGGGCTTACTAAATATAATGTTTCAGGCTAAATTGAATTGAATCTATGCATCATATGCAAGCTTCTCAAATTTTGCTTAGATTTTTCTATTCGAGTAGCCATAATTATCACTCGGCAAACAGGAAAACAAAATTCAGACAGCAGGCTAATTATGCAGTTTTTGCCATTTGTTTTGTTTTGTTTTTTGGGTGTTAATTAAGAACTCTCAAAGCAGGACTGGTGATCCAAAATGTTAAGCATTTCACCTACACTGTGTTTGGTTGGAGGATTTGATGAGAAAAATGGAAAGGAAAGGAAATATAGAAAGAAAATGAGAAAGAATTGATAGAATTTGAATTCTAAGCTATATTTGGTTGAGTCAAAAAAGGGAGAAAGAAAAAAGCTTAAATGAACCGAAATGACAAAATGTTGGATTGAATCTACTCCTCATTTCTTCTCTCTCGTGTTTTCCATTTACGTGAGATTGTATTTCTTTTTTTCTTTTTTTTTTATTTCTTTTATCAAATCCTCCAATCAACACAGACCTGATGATAATGGTTTTAGAAATTTGAGACAATTAGATGGTTTATTGATTGCAAAAGGTGAAGTGAAAATAATAATTAAAGTAAAAGGGAATGCAAAAATTTCAGATACTGAGAGTCTTTTCTGAGAGTATTAAAAGTTGTACACTTGTGGTAATACCAATCCATAAAGTTGTTGGTGCATTTTAGTTCATACACCCACAGAGCCTGTCAATTGTTAAGGTTCAAACAAAAACACCCTTTGAGACAGATATGCAAGTTGATATATTGGATGTTCCAAATATTGAAGTTCAGCCTAGCACACCCATTTCTTGTGAAGATACACCTCCACCGTTGTCATCCCCAGTGTCTCAGGCTCCTAAAGAGCAATTGCCATCATAGAATTTCCCGGAGGAGCAATTGCAAGTATTGAACTTTAATCAAATCATACATTTTTGTGCAGAAGGCTCTAAGTGAGTTCCAGCTCCTAGACATAAGCGAGCTCAAGCATCTAGACAATGCTTTTCAGATGCAAAATGAATTGTCTAATACTGTTGAATGCCTGCCCCATGCCCCGGTTCATGGAAAATGCAAGCGAGGGTTGTGGATTGAAGATAGCATCAACAACCCAAGCCTTTTTGGACCACCTTGGCGCCGAGCTTTTTGATCAAACCTCTCAAATTGATCTAACCTTTTCTACTCTAGTTTTGTGTTTGCTGTCCCTGCAGGGTTTGTTGATTTTGCGTGTGATTCTTGGGTAAGCTACGATTGCTAGTTGTGGTCTTGGCCTTTAGTCTTATTTTTCCTACTGTTATAGATTTTGAGGGGGTTTTTTTATGTCTGTAGTTGTGGATTGATGTAACTCTCTGCTCTTCCTCTTTTTCTTTTTAAATATCTATCATGTTTGACTTGTTCTAAAAAATTAAAAAAAAAAAAAAACCTCGAGATTTGTTTGGGACAAATAATAATAATAATAGGACAAACTTCACTTTACCCCTCCTTCGTGGTTTGGACCGGGTGAAGATTACCCTTCTGATATTTGGAAATCACCACATAATTCCCATGTGGTTATTGGATTGAAGTGTATAGTTAGCATTTCCATCTAATCTAGCAGCCCCTGTAGTACATGCGAGTAATGTGCAAATGGGCACGAGTAATGTACAATTGGGCAAGAACTAATGATTTTCCTTCCCAATTAAATAACCCAAATGCCCCTAGAGTTAGAAATAAAAGTTTACCCAAGAAGATTGCTTTTTTACTCTTTCTTTCTTCTCTATGCCCAGTTGCAGGCAACTCCACCCAACAAAGATGTTCTCTTCAAGCAATATGGGCAGTGGGGAAGAACAATGTTGAGGTTCATTAGCAAGAAATGTCATTATGGGAAGTAAGCAGCCATTAGAGTGGTAGAATCAGAGAAGCCTTCAAAAGGTAAGTCGTACTATATGTGTGAACATGCTGATTTTAGGAGTTGTGATTTCTGGGCTTGGTGCAACCCAATTGGATTTGCTCCCACCTATGAAAGATATAAGATTGATGAGAAACCAAGAGTTGAGGAAAGTGTGCACTTTAATGGAAGACTCACGAAATTGGAAATGAAGATGGAGGCATTTAACATGATGATGAAGGCATCTATGGTGGTTTTGGTTGTGTGTTTCATTAACACCATGTTAATGTTCAATATGACATAAATTTGTAAGGTGCATTATGTACTTGATGTATGTTTGAAATCAATGAAATTATGTTTATGAAATTAGTGGTTTTTGATTTTTTTTTTTTTTTACTGCATTCCAATGCAAAAAAATACAAGCAACATGAAATAACATTCAAAATTATCCCTAACACATGCAACCTTGTCGAGTTTAATTCCAAAACAAACAATTAATTCTATTTTTTTTTTTTTTACTGCATTCCAATGCAAAAAAATATAAGCAACATGAAAATGCAATCAAAATTATTCCAACATAGGTAACCCTGCTGAGTTTAATTCCAAAACAAACAATTAATTCCAAATCAATGCATTCCAACCAATGGAACAAAAATAATGAAGAACAATTTTGCAATAACAATGTTATTTAACAATGAACTAAAAAAAGTTACCTGATTGGTTGTCATAGGTGGTTGGGAACAATATGATTGGCCCCTGGTGGACACCCTAGTATATCTCTATTACAAATTAATTCAACTTCAAATTAGGCTTCAGTTGAAGTAAACCCTATATTGAAGTTACAAGTCAAATATAAAAGCTAAACCCTATGATTGCCCCTAGTATATATCTGTTGCAACAGACAAATTAAGTTAGAAGCATACACAAACATAACATGTGTACAATAAATGAATGCATAAGTATACACTGACCTTCACCATTTTGGCCTTAGGATGCAACCTGTTCTTGCATGACCTCTAATTGTGCCCCTTCTACAAACACTTAGCACATGTCACATTGATGTTCTTTCTTGATGCGTTGTGTGGATTTCTTGGCTCATCAACTTGCCTGTTCTTAACTTCTTTGGTTTTCTTGCTAATTTTTTTGTTTCTTATGGGTTCAAATTTTGGCCACCTTCCTCATACTCATGCATGCCTGGAACAACATGTCTGGAATAGGGTGTATCATGAATGCATAAGTATCTAGGTACCTAGACTTGGTGTAATACTCGTGTACATAATCTTCTAGCTACTCATGATTGATTTGAATGGCATTGATGGCATGGCTACAAGGCAAACCAAACAAATAACATCTTTTGCAACTACAAGTCCTAGTACTTAGGTTCACTATGTACCTCCTCATAAAATGATCAACCTCAAATTCTAGTTGGCTACACCAGATTACAAAGCAGTTCCTTGATTCCACCTTCAACTTCTCTAGTTCGTCATGAATATTGGGACAGATTTGACCAATGTATTGCTCTATTCCAGTTTTTTGAATTTGGATCATTTGTATCAATTTCCTTTTGATCCATTCAATCATGGAGGTGATTGGTAGCTCTCTAGTCTCAAGAATATAAGAATCGAATGACTCACTTAAATTGTTAACAAGGATGTCACACTTGCTCCTTAGGGAAAAATGTGATCTTGCCCACAAGGCAGGGCCAGTCCCCCTCAACCACTCCATAGTTGTTCTCCTGTTTTTAGTCTTAGGATCGGATTCTTCAATCTTCTTCATCTAGTAATTGAATTCATTGACATTTCTTGTTGATGCAGCTTTCCAAAACAAATCTTTCAACACACAACCACTATACTTTGCCTTGAAGTTATTCTACATATGTCTTAGGTAGTATTTGTGATCTGCAGTGGGGTATAACTCTGAAAATGTTTCAACTAACCCCTCTTGTCTATTTAATATAAATGTCCACCCTATCTCTTTAACGCTCCTAATGTCACTCATTAGTTCCTCAAGAAACCAAGTCTAAGAGGCTTTACATTCAATTTCGACCAAAGCCATAATAATAGGGTACATGTTGTCATTTCCATCTATCCCAATAGCACTGAGTAGCTGCCCTCCAAAAATCCCTTTTAAATGACAATCTAGTTCTATTATTGGTCTACACCTTGCTAAAAATCCATCTTTCTATGTGTGATATCCATGTCCCGTAATATGTTAATTGGTCCTTAATATGAGTATGATTATGTGTTTAATATGATTTTGTGTGTCATTATGTGAAAATATGTGGTTTTGAATTTCTATCTGTTCACCGTAGGAATATCTGTTTGATTATCTGCTTTGGAAATTAAATCGAAGGCCTTATCGGCCACAAAAATTGAAAATTGACTACGCCATTGTGATAGGCATAATTTTTAGAGCCTACGGTGAAATTTAATTGAAAATTGATTCAGATCAGAATTAATTGATTTAATTGATGAATTAGTGCCCAATTATTTATTATTATTAAATTGGACTTAGTGGGATTTGTTGTAATAAGGCACTACACCCTCAATTCCCTCTTTAGCTTCATTTTGGCTAATTCCAACCTTAAAAGAGAAGAGAGGGCCGGCTATAGAGAGAGAGAGGGAGAGAATTGTGTAATCTTGGCTCAAGGTTTGGGGAATTTGAAGATTTAACTCAAGAATTTGTTATAGTTTGGAAGATTGAGCTCCTAGGTAAGGGAATTCATGAGTTTAATGTTGTAAATTGTGAATTCAAGTTTGATTAATGATCAAGAACATGAGTTAGATTGATTATGATGAAATTGAGTTGGTTTTGTTGAATTTGAAGTCTTAGAACACATGCATGTAAGAAATTACTATGAATTTCCATATTTGAGCACAATGTGTATGATCCATGTTGAATTTTTGGTTTAAGTCCATATATTTGGTCACCTTTTCACCAATTAAGTTGAGGATATTGTGTATGTTTCACATGCAAGTGCAAATCATGGGAGTTTGGGTCTTGCATGTTTGAATCTAGTGTGTTGGTGATGAGTTTAAGTTAATTTGAGACATGCATGTGATTAAATTGTGAAATTGAGCTTCGTTGCGTTATAATTTGGTGTTTATACCATGTTAGAATATGTATATGTGAAGTTTGATCCAAAATCATGCATTTGAAACCTTTGAACATCAAATTGAAGCTCAAGAACATGTTCTGGATTTTCCAGAATTTTGATGTCCGCTAGAGCGGGGAAATCGCCGCTCGTGTTCCCAGTATTTTCTGTAGACATGGTGTCCGCTCGAGCGAGGAAGTTCACACTCGAGCGGGGAGCCATGTAGAGAGGCCTTCCGCTCGAGCGTTAGAGTTCGCGATCGAGCGTAAATTTGACATATCCAGTACTTTTGCAGGCCTCGTGGGTCCGCTTGAGCGGGGAAGTCCACGCTCGAGCGGGGACCCTGTTTTCTGAAATTTTGAAAATGCATCCTGTGTTCCGTTTTCTGTTCTTTTCCGCTTGCAAGCACTCTTAGGCATACATTGAGCATTATAAATGAGTTAAAGAGATAAGAGTGAAGCCTAAAGAGGAATATGTGGATTTAAGAACGGATTGAATTGTTTGTGACCCTTTTGTGTTCATGGAATGTGTTGGGTTGAGCTCCAGGGCAAACCAACCAACCGACCGATCACTATGAGTAATATCAATATTTTGAAACTTGTCATTTGTCCAATTGCTTATTTCTTTATAAGCCTTATAAGTGCTAGTTTGAATTATGGACAAATGTTTATTATGAATAAATGAATGGACCAGAGGCCAGTTGACATGAATGAATGGGCCAGAGGCCATTTTGACATGAATGAATAGGCCAGGGGCCAGTATGACATGAATGAATGGGCCAGAGGCCAGTTTGACATGAAAGTTTGAATGGGCCAAAGGCTAGTCTAACAAATGAAAGATAAATGGGCCAAAGGCCAGTATATTTGGAACCACAATCACTTGTCCTAAATTATGTATATATATGTTAAATAGAAATATGAATTGGGCCCAAGGCCGTTTGAAGCATGTTGTTCTACATATCGTTCGTATAACTTCTGTATTTGATATTACTTACTGGGCTATCGCTCACGCTCATTCACGTGTTTGTAGGTGAGCCTAGAGAAGTCCAAACCCAGCCCCAATGAAGTCTGTGCAGAACAACAAAGGTTTTGAAGAGTCAGCCCTCGCGTCTCACGCACGAGACTCGCCTTCGCCATTTTTCCCTTTTGTTTTGTTTTGTCATATTGGCGAAGGCCTTGTATCTATTGCACATAGTTTTGATGGGTTGACTTAGACTATTATGATCCTATATGTACAGAACCTTGTGTGATACATATTTTGTTGTGAGTTATTAATGTGCATATGTATGGTTGTTACGATGTGCCATGTAAGCACAACTCTATGGACAAAGTTTTAAATTGTTTCCGTTTGGCCCCAATTGACTCTGTTAAAATACGTTTGGTTTGGTTTGAGGCTGTAGGTAATCTCATGATTACTGGCCGGTTATGTCCTTAACCCACGGGGGCGGGTTCGGGTCATGACAGAGTGGTATCAGAGCACGAGTTAATAACCCACACACTTGTCCAAGTGAGCAATTAGCATCTAGAAAAGATCTAGGATGCATTCATGTGATAAGTCTGAATTTGAAAGCATCAAGAATATGCTTAAATATTTTGATATGAACAATTATGTGTTATAAGTTTGTGATTTGCTTGCATTGCAAATTATTTGAATATGTATGCTCTTTAGTATATGCATACTTGTGAATCTTTTGTGTGAAATTTAATGCAAGTTTAATCAGATGGTGAGAACAAGAGGTGATGAGATAGAGGAATCCTCTACTGCCAGAATAGACAGAATGGAAAGACTGATACAGGATATGGCAGAAACTTTAAGATAGCAACAGGAGTGGAAACAACAGTGGCAGCAACCACATCCGCCACGTCCACCTCCGGCACCACCCGTGCCAGATAATCAGAATGATGATCGAATAATAGCTCTCACCAAAGAATTCAAGAAGATGAAACCACCACAGTTCCATGGTGGATTAAATCCGTTGAAAGCCGAGGCATGGGTTCTCGGCATTGAGAAATTGTTTGAAGTGTTTCCTTGCTTAGAGACCCAAAAAGTGCTTCTAGCCACTTTTATGTTAGAAGACAAGGCAAGAAGATGGTGGATGTTAATGTGAGAAAATCACAAGGATGTTGACTGGGTGAAATTTTTGGAAATTTTCTATGACAAGTACTTCCCACAATGTGTTCGGGATAGGAAAGTGTCAGAGTTCATGGAACTAAGGCAAGACAGTATGACTGTAGCCGAGTATGAGGCCAAATTCACTTAATTAGCCAGGTTTGCACCTCATGTGATTGATTCTGATTACAAGAAAGCGAGGCATTTTGAAGGTGGGCTTCGAAGTGACATTTTTAGAGAGGGTGAATGTCTTGAAGCTGGAAACCTACATTAGGCTAGACAAGGCTATCATATCAAAAGCTAACATAGCTAGACAAACTAAGTCTACAACTAACTAGAAAGGCAACAAAAGGCAAAGCTTCTTCTCAAAGAAGAAATTTTTGAAAACGCAAAACACGGGCTCCTCAAATACTTCGAATTCTTCCCGAGACACAGCTCTCATGTGCAATATTTGTAGCAAAAGGCACCGTGGGGTTTGTTACCGTGTGTCAGGGGCCTGTTTCAAATGTGGGAAACAAGGGCATATGGCCCGAGATTGTAATCAGAATGGTGGAAAGCTAGCTGCTAGCTTAACTGCATCGATCCCGAAGCTGGGAAATACTTTGAAGTCTGCTACCACCGGGGATACCGTGAGACAGGGGAGAGTTTTTGCGCTTTTTTCGGGTGATACACGGAATGCCAACGCAGTTGTCTCAGGTACCATTTCTATATGTAATCAGGATGCCTTTGTGTTAATTGACTCTGGATCAACACACTCATTTGTAACGTGTGCATTTGCATCTAAACTGAATAGACCTTTAGAATTACTGCCATATATGCTATGTGTGTCTGCTCCATCTGGGGAATCTGTATTGTGTGAATCTATATACCGGTTTTGTGATATGCGTGTTGAGGATGCTATCCTATTTGTAGATTTGTTACCCTTAAACTTTAGGCATTTCGATGTAATTTTGGGCATGGATTGGTTGACCAAATATTGTGCCACCATTGCTTGTGTGACAAAACAGGTTGTGTTTAAACCACCAGAACATAAGGAAATTGTGTTTGTGGGTGATGGGGTAGTGCCTCGACCTTATTTGATACCTGCAATGAAAGCATGTAAATTGATCAGGAAAGGGTGCCAGGGTTATTTGTGCTATGTGTTGTTTGAACACTATGTGTTGTTTGAACAATCTATGAATGTTGAATTGAATGATATCCCTATTGTTAGAGAATTTTCAGACGTTTTTCCAAATGAATTACCAGGGGAATTGGTGGATAGGGAGATAGAGTTTGCTATTGAAACTGTGCCAGGCACCCAGCCCATTTCCAAAACTCCCTACAGAATGGCTACTACCGAAATGAAAGAATTGAAAGAACAATTGCAAGACCTGCTTGACAAGGGGTTTATTCGACCCAGCACTTCGCCTTGGGATGCACCAATATTATTTGTGAAAAAGAATGATGGAACCCTACGCCTGTGTATCGATTATCGGGAATTTTACAAGGTAACAATAAAGAAAAAATATCCTCTACCTCGTATTGATGACTTATTTGACCAGTTGAAGGGATCACAGGTGTTTTGTAAGATTGATTTGAGGTTCGGGTGTCATCAGTTGAAAGTTAAGGCAGAAGATGTTGAGAAAACCGCATTCAGAATGAGGTATGGACATTTTGAGTTTCTTGTTATGCCATTTGGAGTGGCTAATGCTCCGACAGCATTTATGGACTTAATGAACCAAATTTTTAAAACCTACCTTGACGAATTTGTTATAGTTTTTATTTATGACATTTTGATATATTCTAAAGATACACTTGAACATGAACATCATTTGAGAACTGTCCTACAAATACTTCGGGAAAGGAAATTGTTTGCTAAACTAAAGAAATGTGAGTTTTGGTTGGATGAAGTTGTTTTCTTAGGGCATGTTATCAACAAATAAGGGATTTCAGTGGACCCACAGAAAATAGAAGCAATTGTGAATTGGCCCACACCGACGAATGTAACAGAGGTCTGTAGTTTCATGGACTTGGTCGGGTACTACAGGAGGTTTGTGAAGGACTTTTCGAAATTAGCTGTGCCTCTTACCCAATTGACAAAAAGGGCAACCGTTTGAATGGAACGACGAAAGAGAAGCTGCCTTTCATGGACTGAAAACGAGATTGACCACTGCACCAATTTGGACGCTACCTTCAGGTATGAAGAATTTTGTAATTTTCAGTGATGCATCTTATAAAGGTTTGGGTTGTGTGTTAATGCAGAACGAAAAGGTTATTGCTTACGCCTCCCGACAGTTGAGGTCACACGAGAAGAATTATCCAACACATGACCTAGAATTGGCCGCAGTTGTTTTTGCTTTGAAAATCTGGCGGCATTATCTGTATGGAGCAAAGTGTGAAGTCTACATGGATCACAAAAGTCTGAAATACTTCTTCACGCAGAAGGAGTTGAATATGTGACAGAGGACATGGCTGGAAGTGAAAGGATTATGATTTATAGATTCAGTATCACCTCGGGAAAGCCAACACAGTTGCTGATGCCTTGAGCAGAAAATCAATGGGGAGTATGGCTTGTTTGCTTACTAAACAGAAAGAGATCTTACAAGATTTTGAGAAGTCTGAAATTGAAGTGGTAATGTGTGAACAGAGCGGATTGATAGCCGCTATTACAGCAGAGCTGGCAATCATTGATGAAATCAAGCAGAAACAGAAAGAGGATGAATTCCTCAAGAAAGTGATTGATGAATTTGAGACAAGTCCGAGAGCAAAGTTCAGTATTGAAAATGAAGTGTTGAAGTTTCGAAACCGAATGTGGGTCCCGAATATTCCAGAACTAAAGAGAAGGGTTTTAGATGAAGCCCATAAATTAGTGTTTGCTATGCATTCGGGTAATAATAAAATGTATCGGGATCTGAAACAAACCTATTGGTGGCCTAAAATGAAGAAAGAAATTGCAGAATATGTGTCCAAATGTCTTCAGTGTCAGCAAGTTAAAGCTGAACATCAGAAACCAGGCGGTCTACTTCAACCTCTCCCTATTCCCGAATGGAAGTGGGAGCATGTGACTATGGATTTTGTTGTTGGCCTACCTCGAACTTCTCGAGGTATGGATTCTATTTGGGTTGTAGTTGATAAACTGACTAAGCCTGTACATTTTCTACCAGTTAAAACTACATTTAATGCTTATAGATTGGCTACCATCTATATTGATGAGATTGTCCGTTTACACAGAGTTCTTGTATCTATTGTGTCGGATAAAGATCCGAAATTGGTATCTAGATTGTGGAAGAGTTTGTAGGAGGCTATGGAAACAGAACTAAGGTTCAGTACTGCATTCCACCCATAGACAGATGGGCAATCAGAACGAACAATACAGACTTTGGAAGATATGCTTCGGATGTGTGCTTTTGATTTTCAAGGGAGTTGGGAGGACTATTTGCCACTTGTGGAATTTGCATACAATAACAGCTTCCACTCCAGCATCGGTATGGCACCGTACGAGGCTTTGTATAGTATAAGGTGTAGATCACCGATTTGTTGGACAAAAGTCGGGGATAGAGCTTTACTTGGGCCTGAAATTGTGCAAGATACTTCTGAGAAGATCAAAACTATTCGGCAAAGGCTCAAAACAGCTCAGGACCGACAAAAGAATTATGCAGATGGTCGGAGAAGACCTCTTGAGTATGAGGTTGGTGACCATGTGTTCATTCGTGTTTCTCAGATGAAAGGCCAAGTCAGGTTTAGAAAGAAGGGCAAGCTGTCACCCCGTTACATTGGGTCGTTTTAGATTCTAGAAAGGCTTGGCCCAGTGGCCTATAGAGTTGCTTTACCACCGGGATTCGAGCAAATCCATAATGTGTTTCATGTGTCGATGTTGAAGGGTTATCTCCGAGACCCGTTCCATGTGATTGATTATCACCGGGTAGCTTTGGATGAAAATATGGAGTACGCAGAATGGCTGGAACGAATTGTTGACCGGCAAATGAAGCAACTGAGAAACAAGTCCATCCCAATGGTGAAAGTTGAACGGAAAGAACACTATGAACACTATGGGACGGATGCCACGTGGGAAAAAGAGGAGGGAATGCGACAACACTATCCACATTTGTTTCCCAACGAAGGTAAAATAAGTTTGGAGGACCAAACTTCCTAAATGGGGGAAGACTGTGATATTCCTGTCCCGTAATATGTTAAATGGTCCTTAATATGAGTATGATTATGTGTTTAATATGATTTTGTGTGCCATTATGTGAAAATATGTGGTTTTTAATTTCTATCTGTTCACCGTAGGAATATCTGTTTGATTATCTGCTTTGGAAATTAAATCGAAGGCCTTATCGGCCATAGAAATCGAAATTGACTATGCCATTGTGATAGGCATAATTTTTAGAGCCTACGGTGAAATTTAATTGAAAATTGATTCAGATTAGAATTAATTGATTTAATTGATGAATTAGTGCCCAATTATTTATTATTATTAAATTGGACTTAGTGGGATTTGTTGAAATAAGGCACTACACCCTCAATTCCCTCTTTAGCTTCATTTTGGCTGATTCTAACCTTAAGAGAGAAGAGAGGGCCGGCTATAGAGAGAGAGAGTGAGAGAATTGTGTAATCTTGGCTCAAGGTTTGGGGAATTTGAAGATTTAACTCAAGAATTTGCTATAGTTTGGAAAATTGAGCTCCTACGTAAGGGAATTCATGAGTTTAATGTTGCAAATTGTGAATTCAAGTTTGATTAATGGTCAAGAACATGAGTTAGATTGATTATGATGAAACTGAGTTGGTTTTGTTGGATTTGAAGTCTTAGAACACATGCATGTAAGAAATTACTATGAATTTCCATAGTTGAGCACAATGTGTATGATCCATGTTGAATTTTTGGTTTAAGTCCATATATTGGGTCACCTCCTCACCAATTAAGTTGAGGATATTGTGTATGTTTCACATGCAAGTGCAAATCATGGGAGTTTGAGTCTTGCACATTTGAATCTAGTGTGTTGGTGATGAGTTTGAGTTAATTTGAGACATGTATGTGATTAAATTGTGAAATTGAGCTTCGTTGTGTTGTAATTTGGTGTTTATACCATGTTAGAATAGGTATATGTGAAGTTTGAGCCAAAATCATGCATTTGAAACCTTTAAACATCAAATTGAAGCTCAAGAACATGTTTTGGATTTTCCAGAATTTTGATGTCCACTCGAGCGGGGAAACCGCCGCTCGAGCGTAAAATTCGTGCTTCCAGTATTTTTTGCAGACATGGTGTCTGCTCGAGTGGGGAAGTTCACGCTCGAGCAGGAAGCCATGTAGAGAGGCCTTTCGCTCGAGCGCCAAAGTTCACGATCGAGCATAAATTTGACATATCCAGTACTTTTGCAGGCCTCGTGGGTTCGCTCGAGCGGGGAAGTCCACGCTCGAGCGGGGACCCTGTTTTCTGAAATTTTGAAAATGCATTCTGTGTTCCGTTTTCCGTTCTTTTCCGATTGCAAGCACTCTTAGGCATATGTTGAGCATTATAAATGAGTTAAAGAGATAAGAATGAAGTCTAAAGAGGAATATGTGGATTTAAGAACGGATTGAATTGTTTGTGACCCTTTTGTGTTCATGGAATGTGTAGGGTCGAGCTCTAGGGCAAACCAACCAACCGATCATTGTGAGTAATATCGATATTTTGAAACTTGTCATTTGTCCAATTGCTTATTTCTTTATAAGCCTTATAAGTGCTAGTTTGAATTATGGACAAATGTTTATTATGAATAAATGAATGGGCCAGATGCCAGTTTGACATGAATGAATGGGCCAGAGGCCAGTTTGACTTGAATGAATGGGCCAGAGGCCATTTTGACATGAATGAATGGGCCAGAGGCTAGTATGACATGAATGAATGGGCCAGAGGCCAGTTTGACATGAAAGTTTGAATGGGCCAAAGGCCAGTCTGACAAATGAAAGATAAATGGGCCAAAGGCCAGTATGTTTGGAACCACAGTCACTTGACCTCAATTATGTATATATATGTTAAATAGAAATATGAATTGGGCCCAAGGCCATTTAAAGCATGTTGTTCTACATATCGTTCGTATAACTTCTGTATTTGATATTACTCACTGGGCTATCGCCCACGCTCATTCATGTGTTTGTAGGTGAGCCTAGAGAAGTCCAAACCCAGCCCCAGTGAAGTCTGTGTGGAACAACAAAGGTTTTGAAGAGTCAGCCCTCGTGTCTCACGCACGAGACTCGCCTTCGCCGTTTTGCCCTTTTGTTTTGTTTTGTCATATTGGCGAAGACCTTGTATCTATTGCACATAGTTTTGATGGGTTCACTTAGACTATTATGATCCTGTATGTACAGAACCTTGTGTGGTACATATTTTGTTGTGAGTTATTAATGTGCATATGTATGGTTGTTACGATGTACCATGTAAGCATAGCTCTATGGACAAAGTTTTAAATTGTTTCCGTTTGGCCCCCATTAACTCTGTTAAAATACGTTTGGTTTGGTTTGAGGCCGTAGGTAATCTCATGATTACTGGCCGGTTATGCCCTTAACCCACGGGGGCGGGTTCGGGTCATGACACTATGCACCAAGTCTGAAATACATTCTTTGAAATGTAGGCTCTGTCTTTTCAAGATCAATTATTATTGAAATATGACTTGATGGATTTTGCCTCAAAACTGTAGCTGCATAATCCCTAATCTTGTGATATTGCCTTGCGAAATCCTCTACAATGACCTCCCTTGCCTTTCTCTTTGCCCTATAGATTTGAAACCTACTTGCATCCACCATTATGTATTTCCTCACTTTTTTCTTGAAAGAAGTTATGTTAATGTCAAGATCATCTCTTACCTCATCTGCAAATTTCTTTCCCAAATACTTAAAGTTGGCTTGTTTGTTGTTATAATGCCTCCCACATGTATGTTTCCCCTCTAGAGTTTTGATCTAAAAGGTTGTGGTTCCCCAAAATGGAGAGGCATGTACCCTCCAACTACAGTTATGCCTACAAACAGTAGTGATCCTAGCACTTTCATTTTTGATTTACCTTATATCATAACCATTGATCACATTGAACTCCCTTAAATACTCACTGAACACTTGGGGTCTAGGAAACTTCATTCCAACTACAAGTTTGGGATCTTTCATCATCACTTCTTTGTATTCAAGGTATCCATCATCTTCCTCATCTAATAACCCTTTCAGACTAATTAGTTCATCATCATTATCAGGATCTGAATACTAACTGGCATCATCTGCTTGATTAACTATTGCTGGTGGTCCTTCTGTTCTTCTGTGTGAGGTTTCATCAAATATGTCATCATTGGGCCCCTTTAGGTCTTCATACAACCAACTTTGGTCATCACTTTCCTCTGTACTATCCTCAGAAGTTTTAGGGCTTTATTTGGCATGTCATACCTCTGTCTTATGTTGGTCTTGTGGCCTCTTGAATGCCTCATAGGCTTGTAGTGTAAATCCCCTTCACTAGCTTACATTGCATGTTGTTTTGGCCCTCCATTCTAGCATATTTTGGCCATGTTTCAAACATGTTTTGTTCATATTTTGGACTACCTTAGCTCTATTTTTAGGCCTCTTGGTCGATTGGTGCTTGCCATGCATGATTGTAGTGTAATAGCCTTGCTTACCTTTGAGTTTTGAAGCCCCTTGCGTGCGCTGCTTGAGGTGTTTGCATGTTTTGGTATCATGGGGAATGCTATTTCAGAGCTTATATGTGTGCCATATTCTCATGTTTAGCATGCCTTCGATGCGTTTGAGAGTTGCATCATTATGCCTTGTTTATGAGCCTTTGCATGAGCTTTATTTTGGTGCATGTCAAGCCCTAATTTTAGCTCATTTTGCCACTGTTTAGGAACTACATGAGGTCTGTTAGGAGTTGGTTTCATCATTTCTAAGTCTTCGGTCTTGTCAAAAATGGGTCATCTTTGGGCTTTGACACTCACTCCCGTCATTGTTATGACTTTCGAGTTCTGTCAAAGAGGGGCAACTGTAGAAACCCCATTTT
>NW_021024616.1:1384944-1425406 GCF_004153795.1 Camellia sinensis
CGTACGAAAGGCCGTTTTCTGAATGTCCTCCTCCCAGACTCTCAACTGATATTACCTCGACCTCAAATCTATTTTTGAGAAGCAACGAGACCCTCTAAGTTGGTCAAACAAATCATCTATTCTGGGTAGAGGATACTTGTTCTTAACTATAACTCTATTCAACTTGCGGTAATCAATACATAACTAAGGATTCTGGAAACTGCTCTGGCATGATAACAGCATACATGAGCCCCTGTGGCCCCTGATTAACTTGCTCCCCTTTCGGAGCATAGGCCTGTTGTACTGACTGAGCTGAAACGGCTCCCTGATTAACTCACGAAGCTTGGACTGATTAAGCCTACTGGTGGCTCTAAGTCTACCTCGACCCTGATGCGCCTCCTAACTATAGGCAAGTTCTCTTCATATGCCCCGGCTGACCACACTGATAACAATTAAACCCTTGACCTTTATTTTGAGACAGAGACTGACTTTGAGATCAGTTAGGTGGTGGTAATATTAACTGCCCTTCTCCCTTCTATGGACATGAGAAGGCTTTGTGACCCGGTTGGCCACACTTGAAACACGAGAAGCTACTCGATACACTTTTTCCCGAACCCGCACTAGGAAAAAGAAAAGTGGATCTAGACTGCTGTGGTTGGGACAATGCCTCCAAATTTTCAAAGCAAAAATCACCGCTGCTAATTCTAGATCATGGGTGGGGTAATTTTTCTCATGAGTTTTCAATTGTTGTGAACCATAGGCCACAACTTTTCCCTCTTGCATCAAGACACAACCAAGTCCATCTCCGGACGCATCACAATAGACAGTGTAATTCAAACCCCTTTCCGGAATTATCAAAACCGGTGCAGTAGTCAATCTAGTCTTAAGCTCTTGGAATGACTTTTCACAAGCCTCACTCCACACAAATTTGATACCCTTACTAGTCAATCTAGTCAAAGGTGCAGCTAGTCTAGAAAAGTCCCTTACAAAACATCGATAATACCCCGCTAATCCCAAGAAACTTCGGATTTCAAAAACATTCTTTGGTTGTTCCCAATCCTGTACGGCATCTATCTTTAATGAGTCCACAATCACTCCCTCTCTAGACACTACCTACCCCAAAAACTTCACCTCTGTTAACCAATACTCACATTTTTCAAATTTGGCTTACAATTGGTGCTCACTAAGTAAACCCAGCACTACCCGCAAGTAAGTCTCGTGTTCCTCTTCAGAGGTTGAATAAATCAAGATATCGTCCACAAAGACGACCACAAAATGGTCCAAGTATTCCCAAAAAATTCTGTTCATCAAATCCATAAAGAAAGCTGGTCCATTGGTTAACCCAAAAGGCATTACAAGGAATTCATAGTGGCCATAATGAGTAAGAAAGGCCGTCCTTTGAATGTCCTCCTCCCGGACTCTCAACTGATGGTACCCCGACCTCAAATCTATTTTTGAGACGCAACGAGACCCTCTAAGTTGGTCAAACAAATCATCTATTCTGGGTAGAGGATACTTGTTATTAACTGTAACTCTATTCAACTTGTGGTAATCAATACATAACCACAATGACCCATCCTTCTTCTTCACAAAGTAAGTCGGCGCTCCCCAAGGCGATGTACTAGGGCGAATGAAGCCCTTGTCTAAAAGTTCTTGGAGTTGAATCTTCAACTCATGTAATTCGACGGGTGCAAATCTATACAATGACATGGAAATTGATGCCATGCCAGGCACTAATTCAATGGAGAACTCGATCTCCCGGTAAGGTGGTAAACTAGTAAGATTTTCTGGAAAAACATCCGGGTATTAACAAACTACCCTTGGTAACTCAACACGAGCCCCGTCACTCTCACTATCTAAGAGAGTTGCAAGAAGGCCACTAAGCTTGCTCCTACTACGAGGGTCAACAACTGGCAACAAGGTTCTATCAACTCGGTTTCCTAGAAAATAAAAACGATCACCACCCGAAGTGCACACCGTAACTCTCTGACAGTAACAATCAATCACAGCTTGATAAGAACACAACCAGTCCATGCCTAAAATGACATCAAAACTTGACATATCTAGCAATACAAAAGCAAATGGAAGTCGACGCCTGGCAATTTCTATTTCACAATCATGGCAACCCCGGTCTAAATCAACTGTACCCCTAACAGGTGACTCTACTTTGAGTGGAGACACTAACCGTGCTACCTCTAACCCCAATGCAGAAACAAATGCAGTAGATATAAATGAATCAGACACACCCGTGTCTATCAATTCATTAGCCAAAGAATTACACACAACAAAAATACCTCTCACAACTGAGGATTCTGGCAACTGCTTTGGCACGGTAACAGCATACACACGCCCCTGTGGCCCTTGATTAACTTGCTTCCCTCTCGGAGTATAGGCCTGTTGTACTGACTGAACTGAAGTGGCTCCCTGATTAACTCGCGAAGCTTGGACTGATTGAGCCTGCTAGTGGCTCTAAGTCTGCCTCGACCCTGATGCGCCAGATACGCCTCCCAACTGTGGGCAAGTTCTCTTCATATGCCCCGGCTGACCACACTGATAACAATTAAACCCTTGACCTTTATTCTGAGGCTGAGACTAACTTTGAGATCGGTTAGGTGGTGGTAACATCAATTGTCCTCCACCCTTCTGTGGGCATGAATGGGCTTTGTGGCCCAATTGGCCACACTTGAAACACGAGAAACTACTCGATGCACTTTTTTCCAAACCCGCACTAGGCAAAGGAAAAGTGGATCTAGACTGTTGTGGTTGGGACAGGGATGGATAGGCATTCATGCTCTTCTTGTTCTGCCTATAGTCTTCTTGAGACTCTTGGCCCCTAGACCTCGAACTCCGAAGCCTCTCCTCCTCAGCTTGTATGGAAATTTCTACGTGTGTCGCCGTCTCAACAAGATGGTCATATTCCCAAATCATATTTCTGGCAAGCTTGAACATAATTTTTGTTTTCAATTTCTTTTCAAATTCAATACAACGGCGCTCTTCAATCTGGACAAACTAGAGAAGACCGCCTCAAACTCGGCTACGGGCATGTCGAGTTGTTTGAAGTCTTTAAACTCTTGCCTCAATCTCTCCCTGGCAGTGGGAGGTATGTATTTATCTTGGAAAGCAACCGCAAAGGCTTCCCATGTTGGCTCCACTCTACCCTTGGCATATTTTCACCATTGACCCGCGTCTCCCTTAAGGTAGTAACTCACTGGAGTCACTCTTAGTTCATTATCTTCGATGTGAAGCACTCAAATGTCTTCACAGTTTATTCAAGCCACTCATCCGCTTTCTTGGGCTCGGGGCCACCATGGAACTCATCCGGTTTGGCCCGCAAGAACTCTCTAGTAAGGAAACTCGCCCTTGACTCCACGATGTTCTCTCGGGCTTGATTCTCCACCCTCAACAAGTTCATAGACTCTCTTAAAACCCCTGTCATTTCTCGAGCTAGGGCCCCCATTGTGGTTTGACCCGCTTGTCCCACTTGCTTGGCCACATTAGCTTGACCTGCTTGTTCGGCCATATTAGGTTGGCCAAACCCTTCTTCTTGCACCAGAATCCTATGGACCAGTACCTTATGCACACCTCGGCGAGCCCTACCACGCCTCCCGCCTCTACTACCACGGACTTGACCCCTTCCTGACATCCTAATAAAGGATACAAGAGAAATAATTTAGCACATTAACTCATATGTGCTCGTAACTTGACTCACACATTCGAATACAACAATTCTATATATTTCTTTACCATATACACAATTCAATTTCACTCCATATAAGCACTTAGTCATGTAAACACATACAGACTATTCTTTTACGATGAAATCCGTCTCATGAAAAACCAAGAATTCTTAGTAGAACGAGTATTGATCAAGTACCCTTCTAATGAGAACTCAAGGAATTTAACAGGCGCAAACAACATCCCAAAAGTCCAGTCCCATACCCATTTAGTCACATAAGCATGTTATCACATAGTCACAAAATGCATAACACTTCCTAAGCATGCTAAATTAACCCATTGTGGTTAAACAACCACTTCCCACTTGTAACGCCCCAAATTTCTAGCCCAAATGATAATATAACAATCATGGCTCTTTCAAGGAAAACCGAATATAAATCTCCAAACTTACATTACATGATAGAATAATTCTTCATGCAACAATACATTAATCCAACAAGAAGTAAATAAACAAATAAATACCCCTAAGGGGTTTACAAGTTTCCAAGGCTTGAGCCTGGTTACACAAAATGGTTATTCAAACTCACACACATACAGCCCTTGGCTTACACACAGAGTCACAACAAAATGAGAGTCTCGTACTCTCAACACACATTTCCTCGCCTCTAGTTAGGCTGCATCACCACATTTTTTCCTGCACAAAAATCCTGTAAGGTAAGCATAAAGCGCAGTAGGAAATCCTTAACAAAGTATATACATTTTATACAAGTCTCAAGAAATGAAATGCCCATGCCATGCTATGCCCTTTTGAAAGAAAATCACATATTCATCTTTGAAAAGCATCATGCTCAATGATGTCATGCAATTTCAATTCTTCAAAACTTGACAATTCATTTCAAGAGCGGTAAATACAACTCTGGTAATCTCTAGGTTGGTGTCTGCAAGTAGACTATACAAGTACTACCAATTTGTCATTTTTACCAGCATTGACTGAAAGGCTCGACACTTATAATCTGTCATTTTCACCAATGTTAATTGGAAGGCTCGACACCTATTCAATTTCATCTACACCACCTGTCAAGACTTACCACCGTATTTACCCCCAAAACTAATTCATGAAAACTTGTTTCTCAATATTCTTTTCTCAATGCAAGCTTTCAAATCAACTTTCAAAGTTTAATGTAATCAAATGAATTGATATGCCAATAACACAAGATGAATATAAATACTTTTATTCCAATTCATCATCCAAGGAATAACACAATTCCCTCTTCTCAAGTATCCTCAACAATTAGTCATTTCAAGACTATTTCAACATTTTGAACAATAATTTCCAAAATGAACAACAATTCTCATATTCCCTGAAATTCATCATTTATATAAATATAAATAAGAAATTTTCCAAACATCCATTTATTTTGATACACAAAATAAATATAACAATATCATTCATAGATTTTCAGTCTCTTTAAAAAAAAAATCCCCAAATTCTAGGTTTTCTCACAAAAACTATAAAACTCAAATCTTTTGAAAGAAAACTTTCCAAAATCATCTTTTCTTCAATCAACGAAGATCAAAACCCATAAGATCATTTTAAAAGAACAAGAGACAAACCCACTTTCAAAATTGCTCAACTTCTTAAATTAACAATCAATTTTTGAAGCTATCGAAGGAACATTTCAAAAATCATCTAGATCTTGCAAAAATATATATATATAACTCTAAGAAAATGCCTACCTCAAGTTTTGAAGAAGAAATGACATGAAACCCCCAAAATCAACGGTGTCGAAACTCGATCTTCACAACACACAACGAAGCCCTCGAGAAGTTAACCAACTTTGATAAAGAAACTATGGCAGAACTCTAATGAATCTTGTGAAATCAAGGTTTTGATCCAATTTGGCGTAGGGAAATATAGAGAGAAGGGAGAGCAAAGGGTTTTTATAGAGAGAGAGAGACCTAACAAGAGTGAGATACACTCAGCCTAAAGAGAAGAAAATACCAAAATTTCAGACTCACCTACCACTGCGCGTGCGGCCCTTCTCCTGCACTTGTACTCCCGTACTTGCATTTGTTACAGTAGCCAAACAAGCCCTTCCCTGTTTTCCGCATGTGTGGTTCAAGCAACTTCGAATGCATTTTTCATTTTTTCTTCGGGGGCGCTGACCCTCGACCCCGCCAAGGCATTGCCCTCGGACCCGCCAAGGGGCGCTGCCCCCTCAACCCCCGCGAGCTAACCTGGCAGCTCGATCCCCGACCTGTCTAGTCGAAGTGGCATAACATGAAAGAAGGATCGAAACCAGGATCGCTACACCAATGGACATGCAATAATTATCAAATGCTCGAAATATAAATTCACTAGCATTATCAAGACGAATTGTCTTAATAGGATAGTCTGGAAAATGTGCTCGCAATCAAATTATTTGAGCAACAAGCCTGGCAAATGCAACGTTACGTGTAGAAAGTAAACAAACATGTAACCATCTGGTTGATGCATCTATTAAAACCATAAAATAATGAAATGGTCCACAAGAAGAGTGTATGGGTCTACATATATCCCCTTGAATTCTTTGCAAAAGGGATGGAGATTCAACAATTACTTTTGTGGGTGATGGTTTGACAATTAATTTCCCTTGCGAACAGGAAGAACATGCGAACAGGAAGAACATGGATAATCACTTGGTAAAAGAATCTTATGGTTCTTTAATGGATGTCCATATGAATTTTTAATTATTCGACGCATCATTATAGATCCCGGATGCTCGAGTCGGTTATGTCATAGCATAAACGTTCTTGGGTTAGAGCACTTCTAGTGCATGACAATATGTGACTCAATCATTTTTATTTTTTTTTTGTCATAGAATATAATCTAGATAAAAATGTAAGAAGTTTTTCTAATACTAGCTTCTGGCTAGAATTAGTTGAAGTGATCAATAAATACTTTTCATGACCTTTATTGATAGTTTCAATATGACAACCATTACGACATATAACTTTGAAACTTGACAAATTTCTTCTGGATCTGGTAGAATATAAAGCTTCATCAATCCAAATTTTTGTTCTATTTGGCAACAAAATATTGGCTCTTTTGGAGCCGTCAATTAGGTTTGCAGAACTTGAAATTGTATTGACATTAGCTTTTCCCATGACTGATTATATAAAATATTTTGCATCACGTAAGATTGTGTGTGTGGTTGCACTGTCCACTAAATAAATATTATCACCAATCATTTTGGAGTTAGTCAATGCATCAATAAAAGTCATGCCTATACAAAAACTAAAATTCATTATTCTCAAAACTTAAAGTAAAAAATACAAACTATTAAACCCAAAAATACAAACTTCAAAATTATAATCAAAATAGGACAATACATCATGATTTTTAAAAAATCAAGTTAATCAGTGTGAACATTTCTATCACCAATTAAATGATCAATTTTTCCTTCAGAATCTTTAAAGAAATCAGAAACATCAAGATGATTAATAGCAATGAATTCATAATGATCTGTGAAATGCATCTCAATTTATTTTCCTTTTTCTTTTTCTTTTGTCGAGCCTTGATAATGATCCACTAAATGTTTAGGTATATGACAGGTACACGACCAATCCCCTGTCATGCCACATTTGTAACAAGCATTTTCATGATTCTTGGAAAGTTTATTCTGTAAACCTTTTCCCTTTTCTTGTGATGTTCCATAATTATTTCATTTCTGGTGGGATGGCATGTTATTTGTTTGAACATATCCCCCACGGATTCGATAATTATTTCTACCTCGGCCACGTCCAAAACCATAACCTCTCCCTCATCCATGACCATGAAATGCAACCTCATTCACTTCAAGGAATGGAGCAGAACCATTGGACAGGATAAATGATTTTTCAATAACAATTGATTAGTTTGTTCAGCCACAAGAAGGCATGAAATCAGTTCAGAGTACTTTGAAAAACAACGCTCTCTATATTGCTACTGCAGGAGCACATTATCAGCGTGAAATGTGGAGAATGTTTTTTCGAGCATATCTTCTTCAGTATTTTTTTTTCCATATAATTTTAATCGAGAGATTATTTTAAATAAAGAAGAATTGTACTCACTAATTGATTTTATAATCTTGCAACTCAGGTGTAACCAATCATAACGGGCTCTTGGGAGGATTATAGTCTTTTGGTACTCGTATCTCTTCTTCAAATTATTCCACAGAATCAGTGGATCTTTTACTGTGAGGTACTCATTTTTTTAATTCTTAGATGACGGCAAATGAATATTATTACCTTTGCGCGATCTTGCATGGATGCTTTATTTTCATGTTTTATAGTATCTCCAAGATTCATTACCTCAAGGTGGATCTCAATATCAAGATCCAAGATAAATAATTTTTTCCAAAAATGTCAAGAGCTGAGAATTTTAATTTTAAAAGATTTGACATGATTGCTAAATTTAACAAAACAATATATTTAGTACCACGTAAATATATTAAGGAAATATAAAATTAACTTTAGAATTTATTTATACTTACTACAACCACCTAGTAGCTTTGTCTTTTCAGCTGGTTAGAATCTCGTACTGATAACGTATTATAAAACTAAAGAAAATAAAGAAGAAAGAGCTACAATGGAAGAGAAAATAAATGATCACACATATAATACACAATTTTTCTCTGTATTCATTACTATGCAAACATATCTATTTATAAGTGATAAAACCTTCACTAGACACTACTATTCATCATACCACGTGATTTACCATATGGCATACCACACTTTTCCACATAAAACTTTCCTCTAATTTCATTTTGGCCAAAAACTCATTAGAATTTTAATTACATTTCTTTTAATGATTATCTAAATATTTCACAACAATAAGCATGTTTATGTATAAAAATTATAATTGGAGTTTGGCAATGTAATAAAACCTTGTAGTCTAATCTAAACAAAGTGTGAGAATTTTTAGCATAAAACCTTTGCTACTTAATAATGTCAATTTTTTTTTTTATTTATTTTTTTATTATTTCCGGTGTACCTAGAAAAGAAATAATGTCATTTTTTTTTTTTGTTGTACCCCTACCACAAGTGAAAAAAAGGGACAATTTAATGCACAAGATTCTCTCTATTGATGGAGATTTATGTAAGCATTACCCACTAATAAGAAAACGTGGTCAGGCTTATCATTAGCCCACTTTATAAATTGGATGATATTGCCTTCGTTTGGGAAGTCATGATTTGAGTTTTTTTGGTTATTTTAGTTACAAAAAATAAAATAGGCTATTTTAGTCATAACAAACAAAATATCACATTCAACTCATAATCATTACATTCTTCTCTCACAAAAAAACTCAAAAAAGTCAAAAAGCCCTTCCCAAACCAAACTTTTAAGTCCAGGCTAAAATAGCCAAAAAAGCCAAAAAAGCCAAAAAACAAAAAAGCCAACCCACTTCCCAAACGGAGGCATTGTTAGGTTGATGAGACTCATTACGATCTTGTTTTAAAAATTCGAATCGTTACTGTGTAGAATTTATTAAATATTTTATTTTTGTAAAAAATTATATTGATTAAATATTGATAGTTACTTGATTGGATTAAATTTTGTTAATAATTTATTTTGAAAATTATATTTATCGTTGACAGAAATATTATCCGATCAAGTAGCTATCGATATGATTAATATGAATTTTTACAGAGATAAAGTACTCGACCAGTTCTACACATTAAACGGTTCGAATTATCGAAATGGGACCGATGATAAGCCCCCACGTGCCCAATAGGATGCTCCAATCTGATCTCAAACGGGAAAGAACCCTGTCTAGAAAAAGTTACATTTTAATAACTTTACAAAATCATCAGGGTTTTAAGATTCTTAAAAAAAGTATATATATATTAAAAAAGAGAAAATTATAAACAAATAAAAAAATTTAGAATTTGACTTTTGTAATAAAATAAATTATAAGTTTTTTATTTCATTAATTTATTTTCAATCTAATCTAATTGTCTATTGCTGTTAGGTAAACTAACAAAAATATATATATATATATTTTAGTCATTAAACTTAACGAAAAATAATATTTTAGACATTTTATCTTTACTTATATTGAATTTAATGTCTAAAATACCATTTTTGTTGTCGGTTTTACTTAATAAAAATATGCAAATATTTTAGATTAAAAACATATCAAAAGCTTAAGGTTTAAATTGACAAAAATTAAAAACTCATGATTTATTTTGTTGCAAGATCAAACTCTAAGATTTTTTTTTTTAATTTCTTCTAAATAAATAAATAACAATACCAAATGAGAAGAACAAAAAAAAATTAGTGAAATATCTCTCTCTAATTTTGTGTAATATGAGAGGTTTAAGATATTTTTTTTAATAAGCTAAGATCCCTCAATATTTTTACAGAGAAAATTCAATTCAGATAAATTTTACACAACTCAGAGAAATTTTGACCCCGACTTAAAGAAATTTCAATTTTCACTTTTCTGTGAAAATTGAAATTTTTCTAAGTCGGGGGCAAATTTTTCTGAGTCGGGCAAAATTTCTCTGAATCAAATTTTCTGTGTGAAAATATTGAGGGACCTTAACTACTATAAAAATATTATATGTCATTTATTTGATAAAATCTTAATTTTAAAAAACTTTTTTAAAAAAATTCCTCAAAAAAAAAAAGCTATCGCTTGGCAAAGAAAGAATTTATGGAAGTCCAATATCAAGTTGTGAATTCATCATCGATGATGCTATTGTGTCAATTAATAAAAATCAAAAATCAAAAATCAAAAAATAAATAAAAATAAAAACACTTCGCTCATAGTCACTTCAATTATTAAAATTGATAAATTCTATTACTGACTTAAAATTTGTCTTGAAAATATACACTAAATTGTAATTTTATTTTTCCTAAACAATCAACAACATGGTATAGTCATGTTTGGAAGAGTGATTATCCGATAATCTTATAGTAATGTTTCACACTATTTAACACATTACATTATTCTCATAAATCCAATAAGCAACAAAAAAGGTTAGGGACACTAACATTGTTTGGTTGAGAAATTTGAAAAGAGATTTGGGAAAAAAAAAAAAAAAAAAAAAAGATAGGTGAAATGTGAATAAAATATATACATTTCACTTAATTTCACACACTTTTTTTATTTCTCTTTTCAAATCTTTCAACCAAATACAACGTATGGATTTTATCAAAAATATTACCAAACACTCCCATGAATATAGGATTCACATTAGTGTGGAACTCACACTCATATAAGTGTTTGATAATTTTTTTAATAATTTCTTTGATGTCTCTAGCATGGCTCAATAAAAAAAAAAAAAAATTCTAATTATGTTATATTTATTGACCAGGCGCAAAATGAACTTGTGGCAAAACTACTAAATAATTTTCGCAGTTGGTGGGGGGCAAGGTTTTGAAAACTGAACTGGATCGGCCGATTAAACCGTTGATCGGTCAGGGTTTCGATCCGGATATACCCTCTGAACTGATCAAAACTAAAAACCGGCCTATTTAAAGAGAATCGGGAAAACCGACAATGAAAAACGGCGATTGGACCGGCAAACCAGTCGACCTAGAGCCGGTTTGCCGAGTCGATCGATTTGGAATTTATTCTTTTTTGATTTTTTCTTTTTTTCTTATTATATATATATATAATGTAATATAATATAAGAATATAAGAAAATTTTAATTTGAAACTCTCTTTCAAGGGTCTCCTCTTGTGAGGAATTCCATTAAGAGTTTGATGAAATTATTGTGAAAGTCTTCACCTATTTATAAGAAAAAAATTCTTTAAAAAAAACTCAAGAAATCCATGTGGGATTCAATCAAATGTATTGGAGGGAATATTGAAATTTTGATATCCCTCCAAAATTTTTGAATTTTGATATCCCTCTAAAATTTTTACTTTTCTTTCAATTAAATTATTTGAATTAAAATCATATGGAGAGAATATTAAATATTTGGTTTCCTCTTCCAAAATTAAAATTAATAATATTTTAAAATATATTATTATAAAAATTAGGAGAAATATTTAAGATAATTTAATATTTTTTTAATATTTTTAATTTATAATTTTATTACTTATATTTTTATTTAAATATAATTTTAATATATTTATTACATCACGATTTGATTTTGATTCAACCTAACGTTGAATCGGTGACCCATCCACTCAATTTCCTTTTCGATTCGGCCACCAATCCGATTTTTAAAACATTAGTGGGGCCATGCATACATGTGTTTTCCCCATTATAGTCCCTACGGTCCAGCATATTTACTATGTCTTTGATTGCGACAAGGTCATGGAATGGGATGGTAGCAAACGGTGCCGTTATGACGTTTTACTTTTTAGTTTTTAAAATTTTTTTTATTAAAAAAACTTCTCCAATTAAAATTTTAATTAGTTTTTATTTTCTTATATGACTATTTTCATTCCCAAAAAAAGTTGTATTACATAAACTTTCAAAATTTTGAGAAATTAAAATAAAAAAAAAAAATTTCAAAATTTGATTAGTTTAAAAAAAAAAAGAAAGTGTAGCTGCATTTTCTTTTCAAGATAAGTTTTTTTTCATTCCATCCTCCATCAACACCCCACCCCCACCCTCCAGGAAATTTGATTAATTTTAAAACTAAAAAAATAAAAAAACCAGGCATAGATGCATTTGTATTTGCATCTAAAAAAAAATAATGATAAATGTGATTTAAATTATAAAACTGGATACATATGCATTTTAATAAAACGTTTATCGATATCTAATCAATTTAATTATTTATAAGAATATTCTACTCAATGTACCAAAAAAAATAAACAATTCTAGTCTTAAAAATGGGTCTCAAAATAAGTCTCATTAACCGTATAACAGTAGTTGTTGTGCCCTTGTGTCCCTGCACAGGGCACAACAACCATCCTTACTAGAACGATATCTAGTCCCCGTGTATTCCGCTGCGTCAGTTCTCCAACCATATAGCGATCTCGGTATTCCCTGTTATTGTTTAACTGTAATCCGGACTCGGTTCCGTAGATTCGTTGTTGTTTTATCCTCATTTCTATCCTTTACTCTTTGTGTTAGAGTTTTGGGTCGTGTTGGGCAGGTTGGGAATAAGTTGGTTGTGTTTTAAAACTTTGAAATTTTTGCCCAGGTTTTGGTCTCTCCGCTCGAGCGGCGGTTTGACGCTCGAGCGGGCTTTTGTTGTTGCCTTTCCGCTCGAGCGGAAGTTTGGACGCTCGAGCGTGAATTTCCTTCTCTCAGCATTTTGGTCGTCTGCAGAAAATTCTGGGAGAGTGCATCCGGCGCTCGAGCGGAAATTTGGACGCTCGAGCGTGAACCTGTGTCTGACGCTCGAGCGGAGTGTTGTACGCTCGAGCGGACCTGTTATTATATCAGTCTATGAAATCACTTTTTGATCACTTTTTGACTTCCTTTCTCTCTCTTATTTTTTCAAAACTTCCATTGGAGGGCACCTCACTCTAAAACCTAACTTCTCTCTTAGGATTGATCTAGCTAGAGTGCTTTCCTCACCTTGGGCCTTTGTAAGAAATGTGTTGATCGTCGAGGGCTTCGTTGTGATCCAAGAAATTTGGGATTTAGAGCACTTTGATTTCGGGTAGTCTTCTCTATTTGAGTTCTCCATTTGAGGTAGGGATTCTCCTTGTTTCTCTTCAATACTTCGTCTATAGATAGACATGTGGTAATTTTGTATTGCATAAAAATCATATCCATGTTGGATTTGTTTGAAATCATGGGAAGGAACCTAGGGTTGGGTATTTGAAATGGTTATGTTATCATTGAGAGTTGTTTTGGGCTAATTGGAGTGTAAATTAGCATGTTGTAGTTGATAAAGGAAAAAGGCCTAAATCATATTTTGATTGATAAATTAAAATGGAGAATAATAAACCTAAATTGTAACTCTCTATTGTTGATGTGAGTGGGTGAAGGTGCTAATGCCTAAGGGGTTAACTTTGGCTTTGAAATGGGTTTGAAATGTATGTAGTGTACTAATGTGAGTTATGGCTTCCTTATTGGTAGAAATCGGTTTTTGTAAAATAAAAGGGATGGGTTTGGTTTTGTGACAACTAAAGAGACGGAGTTGGTTTTGTTAAAGTCACATTATTATTCTAGTATGAGAATGGGTGTTCATGATCATAGCTATCTGTAATGTTGTTATTGTTAAGGAGCATGTTGAGTTCCCTACTGGACTATATGTTCATCCCACGTTGTTGAATCTTTTTCAGGTGTTGAGCAGGGTGTGCTACAAGATTCGGATCTTCTTATTTGTTGGCCACGGGGCCTTAGTTATGTTGGCGGAATGCCATTGTTGTAAAAGGTTACACCCTTCTTCTTGTACTTTTAATGATTTAAGCCCAAGGGCAATTTATTAAGTTAGTTCATGTAATGTTTACTTTGCATACGAATGAGAGTATTGTTAATCATTTCTATGGATTGAATGTATGAGTTTATTTCCGCATGTTATCTCTGAAATTGGATTAAGTTAAAGAATTTGGTAATGACTCCGAGGAATAAAAGTGGGGCGTGACAAACCACCTCATCGACAACCTGTCCCGCAACTCAATAAATATATTTTTTATATTTTAAAAATATATGAATGTATCAAATATATTTTATTTTTATTTTTTTATCAAGCATAACATAAATATTTGCTCTTTAGTTAAGCCCAAAAACTAGACAAGGCCCAAGGCCCTGTTTTGGGAAAGGCTTTATAATCCAACTTTTTTTCTTTTATAGCCCAAAAATGCAAAAAATAGTAAGTTGTCAAGAGACTTTTCTAGTGGACAAAAGCCGAAAGCCCACAAAATACAGGCCTTTCTTACAAAAACTTTTTTTAGTTTTTACTCTCTTGGGACAATTACGAGCCAATTATGTGGACTGAAATTATTTATTAACAAATTTTATTCTAACTTTTAGTGATAAATTTGGAGAGCTGTTATTTCCGCTCTACTTTGTTTTAAATACATTAATACCCTTAGAATTTCATTTTTTCAGGGAATGTATTTTGTGTGAAAGAGTATGGATAATCAGCTCTGCTACAGAGCCCGAAAGGTTTCGAGCCAAATTTGACTCGAATTTGAGAAGGAGGAAGAAGAATTTAAATACATTAATACCCTTAGAATTTCATTTTTTCAGGGAATGTATTTTGTGTGAAAGAGTATGGATAATAAAGGACAAAGAATGAAATATATTTAGAGCAAAAGAGAGTGAGAATAGCAACCCTCTAAATTTATTATTGGAAAAATATTTTTTTAAAAATACAATTCGACCATTTACATTTATTACATCATATGTCAATTCAACCTAACACAAATAAATAAATAAAAAATTAACACAAATAAAACCCAAAATGTCCCATCACTTATCACTTTAATAAATTTGTCAATATCATTATTAGTCACAAATTACCATTTCACATCTAAAATGTCTCAATTTATTTATTTATCATTATTAAAATAAGAAGTAAATATATAAAAAATAAAAAAATACTCAAAACTTTAGGGCTGAGCAAGGAATTCGTAAAATCCGTAATCCGATCCAGTCCAGTCCAATCCGATAGGTTTGGATTGATTTTTTAAATCCGCGGTTCGGTTCCGGATTGAAGAATTAAAAATTCGTAGTACACGGATTGGTTCTGGATTGAACCCCATGGTTCCGGATTGGAACCGATCCGGACCGTATACAAATAGTATATATTTTTATTATACATCCTCTTCCATAGTATCTTCTCTTATTTTATATAAAATCTAAACTTAAACCTAAAACCTATAATATCTTCTTTTATTATTTTTGTTTGTTAGTTTTTAGTTTTAATTTGTAATAGTTTAAATACTTATGGTGAAACTAGTTTTCTTATGGTTGTTTAAAGTCTAGAACAATATGTCGCTATTATAGAAATAGATGTCGCTATTGTGGAACTAATATAGCGCTATGTTTATATTTTTATGAAATTAAAGTGTTATATATATATTTTTGTTATTTAATTATGTGAATCCGTGGTCCTAAACCGATCCAATCCGTATTTAAATGGATTGGTTTGGATTGGTTCCATAATTTAAACGGATTGGATTGGTTCTAATTTTTCAGGAACCATAGATAACGGATTGGTCCTGATTTTACCCAAATCCGATCCAATCCGGACCATGCTCACCCCTACAAAACTTTTGAGTAAATAAATCAAGTTAATCACACTTGTTAATAATTATTCTTATTTTGTTTGTATATTTCTCACCACGGTATTGAACATTATAATGGCACAACAGCCAAAAGACGTAGCATTGGCCTAAGACATGAATGCCCTCGAGCTAAGATGTTTAGGGCTGCCTTTTGACATAACCCGCAACACTTTAGGACCTTCTGAAGAGTATATGGGGGAGTATGTTACAGTTATTAAGAGGCACTTTTTCATAATTTTTTTTTTACTTATTTATATTTTATTTAGTTTATATTATTTTTTTATATTTTAATAAATCCTATGAGTGATATAGTTATCAAAATACTTCTAATAATATTTATATTTACATTATAAATATTCTGTGATGTGAATGTTAACATATCAATGTGAATATTCGCATTGTAAAATATGAATGTTCACATCACCAAATTACTAACCGTTCAAAAACTATTTGTAAGGGTAGAAATGTCCATAAAATACCTTAAATATGAGAATTAGGATTTGGTAGATCAAATATCCAAATAATAGGACTTATTAGAATATAAGAATATCTTATGAACTAATTGGAATACAAACACTTGAAAAATAATTTTCTAATAAATTTTTCTTAAATAATCTGTTTATAATTTATTTTAGTTTAGAAATTTATATTAGATTGTTTAGTATAATTTTTGCTTACAGTTTATTAGACAAAAATAATTTAAATAAGTTGATTATCTAAAAGTTAAAAGCGAGGTACTTTTAATTTTTATTTTCTTATTATCAACTTTTAATTCATAATAAATTACAACATAGCCAATATTGGTGGGCATGATTGGGAATGGAAATGCTACATTGATAGAAATTATTTTTCCAAATTTATTCAAATCATAGACTCCAATCCTAACAACATATTCGAGTTCTTCAATTCTACCATGGGATTGGGATTCCAAGGAACAAGGTTGATGGGTTGATATGGAAACAATGGGAGTTCATGGTCAAATCTTATCAATCCTTGCCGACAAATTTTACTGTATAGGAAGGGTAGATGTGACATGATATATTTTTATTATTATTTTATGTTGAGTGTTTGAATTATAATAGATGATATATATATTTATAATTAACAGAAAAATATCATAATGCGACATAATATTCTACAAATAAGCATTAAATTTTTCTTCCTTGACCAGGAGACAAAACCCTATTCTTTCAAGATCATAAGCAAGTCAAAAAATTATATATAATGTTTGGATATCCATTGATTGATGAGGGATGAGCTTTACTTTTTTGATGGAGGGCCTCAGAGTCAAAAAGCTCCATAATTTACATATAATAAGTTTGGTTGTTATTTTATTATTTCAGTGAATCTATTAACAGCAATACTCCATTATTGATTTGTGGAGGAGGTTGTTCCAAATAAACTACACTTTTGCAAGAAGTCAAACAAGCACACAACATCATTCTGATGAGGTTCCAGGGGGTCCCAAGAGTGGTCAGATCATGGTGCCAACCCCCAATTAATCAATAAAGTGATCAAATGTTGAGACATACTATCTATCACTAAGATTGTGGGTTGATTATATGATTCTAATGGAAGATTTTTATTATATTATTTAAAGATTATGAAATAATTGGGATAATTTATTAATATTTAACAAAAAAATTATTATAATTTTAGTATAGAAAAGATTATAATCTGTATTATTAATCGTTTGGAAATTGATTGACAACACATGAAAGGTTATGGAAATTGATTGTACTTTATGAGATTTCAGCCCTACCTATGGGTGGTTTGGGAAAAAAAACAATTTATTTACTTTATTTGTTATAAATTATCACATTATCTTTCTTTTTTTTTTTTGGTCAATATTTTATTTTAGATAGTTAAATTTGTTAGTGTGTTAGTAAAGTCAGTGTGTCACTTAAAGGATCTCTGTTATTCCATCAGTTCAAATCTCTTATCTTTGCTCGTTGTATCCCAATATGTAGTTACACGCAAACTTATCTCAAGACATTAACCACATTATCTCTCCATTAATCTATACATGTTTTAATAAAAAGTTAGAAAATAAAAAATAAACAAACCCCAGACTACCGCCGAGTAGTACCAATGTTTCACTCTCATGTCTTTCTTTGATTTGATACTTGGGTGTTGTAGATGTAGAGCAATCATATTAGTTTATCTCGGACTTCATGTTTAAACCCCACTGTAGTAAAGTTTCAGCGTTGTTCTAAATAATTGGTGGATATATTTTTTTACATAATTATTTAGAATTTAACTCTTGAAATTAGATCACAAGAAAAAATAAAAAATAAAAAAAATAAATAAATAAAAAAATTGGCGAATTCCTTGGTTCAAATATGTTTCTCTCATGTCTTTTACATAATTATTTGAGTGTTGTAGATTTAGTTCATCTCGCACTTCATGTTTACACTACTCTATAGTGAAGTTTGAGAATTATTTTGAATGGTTGGTAGGTATACTTTTCATACAATTGTTCAAGATTTAATTCTTAGGGTCAAGTCATAAGAAAGAAATTTTTTATGAATTTTCTAGTCTAAATATGAATGGCCTACCTTTAACCAGACTAAAAAATATATTAATCGTGTTGCGCGTAAACTAATCCCCCTCTCCTTACCATTGTGAAAACAAAAAAAAAAAAACTCCACTATAGTGATTATGCCGTAGGAAGTATTGCCAAACATTACTCGATAAAAAAGGCAAATCAAATATACAATAATTTTAAGTGTATACTTTCCGTTTTTTTCTACTTTTGTGTCTAGTCGGTTTTAATTACGTGTTTTAAAATTGCAAATAACTTTGTCACGTGCATTACTTTATATATATGTATTGTTTTTATTACGTGTTTTAAAATTGCAAATAACTTTGTCACGTGCATTACTTTATATATATTTTTTTATCAATTGATTAGAGAGTCATTATAAACATAAAAAATATTTATATTATCAAATAAGAAATCCAAATTATCGAATAATCACCCATTCACTAAACTGACAATCTTTAACACTAAAATAGACTCCATTTTTTATCACATAATTGTAACGTGAAAAAATAATTGAGAATTTTAAGAAAAGAACTCCAGAGGAGCTCTAAATGAGTGGGGCGCACCTATGATGTGATATATCTACTTATATGTTTGATTTTTTTTTTTCTTTCTTACCACATATGTAGAGTTCTCTTTAAAATTTAAATATTAAAACTTTTTATCATTGTTGTTTGACATCTCCGTTGAAAATCAGCTCAAGGGAAAAAAGTCATAGTCAATGTACAAGGCTTCAGTATATATGGTTTGAATTTCTTTTATATTCAAATTTGAATTTAAGATAACTTAAGGGGTCTATCATAGATCATATTTTCATAATTTGAATCGTTAATTTTATAAGATATTTCATGTATATTATCTATAAATAAATAAATAAAAATTAAATTGATCTGATAATCATAACCTTTCAGTTTATTATGTTTGTCTTCAAAAAAATTAAGTTGATTTGTGTATATTGTCCATCTTTTTGGAAACAAATATGATAAAATAAAAATATTACGATTATCAAATTGACTTGAATTCTTTCATGGATGATATACACAAAAGACACTGCAAAATTAACAATTCAAATTATCAAAACGAGGTCTGTAATAAGTCCTATAATCCCTCAATTTTTTTCAAGTTAAAATTTAAAAGTAAAAGTGACCAAACCCTATATATATTGTGAATACCAATTTTCATAACTCCAACCCACACTACATTTTTTTTTTCTTTTTTGGAAAAAAGAAATTCATTTTACACATTGTGATTGCAAATTTATAATGGTGATGGTAAGAGTGTTTGAGTTAACATGTTTAAGTTGGAATAGCCAGCCATACAGGCCCAATCCTGAGTTATTAGGGGTATAAGACTGTTTTTTTAAAATTAGCCCTTCATATAGAATTTCTCAAAAGAAAAAAAAGTTATTTGTATAAAATGATATCAAGGCATGAAAAATCATTACAAAAACTAAAAAGAATAAAAATATAGTCTTATTGCTTTATGATTTAACAAAAAAAAAATAAAAAGATAGTTAAATTTTAATTAGTTGAATCGAATCTTTATTTTTTTGTTTACCAATGCTATAAGAGCTAAAATTAATTGGAGGCAAGGATGAAAACTTTCAACACAACTCAAGCAATATATAAAATTAGCAAGTTAGCGTTGACTATTTTTCAACATAAATCCAAATATAACATGGTTTAATAACATGAATTATTAGTTATATATTTTAATGTTCACTAACGCTGTGTTTGGTTGAGGGATTTAGGGAGGGATTTGGAAAGAAAAAGAGAAAATGTGTGAAATTAGGTGAAATGTAGGTATATTTTATTCACATTTCACCTACCTTTTCCATTTCCTTTTCCAAATCTCTTCTCAAATCTCCCAACCAAACACAACCTAAGGGGTGTTATGACATTTTTTAATCTTTTATTTAACTTCATCCAACTGAATATAAAAATTTGTTAAATATCTTTTTTAATTTAAAATATGTATTTTTTGTTACCTATTTTAGAGTTAGTAAAAATATATAGTAATGAGGTATAGTTTTTTAAATTAGAAAAATACAATTGAGTTGAAATCAAAATTTAATAAATAATTTCATTTAGTTGAAATAAATTTTATAAAATTTAACATGTGGGAAAAATTTTAATCTCACCATACACTTTTTAAGGTATTTTTAACTTAAAGTTAAAGTTTTTACATTAAATATCAATCATAGACGAATAAAAAACAATACCATACAGCAACATGAAAATAAATAGATTGAGTTAATATTAAGATAATTATGAAATAACACGACACGATACATACCCTTAATTAAGAATCCTAAATTTTATTTAAAAATAGAGGCCGAGGCCACTGCATTAGTCGCTTTCCCTCCAGACTGGCCCTGCGCTGCAGCCACATTCAAATCTAATTTCAATTGAATGTCTGATAAAGATCAAATCCTATTTTCCATCAGTGGTCTCACAAAAATCTTACTGGCTAAGAGTTAGAAATTCTCATTTATATGAAGCCTTGACAGTAGAGAGTCAATACATGTCGGGTAGTACATGTAAGTTGGGATCATCTGAGTCTATCACTATTATCGTGAAGGCAATAAATGTGCTCATTTGCTAGCTAAGACTAGAAACATGGATTTAGGAATGAAAAATATTATAAATTCTAAATTTTTTACTAAATAAATGATTAAATATCTCACATAAATGTGGAGTATACAATAAAAAATTTGATATCTCTAACATTAGCCATAGGAATTCAATTTTCTATTACTGCACCTTATTGTATAAATAATAAACTAGCTTTAAATGCCATAAGAACTTGTTATCCTAGACTTATTTAATATATGTTAGCTCCTTTTGGCAAAAATAAAAATAAAAAATCATATTGGACCTGACCTAAGTAAAATGGCCATACAAGTTAAAGAGATAGCATGACATCAACCTATGTCTTTTACCCAATACTATGTGAAACAAAAACACAGGTCCTTTTCATTACTCTTGTCCATTGTGAAATGGAACAAATGAGCCATGTTTCTATCGTATACATGATGCTTCATGATTTGCTTCCTTCACTTTTATAGTTTTTATTCAATCACAATGCATTTGTTAGTAATAGTGCAATGTGCATCCTTAAAAAATTATGATTTTTATAGTGAAATTACGAATTTCTATGACAGAAGTTATAATTTTTGTAATTAAAGTTGCAAATGACGAAATTATAGTGTACACTTCTAAATTATAATCTACCACGCTGTCAGTGGCGTGGTTATCTGAAAAGAAGAAGGAGAACAGAGGACAATATACTATGTAAACAAAACCTTACCAAGTGCAGAAACAAGGTATCTACCTTTGGAGAAATTAACACTTGCTCTGGTAATGGCTTCAAAGAAACTAAACTATTACTTTCAAACTTACAAAATTGTAGTACTCACTGAGCATCCACTAAAGTCTCTGTTGCAACACGAAAAATTGTCGGGAAAAATAGCTCGATGGGCTGTTGTAACAACCCCGACCCATAGTTAACGTTAATCCATGCTTAATTATACTTAAAAAGAAATTAGAGTGAATTTTTGCATCATACATTGCATATATGTGTGTGTATATCTGTTAACGTAGAAAGATCTGATCATATTTTCGTTTCGGTTTGTGAATTGAAGGCTTTATCGGTATCCGAATCAGAAATTGACTTGACTTATGTGCTAGTTGGAATTTTTAGAATTTTATGGTATGTTTAAAGAAAATTCGGTTCGAAACGATTAAATTAGATTAATTTGATGCTATTTGATTAATTTTGATTAATTATCACCAAATGAGCCATATATGACCCCACTAGTTTAATTTTGCACCTCATTTTTCCCTACCTTTAAGCTCCAAACGTGTGAGAGAGGGAGAAGGAGAAGCTTGAGCTTAATTCAAGGAGGAATGAGAGAATTGCCAAGAATGGTCAAGAATTGGAAGGGATTGGTGATAAATTGTTGAGCCTAACTAGAATATAAGGGAATTGTGAACTCTAGGTAAGAGATCAATTCTTATTGTGTAATTGAATTAGATTTTGCAAGGATTCAAGTGAATTAGATGAATTCATGTAAGGATTGAGTTAAAATTTAAGGAAGGAAAGTCATTCCATACATGCATGCATATTTAAGACATTTTGAAGATGTTTTCAAAGATTTTCCTCTCATGCATGTTGTAAATCTAGCATGGTTTGAAGAATTTATAACATTTCTCACCCTTGAGCCTCATTTGATCAAGTATTGGAGGCTAAGAACTTAGGTGATTACATGCATGACATATATAGAGCATGTTCTTGCATTTTAAGTTGAATTGTACATACTTACATGTCAATTGGGTCTTGATTTTGAGTAATGATTCTTACTTCATGATGTTTTCCAAGTTCACATGTGATTCCTCAAGTTTTTGGCCCAAAATGTTGAGCTTTGAAGTGTTTAGTTTGAATTTGAAGCTTGGAGATCAAATCTGAAAATTCCAGAATTTGCATCTACACTCGAGCGAAGGAGTTCACGCTCGAGCGACCACTTTGAGTGCGTGCACTTCCGCTCGAGCGACCTGAAGCCCGCTCAAGCGTAAAATGCATGTACCCAGAAGTTCATATGTTTTGCAACGCGCTCGAGCGACAAATGTCACACTCGAGCGAAGGTCTGAGTCTCACGCTCGAGCAGGGATTGAGTGTCCGTCGAGCGTGAAAAACAAGCAACCAGTACTTTTTCAAAATTTACAGACCGCTTGAGCGAAGGAAGTTACACTCGAGTGAGGAAAGCCACGCTTGAGTGTGGACCCTGTTTTTAGCAAGTTTTGAAAAATATTTTCAAGTGCATTTTTTTGCATCCTCATTCCATCCTAGACGTTCCTAGGCCATGATTAAGACACCATAATGAGGATAAAAGATAGAAATACACTAAGAACAAATGAAATAAGTTATGTATAATTCGAACATGTGTTTCAATGTATGTATCTGTCATGTTATGTAGGTCACGCGCCATGAGTTAAGTGAATTACCTACTCTACTCGTCTACTTGGAGCCATCTGTTAACTGTGAGTAATAACTCTGTAAAGATATGTTAATTACAAGTATTTTCTGACTGATATGATACGATCTGTTTTCTGAAATGCTATTTTATGAATTATGAATGAATGTCCATTTTTCAGAAATATATTTGTGGCTTCCTTAGTTCACGTGGCCCTCGCCCGAAGGTAACAATATCGTGGCCAATATGCATGTGGCCCTTGCCCAAGGGTAACAATACTATAGCTTATAGTCACATTTTCTTTTTTAACACCAAAAGTGTTTAATGCATGCTTTCAATTCAAAATCTCATCTACAAGCATGGGGTGGTAAATACACTATGACATCCCAAGTAAGAACTACAAAACCATGCATACATACATATATAAATTTATGTACAGAAAATATTTTCACATTTGCTGACTCTAAGACCAGCGGGGCGATGGGCACCCAAAACCTTTCCCTCTCCACTTTCACCAACTCCTGAAATGGCAGGCTTGTGGACACCTACAATCAAGTTTTTCGCATTTACCGACTCTATAAATAGTGGGCTCGTGGACATCCAAAAACCTTTCCTACATTCGTCCAACGGTATGCACAGAAGAGGGCAATTGGGCATCCTAACTCCTAGATACAACACACAACTCAATTTCAGAAACCTGACTCAACTGCCCGGACTTATAAGCTATTTACCTCCTGTGACATTTTTCAAACACCCATAAGATGATTAAATTACAAGAGAAATTATGATGCACATGATCTATGAGTTTTCAAATAGATTTTCCCTAAGGTTGGTTCAATCCACAATAACATTAATAATAACATTCATCACATAACAAATTCTCCAATTTCCCAATCTCAAGGATTTCTTTCCACAAGTTATCAAAAGACCACATCTCTGTGCCAAAATACTCTCAATACATCCAATTTCATCTTTCAAGAATCAATTCAACAAAATCCCCTTTATCAATTCAATTAAAAAACTAGGGTTTTAATAAAATTTGAGGTTTTCCTTCCATTTGCATATAGAAAGTCAATATTCATCCTCAACATAAAGAATCGACGGGAAACTTTTACAATCTTTCTTAAAATCGTTAGATACAAGCTCCCATTAGTTAAACAATCCACTTTATTTAACAAAAACATTTCATACATTGTTACACCTAAAAAATTACTACATACATGTCTCAAATCAAGAATATAACAAGTTAAAAGTACCCTTACCTAGAAATAGTGGCTAAGAGTTGAAGACCTAACAAAAATTTGACCAAAAAACACTATCCAATCGGTGAGAATCTTGAATCAAACTTGCTCTTCACTTTTATTGGAGGATTTGAGGTGAATCTTTAGCAAAACTTGAGAAAATCAAGTGTTTTTACGATTAGGGTTTGGAAATGAGTATTAGAGAGAGATGAGAGTTGGAAAAAGTGAGAAAAAAAAATGTTTGATCAACTTTTAAGTGAGTCGTCCCGATCAGACCGTTCGAACGAACTTTGCACTGTTCAAGCGGTAAACGTAAGGTTCTAGAAGTTTTGTAGAGCTACAGTGAAAATACTAGAAGCCTGCATTTTATGCTCGAGCAATCATTTCATCGCTCAAGCGGTCTCGCTTGCAAACAGGCAAGACACTGGAAGTTTCGCATCTACGCTCGAGTGACTGAATGACCGCTCGAGCGGTCGTCCAAAACAAACTGTTACAAAGGCCTAAATTTAATTTTTTTTTGGACTAAAAGGATATTAATCTGTCCAAAAGAACACTTTTCGTTTATGTCTAAATGTCATCTATTTGTACACGTGTCACGTATTTGTTCACTTATTTGTCAAAATGTCAATTATTTGTCCACCTCAATGCTACTAGCCACCATCGCTAGCAACTCTTCGACACCAGAGACTTTTTAACGCATATCCTTGTCATCATAAAAGATTAAATCTTGGACCAAATAAATAACATATGATCTCAAAGGTTTGGACATTTTACCATTTAACCCTTTAATTTATCATGTGATGTATTACCTCTACATCACATATATATATTATTAAAAGTAATATTTTTTCTATGTTTAGGTTGTATATTATAAGGGTTTACCTTTTTCTAAGAGGGTCGCGTCAATATGTATTTTCTTAACTACATATAGAGTTCTACACAAATCCAAACTCAATTTAAATTTATCTATTTTATATGGACTTTATTTCACAAATATTTCTTTTCCATATATTTTTCGTGATAAATTGAGATATTCCACAAACCCAATACCAATTTTGTCTTAATTTTTTCAAGGGTGTTAGGTTTTTTTTTTTAACACTAAACTGTCTTTTTTTTATTCTTATTATTTTTCGGTGCATTATTCTATACCCAATACCAATTCTATATTATAGATTTATCATTTAAATTTTATAGCGGTTCTATATATGAAATTATATTTCATTTCTTATATTATTTTATCCAATCACAACCTACGGAAGGAAAAATTTGCACAACAATGATATTCTCGAGGAACCTCTAAAATTTAAATTTGCTGCTTGAGTCACTTTTTCAATTATTGAACATGACATCATATTATAGATGATTAATTACTTTACATACAGAGATATATCTATCGTTTGCATATTCTCATTATTTTTTCGTTTTCAATTTAGATGTTTGTATGAGCACGAAATAATATTATCGTATAATCTTGTTAACTTTGCACTCCTCCAAACGTCATCATTTTGTTACCTGGAAACACACGTGAACTAGCCGGCGAGTGTGTGCCAGATACCCTTCCGATGCCTAAGTCAGCAAGTAAATAATAGACAATAAGCTCTGTGTATTTGAGAGTAAGAATTATAATATGTATCCATAGGTTCTGTCACGAGCTTATATAATTTCCATGTAGCACAATCTTAATAGGACTCTAACTCTCCTCAATAGAGTCCTCCTAGGAGTCCTATATTTAAGGATAATGCTTATCCTTAGAACACCCCTCTTACTGTAAGCCAAGTGAGATGGCCTAGTACTTTGCTCGGCTAACTGTGCCCAATTGAGCTACCTTATGTCGCTATTCCTCTGATCGAGTTGCACAATCCCTGACCGTCATGAGTTATCCTGCCAAGCTACTCCTAGCTCGGTTGTTGCACCACTTCAATTTGTGTTACGAGCTACACACGGATAGCTAGGCCCAAAACCACTAGCCGCCCCAACCATGACCAACACTAGACCGAGCCATTTGAGTACGTAGCTTGGCCCAATACGCGCCCAGCCTAGGAAAACAACACCACCTAGCTCGGCCCAATTTCCACACAAATTATCCTCTCAATATTATTATGTGATTCTTTCTTGAATAGTCGTTGCTGAATTTCTTTTATATAATTAATATTTTAATTTAATTAAGAGTGTTTATTTTACAATCTTATAATTTAATATATATATATATATATCATATAAAATCAATATATGATAATTCAACTACAACATATTTATATTTAAATTTTTAATAAATTTTATATTATTTCTATTTCTACATATTTTTATTTTTTAAATGAACATAAAATAAAATTAAATAGTTAGAATTACTTTTAATTTTATGTTACTAATTCTTCTTTTAACTTAACTATTATTTTTAATATCAAAATGAGTATTTATTTTAAAGTGAAGTACCAATAAATCTTAAATAGTGATCTTATGAACTGTTTGGTCTTCTCTTTTTTTTTTTTTTTACGGATCCAAAAGTCTCATTCTAGTGTGAATTACATAAAAGGTTAATGTGAAATTTCTCATAATGTTGAAATTATGAAACGTAATATTTAAAATAAAAAACTCCTTAGTATAGTTTTTACAAACGTAACACTCCAAAAACATAACACTCTACTATAACATACTAAAAAATTCCTTAGTGTACTTTTCCCAAATGTAACACTCCAATCAATGTAATACTAAAAAATTCCTTAGTATACTTTTCTCAAACACAATAATGTAACATTCTAAAAAAACTCCTTAATGCACTTTTTTTAAACGGGGTGGTTTGGCATCCCCTAAATAATTCATCTTTTTATCTTTTTTCCATCACATCACTACTCTACTTTTCTGCACATTTTTTCAAAAAAGTCCAAAAGTGCACTTATTTAGATCATCCTTTAATGTAACATACTAAAAAATTCCTTAGTGTATTTTTCTGACACATAACAATGTAACATTCTAAAAAAACTCCTTAGTATATTTTTTCAAATATGATATTCCAATCAATGCAACACACAAAAACTCCTTAATGTAGTTTTTTCAAACATAACACTCTAATGTAACACTTCAATGTAATACCAGAAAACCACACTGACAGAAATGTAGATTTTCATGCTCGACAACCAACATTTTAGCCACCAATTCTTCTAAAAAGAATCTTCTATACCTCACATTTCCATTCTCGTCTCAAAAATAAATAAATAAAATTATAAAAATAAATCATAAAAAGTATTTACTTAAACTCAAATGACACCAAATTAAATAAATACAACTTTTCAAAATAAAAAGGACTAATTGGTTCATAAGAAAACTTTTAAGACTAAATGAATCAATATTTCCCTATATTGGATTTATGAGTAAATTTTTCTTTTATTTTTCTATAATTTAATATATATAATATATATTTATACAAAATTATTATATGATTATAATACTTTATAATACAATAGAAATAAAATTATCAAAATATACAAATAATTTACTTAAAATTAATATATATATATATATATATCTTCAAGTAATAATTTAATAAAAATATAGCGTCAATATTATCGAAAATAATAATTAAAACATATTTAATTTTGATTTTAAATTAAAATTAAAATTAAATTTTATTCTTTTAATAACACATTGTACCATTAAATATTTTTTTGGAATTTTTATTGATAAATCCCATTTAGAAGTATTTTAACACAAAAAGTCCATAAAGGAATTTTTTAACCCATTTAGTCCATAGTGTATAGATTTATTCCATAAAGTCATTTTTCTTGATTTACACTATTTTCTTGGACATTTATGCCTTATATAATTTTGATACCCTTATGAATATTTTTTGAACAGTTAGCAATTTTATGATGTGAACATTCATATTTTAAAATTCACATTGTAGGAATGTAAAATGGCCCGTGGCGGCCGAAACCAGCCGTGAGCCGGGCGGGCCCGGCCCGTGAATATGATATTCACATTGACATGTTAATTACACATTAATAGGAGTGTAAATTGGCTCGCGTCCGTGGCGGCGCGAAACCGCCGGCGGTCCGGGGGGTCGGTCCGGCGTTGACAATGTGAATATTCACATTGACGCGGCCATGGGCGGCCAAAAGCCCCCCACAGCCGGAGCGGGTCCGGCCGCACCGTTGACATGTGAATATTCACATTGACATGTTAACATTCACATTGATAGGAGTGTAAAATTAGCCGCGCCCGTGGTTGCCCGAAACTTGCCCACGGCCGTGGGGCGGCCGGGGCGGGTCGGCCCAGCCTGTTAACAATGTGATATATTCACATTGACATGTTACATTCACATTGATAAGAGTATAAATTGGCCAGGGACCCAGGGCGGGCCGACCCGGCCGTTGAAATGTGAATATTACATTGACATGTTACATTCACATTGATAAGAGTGTAAAATTGGCCGCAACTCGTGGGTGGCCGAAGTTCGACCGCAGCCCGACCCGTGACATTGTAAATATTCACATTAACATGTTAACATTAAAATTGATAGGAGTGTAAAATTTTCCTGCTGTCCAAAGCTTTTGCTCAGCTGCTCGGGGTAGGCCGGCCCGGCCCGTTGACAATGTGAATATTCACATTGACATGTAATATGCACATTGATAGGAAATGTAGAATTAGCCAGCGGCCCGTGGGCCGCCCGAAGCCTGCCCACGGCCCGGGGCAGGCTCGTCTGGGTCCGGGCCCGAGCCGGTGGGTCTAGCCTGGGTCGGGCTGACGGGCCTAGGCCTAGCCTCAGGCTTGGGTCGGGCTTGGTGGGCCTGGCCATTTTTTTTTTAATTCTTTTAATTTTTTCTACTAAAATTTTATTATTTTCTACCAAAAAAGACACTAGGCCTCGGCGCGGGCCGGCCTCGGACCGAGCCTTGAATGGGGCTTAACCGGGCCGATGGGCCGGGCCGGGCTTCAAAATGATGGCCTAGGCCTTAGCCTAGGGTCTCGGACTATGCTCAAGCCCGGGCTCAAACGAGCCTGGGCTCAAACGAGCCTTTATTGAGCCACGGGTGGACTTCGGGCAGCCTATGTTCTTTTTTACTATTCCATTAAGTCTTATTTGAGGTAAGAAGACCAAAATACCATTTTCAATTTATTATATTCTATTTAGTCCACATTATTTTCTTATGTTTCAATAAGTCCTATGGGAGACATAATTACCAAAATACCCATAATATGAATGTTCACATCGTCAATGTGAATGTTCATATCATCAATGCGTAGAGGCCCGGGCCGGCCCATATCAAGCCTTGTGGGTGTTTCGAAAAAAATCCGGCTCGGCCCGGCCCGGCCCACAGGCCAAAAATTAAGCCCAGGCCCTAGCCTTGGCACAAGGGTATTCGGGCTTTGGATGGGCTGATGGATCGAGCCTCGGGTCGGGCCGGTGGGCCTAGGCCTTAGCCTCGAGCTTAAGTCAGGCTTGGGCGGGCCTGACCATTTTTTTTTTAATTCTTTTTAATTTTTCTATTCAAAATTTATTATTTTTCCACAAAAAAAGACATTGCGCCTCGAGCGGGCTGTGCCTCGGACCGAGCCTTGAATGGGCCTTCAGCGGGTTGATGGGCCGGGCCAGGCTTCAAAGTGATGGCCTAGGCCCTAGCCTAGGGTCTCGGATATACTCGGGCCCGGACCCAAACGAGCTTGCCCCGGGTCGTGGGCGGGCTTCGGGCAATCCACGGGCAGCGGGCCAATTCCACATTCCTATCAATGTGCATGTTAACATGTCAATGTGAATATTCACATTGTCAACGGCCCGGGCTAGGCCTACCCCGGGCTGCGGCAAACTTCGGGCAGCGGAAAATTTTACACTCTATCAATGTTAATGTTAACAATGTCAATGTAAATATTCACATTGTCACGGGTCGGGCCAAGCTAGCCTCGGGCTACGCGTAGGGCTTCAGGCCGCCAACGGGCTATGGGCCAATTTTGTACTCTTATCACTGTGAATGTTAACATGTCAATGTGAATATTCACATTGTCAACGAGCCGGGTCGGGCCCGCCTCAGGCCGCTGGCCAATTTTATACTCTTATCAATGTGAATGTTAACATGTTAATGTGAATATTCCACATTGTCAACAGGGGGCCGGCGCCGCCCGGGCCACCCACGGGCCGTGGGTGGGTTTCGGGCAGCCACGAGACGCGGGCTAATTTTAACACTCCTATCAATGTAAATGTTAACATGTCAATGTGAATATTCACATTATCAACGGGCCGGGGGCCCCCGGGCCGCGGGGGGTTTTGCTGCCCATGAGCCGCGGGCTAATTTTGTACTCTTATCATTGTGAATGTTAATATGTCAATGTGAATATTCACATTGTCAACGGGCTGGACCGGGCTCGCCCCGGGCCGTCCATGGGCCGCGGGTGAGTTCCGCGCCGCCACGGGACGCGGGCCAATTTTACACGCCTATTAATGTGAATGTTAACATGTCAATGTGAATATTCACATTGTCAACGGGCCGGGCCCGTCCCGGCCCTACTCGAATTTTTTCAGGCACCCACGAGGATCGACATGGACCAGGCCCCTACACATTGACGATATGAACATTCATATTGACGGTGTGAACATTCACATTAAGGGTATTTTGGTAATTATATCATCCATATGACTTATTGAAACATAAGAAAATAATGTAAACTAAATGAAACATAAGTAGATGAAAATGGTATTTTGATCTTCTTATCTCAAATAGAACCTAATGGAATAGTCAAAAAGAATATAGGTTGGATGGAATAAAACTCTTAAAAAATAAATTTATCAAAAAAACTCCCTATTTTTTAAAAAAAACATAACAAGTACATTACACGAGTCAACTACTAATTAATAACATACATGAATAAAGGAGACACATTCAACTAATACAATTATAACAAATGAAATGTGATTATTGTCGCATTAGTTGGAAGGTACTAATCACAGAAGTTGAAAGCACCAATTTTCTTACTTTTCAATAATTAATTTTTTTTTTTAATTTATATAAATTATTTTTATTTCATAAATTGTGGATGTACAAACAACATCGAATACTGTCATCGTACCCATAAAAATTCCAACATAAATTTTCAAAGAAGCCATACCCATTTTCAAATTATATACATACATGAACAACTTAATAAATTATACCAAATATATGGCCATTATCATGTGTGGTATATCCATGGATTGAATTAATGCGTCACATGTATGTTTTATATCAATATATTGGTGTCACCAAAACATAACATTAACCCAAAAAAAAATAATAATAATATCAATCAATTAATTAATTAATTAATTTATCACAAGCATATGGTGAACAAGGCTCAGCAAAACCCAACCTTCTGTGTCTCCAGAAGCTGGCCTCCAGATTGAGCCTCTCTCCTCTTCTCGCTGGTTCCGATTTGCACCTTCTCAGCAGTATCACAGCTCCTCCTGTTTCCACTTCCCCAATATCACTTTCTTCTTTGAATTTCCCATTGATTGACCCTTCATTTTCCCGAGAAAATCTCAATTTTCCTTCTGATTCTCCACAATTCACTTCACTCTCCGATTCCTCTCTGTTTTCCATCTGCTGCAGGTGCTGCAGTGCTCTGTCTTCTTCACAACCTTCCTCTGTTTCCGATGCTGCCTCCAATGGCGAACCCCAAAATTGGCTCGCTAGCGACGAAGATCTGTACGGTGCAGATCTACATCTAGTCAACAACAATGCGTTTTTGGGCGGCGAAGATGAATTGAGAGCTGCTACTTTTACATGAGTTTCCAATTCGTCTTCATCATCACTTTCGTCTTCTATGTTCTTACTTTTTTGATTCGATTGGTCTCCGATTTCGCCAGTTCTGCAACACCCAAATCGGAAAACCAAATCCCATTTCTTCCGAAAAGGACGAAACGATTTGGGTTGGAGTTTTTTGAGGAAATGGTGAGAGAACAGAGTGTTTCGGAGCCACAAACAGGAACAGGGAGCTCTGTTGGAGCTCCTTTGAACGGCGAGTCAGTGAACGGACTCGGACTTGGCCGATGCAAGTGACTTTAGGGGAAGAAGGTTCTTGTTGGGATTCAATCACTGTTGTGTTCTTCTTGCGGATGAACATTGGGCTCGACCGAGACCTTCCTCTGCTTCTGCTTCCCGGATTAGTTCTCAGAAATTTCATCATCAATGGCGGTGGAAACTTCTCTGTCCTGCTCGGACTCGATATGGGTTTTGTCGAAATCATCATATCTCTATATCTATATATGTGTGTGTGTTTGTGTGTAGAAGCTGTACCTGTATCAGTTTCTCTTCTCTTTTATCTCTCTGGTCTGGTCTGGTCTGGTCTGGTCGTGTTACTTGATATTTTGAGAAGATAAATTACACACCCTTTGTGACTTTCTCTCCTCGTTCTTTCTATCCCTGTTTATATTTCTTGGGTTTCTTGCTGTTCCGGAATATTTTGACTAGTGGGAAACACTACTTACTGTGTATACACCGTATGCATTTTTATATTTAAAAATAATAATATAATTTTAATTTTTTAAATTATAGTTGAAAAAAATGTTATAATTAAATATAATATAATACATAATTAAAAAAATTATGAATTATAACTAAAATAATTGCATAATTAAAGAAAAAAAATGAACCATAACTAAAAAAGAAAATGATATAATTAAATGTAAATATAATACATTCTTTGAATGGGGAGTGTATATTAGAATTGGATTTGGAGTGGCCGTTGTGCCTTTGAGTAGCTACTGCATAGAGCACAACAGCCACTGCTATATAGCGAAATGGGCCTATTTAGAGGGTTTATTTCGATAATCCTAATCGTTCACATTTTAGAATATATCAAGTGAAATATACTTGCAAAAATCAAGTTAATCGGATATCGTTTATCGATTCATCCACTCACATTTGTATCTATAAAAATAAATAATAATTGTGATTTAAAGTATTAAAATGAATACAGATGTGAGTGGATGAAAGGATTAACAATATTCGATTAACTTGATTTTTTGCAGGTATGTTTTACTTGATGTATTCTACAACAGTTCGGATTATCAAAATGGGCACAAAATGGACGCATTTTGCTGCACAATAATGACCGATGTATCCCCCACCCAGCAACCACCCCACACTCAATAGAATTTCCCTTGACTACTAAATATGTTTTCACTTCTTTTATTTTTTTTTGAGTGCGACTATATATTCATATTTATTTTTCATGGGAGAATTACATGTGAGTAGGAGAAGGAAAAATAAATTACCCATGCATGAGGGGTGCAAATCACAGTCTTTTATTTACATCTCACCATAGACACACTTGCACTCTCATATGTTAATAATTTTTTTTTTTCATTCTTCCACATGCATATAGTTCTCCCTATTTTTAATTTATAAAAAAAAATATAAAACTTATGCACTATTTGGCATCCTACAAAAGTGTTTTTTTTTTTTTATGATTAATCATTTTATCTTTTTTAAGTCACATTACTATCTATTTTTTTGGACATTTTTTTTGTAAAAAGTTAAGAGTATATTTATTTAAATCATCTCAAACATTCTCTTAATATATTGCACATCCGATAATAATTTATTTAATAAAGTATATTAGTGTACACAATATAAAGAAAACCTCTCGGGAGACTGCGAGTCTCCACATAGAGGGAATGAGATTGGTGTTGTACCTTATAGACATAGCACCGTGTTGTGAGCCCATGAAAGCATGTATTGAATTTATTTTAACATCCGAACCATTCATAATGTATAGTTCATTTATGAAAAAACTGACATCTGTAACCTACAATAAAACCACATTTATGTTTAGGAAAACAAATAGTTAGTGTAATTTTAATCATTTTTTTAGTTATTATTCGGTTTCATCATGGGGTTATACACTTGTTTGATTAATTTTATTTTTTCATACGGATAATATACTCAATGAATCCTATATTATGAACCGCCCAAATTATAAAAATATAATCGGAACAAACCTCACAAAGTGTGACAGCACGAGTGCTGTCACAACACCTACTCCCAATCTCACATAGGGAGGAAAAAAACGTCTGCTCAAGATAGACAAAATGTCCATAAAAGAAAGGAGTCTACACAAAAAGATAAAAACGAAATCAAAAATCAAAATAATCATCACCAAACAAACATTATAAGTTATCTTTATGATACTTTCATCGTCGTAACCAGTAGTTATGGTACCTTAATTTCTACCTCTTTATTACAAAATAAAACATTATGGATTTGAAATCGCCTAACGTATAAAAGCGCGATTAACGGCATCTGATCTTGGTCATGAATCAGATCTATGTGTAGATTTAAAAGCTTCTTTGACAGTAAACCAATAATGAAAATAAGAGGAGCGGTAATGGCTATTATAGTGAAGAACCAAGAAAAAATTGAGGGAGAAGAAATAGGGGAACAAGAAGGTTAAAAGCATCACCCTCTCCTCGTAAAGAGTTAAAAAAGAGATCCAGCAGCTAGGGTTTTTTTAATATGCCTCTTATAAAAATTTTCATTTCTTAAGTATTTTTTTATTTTACGTAATATGATAAATAAATTTCACTATTTATTAAATGAATTGGGTTGGAGGTTGCTATCCAGACTCGAGGGGTGCACTATGAGTCTCATTTCAATTATCTGAATTATGTATTTTATAAAGTCCTTTGTAAATTATCCATATACAAAATTAAGTTAATTTTATAATCGTAACATATTCAATTTATTGTTTTTGTCATTAAAAAAAAAAGATAATTTATTTTTAAAACACACTTTTCGTTATTTTTTTAGACACAAATGTAATAAATTAAATAAGTTATCGAGAAATTAAAATAATTATACGTATGTATGTGAGGAGAAATTAATATAATTATATTAAAATACAAGACTAATATTATTTTTTCACACCTCAAAAGTAGATAAGTGCAATTTATCCTAAATATGAGTTGCCCAAGCACTTACAGATTTGAAATAAAATAATAAAATAAACTTATGTTAAATGAGTTTTTTTTTTTTTAATATTCTAAAAAAAAAACTATTTAGAGAATTGATTCACTTTTTAAATTATTTGCGAAATTAACCTACTTTTGAAATCGCATTTTAAAAATGGAATTTTAAAATTGAAATTGCATTTTAAACATGCAATTTCACTTTGAAATCGCATGTTGAACATGCAATTTCACCATGTCATAATAAATTGCATTTTCAACTTACGATTTCAAGGTAAAATTGCATGTTGAAAATGCAATTTCAATTTCAAAAAGCAGTTTAATTTTCTAAATAGTTTGAAAAGTGAGTCAATTTTCTAAATAGTTCTCTTTTTTTTAGAAAATAAAAAAAAAAACTCTATGTTAAATAGCTTCATTTTTTTTTTTCTTTTTTTCTTTGCTATTCTGAAAAAATATGATTTTCCAAAAATACTTTTTAGAAAATTCTATTTTCTTATTTTTCGTATTTTTTTGTTTTTAATGAAATTTTTTAATAATTTAAGCATTTTTTTTTTAATTTTTAAACACACCTAACATAAATACACATAAAAGTATAATTTTTGTGAATTTTTTTAATACCAAAAATATAAAAAAATATATTAAAATTCAGTATATTTTTTTATTTTATGTATTTATAAAATTTTTAAAATATTTTTTCACAAAATTTTTACTTTACATCTGAATAAAGTACATCTAAAAAAATAAAAATAAAAAATACTTAAAATTTTAAAAATATTCACTAAAAACAAAAAATAAAATACAAAAAATAAAAAATTCAATTTTCAAAACACTTAATTCAAAAAATTCAAACCAAACATAAATATCTATTTTTTAATCATTGCACGGACTTGTAAATCAGACTGATAAGTGAGTCTCTTTTCTATTTCGAGGTTGTAGGGTTCTGTTTGGCTTTACCCATCACAAAACTTTCTTAGAACTCTTTCCAAGTATTGTACCAAACTATCAATAGGAAAATATATATGTTACATACCCATGCACTTTATAATTAAAAAAAAAAGTTATAACCAAATAATACATAAGGTGAGAGGGTAATTTTTATAAAAATTGGGCCGAGCTGGGAGATGGTCATTATGGCCCACAATACGAAGGGCTGAGTGAAAAGGCCGTAAAGTTACTCCGGCCCAAGAGAGGTACAGAATTACTCCGGTCCGAAATAAATATAATGTTACTCCGGTCCGGAAGCGACTTGGAGGCCGGTCTCAAGGTTAGTCCGATCATGGCGTATTGTGGTTAGATCGGTCAGAACCTTGCTACTCGGTAGCTCGGTCTAAACACACCATGATTTGTACATGAGAGAACCGAGATAAAGGGGCAGTAAAAGGAAGAACCGAACTAAGGATAGTTCGGCCTACTCTGCGGCTCAGCATAGCCATGATTACTTCAGTCATGTTGGAGTTCGGCCATGGTAAAAACCATCTCACTTGATTTAAGCAGTGAGGGAGGTGTTAAAGGATAAGCATTATCTTTTAGGAGTATGAATCATAGCAGGACTCTGCATGGAGGAGTAGAAGTCCTTCTAAAATTGTGCCACACGAAACCTATAAAAAGCTCACAAACATCACCTTTAGGGAGGTAACACACAACTTTGCTTTCTGAATACACAGAGCTTTTGATAATTTTCCAAAACATCTTTTGAAAAAAATCAAACCAAACAACTTTTCGTACTTTTTATCTTTAAAACTCATCTCCCAAACTCAAACCAAACATACCCAGTATAATTTTATATTTTTTTGAATTGTAACTATATAAAAAAAAAATTATAACCAAATAATACATAAGATATAATTAAAGATTTCATGGGTTATAATTAAAATAAGGTTATAACTAAATATGAGAATGATATGATTAAGGGGTACTTATAGTAAGGGGGTGTACAGTAGAATTTTCCTCACCGATATTTTATATATTTTAGGAAAAATTGTAAATAAGTGTAATAGTGAAGAAATTATGAAAAATGCTTGGGAGCACTAATTAGTGCTCCCACTAATTAGGTGGCAGTGGGTCTCATCATGAATGATGTGATGTTTTGGTCTTGGAGTTGTAATTTTTTTTTATTTTTTTTATTTTTTTAATACATTAGTGCTATTAGTGGTGATGTTTTTAGTGGGATGAATCATTGTTGAGAAATTATTGCACTAGAGAAGAAATTTTTTGTGGTACAATTTTAACACACAGTGAGCACTTACGCCATGCATACAGTAAAGTTACACTATAAAAATACAAATAATATTTTACTGTCCCATTGATTTGATATTTCTCCTATATTTTATAAAAGCAACTTGTCATCGATTGGATGATACTGTTTGAACTTGTGCAGGCATCTTACTAATTTAAATTAAAAAATAAAATTACTATAATGTATATATTATTCGTAATAAAAATCAAATAATTGTAGTCATGTTAATTTATAATAATTATTTATTAAAAAATAAATAACAAATATTATTTGAAACTTATACTATACATATTTTAGGAGAAACACAATAAATTGGCGTAGTTATAATTATCGGATCGATTTAATTTTTTCATACATAATCTCCACTGTGATCTAAAATCAAATAATTTGAATTATCAAAAAGAAACAATGGGCTTCACATATCCAAATAGCACTGTTTAATCCACTCCAATTTTTTAAGTAGTGTACCCGCTGCACAGAATAGAGAATTTTTTCAATAAGTTTCGTCTATGGCAAACATGGTGTGCTCTTTCAATAGTAGGGAGATAGATATCAATTTTACCGCTTACTTTTTGGTAAATTTAATCTTGTGTCAATGGTTTGGTTCTTAAGTCAGCCTAAATCAAAACGAATCGATCAAAAAACCGGACATTTACATAATTTCACACAAAATTTGAATTATGATACACGCATTTTTTTTATTATTAGTTATGACCAATTATTACGGTAAACTTAGTTATAATGTGATTTAATATTTTTTAATTATAATATTCTTTTTTTGTTAAGTAGGTTTATAGAAATTGACGGCAGAGTTAAATTAAAATCACTTTAAAATTGTAAGATTTGAATTGATGAAATTAAAATTTTAGGATTTAATTTATCGTAAGAGCCAAATTCTGAGTTTTTTTTTTTTTAATTTGCCCAATTATCTGTTTATGACCCAACCAATGATCTTCAAAGAACTTCCCCATGCTGGAGAGAGGGTGGTGGACCACTTCACTACCATTAACTACCCTCCAAGCTGAGCCATTGTTAGGTCCTTTTATGTTGTTGATTCCGCGAACAAATATATTTTGAGTTGTAATTTTATGCCTGTGTTTTTGTTGGAAAACTTGAGCAAAGAATTTTGTCTCTTGATAGTTCAGGAGGTCTGCAAAAATACTGGGAGTTTTGTTTTTACACTCAAGCAAGCTTTCCGTCGCTCGAGCAAAGACACTTATAGATTCTCTGCGTACAAGACACAATGCTCAAGCTACCATTGTTGTGCTCGAACTGTCACGGAGACCTTGTTCCTTATAAAGCTGCGCGAAAGACTGTGTTTAGGGTTACGACTTCCAGATATGCATCCTGAGAGTTTGTGCTTGCTTCTGGAGCTTATTTACTTATTTCCTTTGATGTCTTTGTGAGATTGTCTGACGAGTTAAATTGAAGGGGGGTTGTTTGAGTATTCTATTCAAAGATAGCCTGATCGGTGGATTTCAAAGGTTTGAACATGAAAGGCTTTGAAGGATTTGAAAGTTGCTCGTTGTCGTGGATTTGACATGGGTGTTGTGGATTCAACATCAGATTAATCAATTCCGAAACAAAGGCATTAGTGAAAGAGGCACAAGTAGTGGAAGACAATTTTACAACATGTTAGGTAAATTGTTTGGTAGTCTTGTGTATTTTCATTCTGCATAGTGGATTGATTGGTAGCATGTCTCCCATGATTTTTTTTTATCACAATTGGAGGCACTCCAAATGTAGTTTTTTCTACGTAAAAATCATTTGTGTCAATTAATTAATTCTGAAACAACAATCTAAATTACTTTCATACATGCTAGATAATTTAGATTGTTTGTTTTGGATTGTTTAGGAATTATTGCAATTCAATCCATTTCAAAAAACGAATCATGTAGGTTTTTAAGGAATAATCTCCTCTCTAGTTAGTTGTAGAGAAGCTCAATTTTGATCGTTTTATTTTAGGAGTTGTTTGACAATTTTACCAAAATAAATAAATAAATAAATTTTTATTTAAAAATATTAAAGTCAATAAATTGGATTATCATTAGTTAAAAGTAAATATCACATTAATTTTTCACTTACAAAAAGATACTTATTTTAGCAAATTCTTTAATGTATTATCTTTTTAAACTCCTAAAAAGACTAAAAAGTTACACAAAAAAAAAAAAAAACTAAAAAGACTAAAAAGTTACAAAAAAAAAATAATAATAATTATCAAACGACCACTTAATTAAAGGGGTTTTTTTTTTAAGCTCCCTAATAATAACAATTTTCTGCATAAAGGACATTAAAAAATGTAATACTGCCTGAGGTCCCTAACCAAAATACCCGCGCATTTTATCAATTTCTTGGACCAAAATACCCTACGTCTGTTCATCTTCAGATGAGTAGATTTTTTTGACCTGAATGGTGCAATTTCAATGCGTGTTTAAACCTTTTCAATCTCAATTTTTATCATTTCTGGTTGTAGGAATGAGAGATGATTCAAAGGAATTTGCGTTGGAATTGTTCGATGCTCTGAGCAGACGACGAAGGTTGAATGTTGACAAGATCAGCAGAGATGAGCTTTACGAGTATTGGTCTCAAATCACTGATCAGAGCTTCGATTCTCGACTCCAGATCTTCTTCGACATGTATGCATTATTATTTTTTCTTTTCAAAAAAATTTAATAGATGTATATATATATGATACATACACA
>NW_021024616.1:1434143-1457596 GCF_004153795.1 Camellia sinensis
GACTTGGTTTTGGGTTAGTTCGGCTTTAGGTGATGTTGTGAGCTTTTATAGGTTCCGCGTGGCATAATCCTAGTAGGACTCTTACTCCTCCATGTAGAGTCCTCCTAGGATTCATACTCCCAAAGGATAATGCTTATCCTTCAACACTCCCCTCACTGCTTAAATCAAGTGAGATGGTTATACCATAACCGGACTACCATACAACCGAAATAACATTGCCATGCTAGACTAACTGGAGTGACCGATCTAACTGTTAGTTTGGCTCTTCCTTGCTTTTCTCCTACCTTGGCTTCACATGCCAAGACCGAGCTATCCATAGAAGAGTTTAAGCCGAACTAACCAAAACCAAGTCTTGAAGAGGGCTCAGTATACTTCGGTTCCCTATGCCATGACCGAACTAACTGTAGCGACCGAACTAACCATACTGCGACAACCGGTACAAGTTTTAGTATGGTGACCAAGCTAACCTCTTTGGGACCGGAGTAACTTTATGGAATTTTTACTCAACCCTTCGCACTGAGGCCCACAACGGCCCAACTCGGCCCAATTTACATATAAATTCCCCTCTCATATGGCTATGGCTATGGCATGGATAATCCAAGAAACAGCCATGAGAGAGAGAACTGAAATTTGGTTTTTTTAATTTTTTTATTTTTAAGGTGATCTGAGCCATATATTTTGAGTGAGGTGACGTGGCCCAATCTGGACCGTCACTCGGCGGAAAGGCTGGAGAGACCTGGCTGGAGAGGATCTGGACTCAGATTGAAGAGGCCAAAGGGTTTGGGGGGAGAGAGAGAGGAGTCGAAATGCATGAGAGAGAGAGATGACCACTGTAATGGAAGAGAGAAGGATATTTATAATGAGAGTGAGAGAAATGGAAAATAGAGATGTACCCTTCAATGACGAGAGAGCACAGGTTGTTTGTAATGATTTAATTAAGTGTATTTTTTTAATTTTTATAAAATATAGATTGAATTTGAAGTGATTTGATAAAAAAATAATATGATTTAAATAAGATAATATAATTTAAATAAAATAATAACTTTTTAATTTTTTTTAAAAACACCAAATATTGCCTAAATATTTTTTCACAAGTTGAGTGGACTAATTAGCCTCCGTTTGGGAAGTGGGTTAGCTTTTTGGTTTTTTGGTTTTTTGGCTTTTTTAGCTATTTTAGCCTGGGCTTAAAAACTTGGTTTGGGAAGGGCTTTTTGGCTTTTTGGCTTTTTTGAGTTTTTTTGTGAGAGAAGAATGTAATGATTATGGGTTGGATGTGATGTTTTGTTTGTTATGGTTAAAATAACCTATTTTGTCTTTTGTGGCTAAAATAGTCAAAAAAGCCCAAGAACCAACTTGCCAAACAGTGGCTTAGTATTATTCTGTTCTGTCCCGAGAAGAGCAAAAAGTCAACCAAGGTTTCTGGATTTCCTTTATGGCACTGAAGAAAAGGGCTTGACAAGAAGGTATGCAAGCTACCCAAAGACAATCATTAATTACAGTGAAGAAAGTTAAAAGCTCAAGACACTAGGAATAGAAAATGTCAAAAAAAAAATGAGATGTTGTCATAAAGAAACTAACATGTGTACACAATGCCAGAGAAAACACATCTTCATGCAACAAAACTCAGTGCTGTGATTTTAATACAATATAATGGTATGGCCCACACATTTGGTCTGTCCAACATGATTTTTTTTTAAAATTAAAATAAAAGCTTGGTTTGAAAAGATTAAAAGATTGTTTGGGATGTCCTAAATAAATGTAATTTTTAATTTTTTTATATAATATGAGTTGAGTATGGATTGGGTTTGAAGTGATGTGATAGAGAGGTGGTATAACTTAAATAATATAATGTGACTTGTACGGGGAGCAAATATTCAGGAAAACCCGTACTCCTTTCTTCCAAGTTCTGCTTCTATCCGATCACTTGCGTACACAAAAGCAGTGAGCTACCCGGAGGTGTGTGGCCGGAAAACCCCTCCGACGGTCAAGTTAGAACACACACCAGGGGATAGATAGAAAGAAGGGAGAGTGTTGAGTGTCTAGTGTATGTCTCACCAAATGTTCATCCCCACACATGGGGGACGCAGATTCGCTTATATACCTTCTGCGCCCCAAATCTACTCTCATTCGTCTCTCGACACGTGGTGCTGTTATCCCATCTGTCAGCACAAATCTTGCTGGGCACCACCTAACCCAACTGCCCTCCCATTCTCCTAGGAGCTCGGCAGCCGGTCAGTACCATCTCGGCCATCGTCTGCCATGTTGCGCTTCTTGCCCAAGTATTCTAATAGCTAAGCTCAGATGGGGACCAGACTCGGCGGCATCTCGGCATAGCCGAGCGTGGGACAACTCACGCTTGTTCGCGGTCAACCAACCTGCCGAGCAAACAAGTACCTCGGCGTCACAACCACGGATCCTCGCAGCGTGTTCAATCCATGCGCTGCCTTAACCAAGCAGCTTCCACCAAGGCCGGGCAATACAGCTCGGCCCCACACCCGTTCGGCCCAAATCTGCACGGCGCAACTCAGTCTGACCCAAATCTGTCCGGCCCTTACCACGGCCCAATCCAGATCATAAATCTCCCTCTCAATTGCCCCTTAATTCCTGAAAACTCTCCAAAATATTGTTGAAGATGAGACATCTTTTCAGTTTGTTATTGCATTTACTATTTTTAGATCTCTGTGCACTCCATTGCCATAAAACTCTCTTCTTTTTTTTCTTTTTTTTATTTTATTTTTATTTTTTTTATGTTTTTCAGTTTAGGGATTTCGATGTTGGTTTTCCAAAAATATACATTTAATTTGAAACTGAATTTTTTAATAAAAGTGATCAGTTCACCTGTCTCTTCAGTTCTGACGTCGCCATAAATGGGGACACGTGGCGGGCTGCCATTGGTTCTCGAGCAGCCAACCCGCCGTTTTGCCAGAATTTGAATTTGGGCGGTCTCGTTTCCTCTATAAACATCCCCCCCTTCATCTTCCTTGAGGTCTTACTGACTCACTGCCATTCCAAGCAACCCAGTGCTTCTACCTCTCCTCTGCCATTCCCGAACTCGCGCTTGAAGAAGAAGCAGCCACTGCTCCATATTGGTAAGCTCTCCAACCCTTGTTATTTGTTATTTTCATTGATACTTCAGACAATAGGGCAGTAGAACGTAGTTCTGAGGACATAAGACATAGAAATCATCCCAAACCTCCCACTACTCATGGTGTTCTTCATTTTTGCTAATGAACTTTCGAAGAACTGGGGCGGTCCGGTCTCCAGGACTTCGTTTGATCCAAAAAACAACCCCCAACCGAGCTAATAAAACGTTTGCCCCAACCTTAGTGAAAACCGGGGTAGGCAAAGGGTTTGGTCGATCGACCGGGCTAATATCTGGTCCGGTTTAAGGCCGGGCTCCTTGGCTAACCTTCAAAACCGAGGTGGTTTGGCACAATCTATGACCGAGCTAAAGTCAAGCTCGTTTCGCGCGACCGCGCTTCCTTTTACACTTGACAACCTTTTCCTGCAGAGTCCAAGTGGACCCCTGACCACTTCCGAGGCTCTCAAAGACCGAGCAGCCAAAAATCCACAAGTCAATGCCAAACCTCCTCAGCCGAGAAAATTTGGCCGGTCCTTCATGGGGAAATTTCGATTTCTTGTAGATACTCCGGCTGCTCTGGCTGCGTTCAAGGAGGAGTACGACATCCCAACCGATGTCCACCTTGAACTTGCAGAAATTGAGACAACGCCATGGGGCAGGGAGGAATGCCCCTTCACCGTGCTATCAATCGTCGAAGGGGCCCTTCGTTTCCCACTCAACCCATTGATCACTGAGTTCCTCCGCCGCACCGGGCTTACACCCACTCAAGTGTCCACCAACACCTACCGAATAATAAACGGTGTGCACGAACTTAACAATCGGCTAGGCACAAACTTAGGCTTAGCCGAGATATTGCGACAATATACTCTCGGTCACACCGGCGATGGTCTCGCTTACTATCTTAAGATTAGGCCGGGCAAAGAAAAAATCGTGATCGGAACACCGGACAAAGACTTGCACGATAACGATTTTTTCTGGGTAACCGGTAATTACGAAACAGCCGAGGTACCGGGTTGGTTCATCAGCAAGAACTTCGGTTCCACATGTAAGCCGTGCTGTCTTGTTTGGTCAATTCGTTTTAATTATTCTCCGCTTAACCACTTCCCTGTTCCCCATGCAGCAATTCAAGCCTTGCAAGCAAACTACCAATACCCCAACGCAGAAGCAATCCGGATCGTGCTCCGCTATAGCCACCGAGATTGCAACGAACTGCTCGGCTACGTGCCAACTTACAGATACTCAGCACCACGCCGGAGTAAAGTTACAGACTTTCTCCGTGCTCCAACTCCTCCCTGAGACCCAACTCTGCCAGATGTCCCATTTATCCGGTTATCCGAAGCCGAGGAGATGGCAAAAAGGAGTTGCATCAAGAACTTGCTGACCGCGACATCGGCCGAAATATCGAGCATTGTCCCCCATTCCCAAGTTGCCGGTCAATCCAGTGGCCCTGTCGTTGCCTTGGCGTCTCCAACTACCGGGCAATCCAGGCAAGAAGCTCGCCGGGCTAGCAAAAGGCCTCGCGCAGATCCATCTGCCGAGCTGGTTGCCGAGCTCTCCACCAAGCAACCCACAGAAGCTGCAGACCCAACTCCAGCATGGCGGCCACAGCTTAAGCACCGGGGAAAAGACATCCCGGCTAACGCTTCGATCAAGGGTGATAAAGAGCACCTGCTTGCCTTTGATCTCTCAAAAGCCCTACTTTTACCGAGCGATGTGGTCGGTAGCGACCACGTTCCGGACACTCAGCTTATGAAGTCTTCAGTAAAGTCCATGGCCAGGGTAAGTCTTAATCTTTTGCTGAAATTTTGGTTAAGTGTTTGCACGGTTTCTAATTTGTCCAAGCTTTTTTGCGTGCAGGCTATCCAAAAGCAGCACCTGGTCCTGGAGCGAATCCACCGACTGCGGCAGAAGACGAATGACACGGCCGGCCAAGTCCAGAGTCTGCAAACCGAGCTCGGTCGAGCAAAGTCCTCACTTTAAGTGGCCAATGCTAACAACAACAGGTTGCTCGACCAGCTTGGGGAGGCCGAGAAGAAGAGAGACGAATTTCAGGCCGAGCTAGATGAGCTCAAGGCATCCCGAGAGAAGGAGTGTGAGGATGCCAACAACGCCGGCTTGAAAGAGGCCGAGGATAGCTATAAGAAGCAGGTCTTTGCTACTCAGGATATTTATTTCAAAGCGGGCTGGAAGTCAGCCTGCGAACATCTCGGTCAAGGCCCTGACACCGATGTCTTTGCCACTTCCCCGGTTGCCTTCCTACCGATCTACCTCATGCCTTATGCCAACGACGTCTTCAGCGCGTTGCAAGCTGAGGCAGAGGAGGAACTTGCGAAAGAAACCGAGGTAAATGCCGAGGAGGGAAGCGGGGAAGAGTTGCCCAGAGAAAAAGAGGCCGGTGCCCAAGAGCGAACAACGGTTGATCTGGAGGCCGCTGAAGACGAGTTCTCCCATCTTTCCCCCTTAGTGTAGTTCTCTTTACCTTTCATTTTGTGCTTTGTGTATGTAACCGGGCTCTATGCCCCTCATTTGTACTTATTTTCTCATCAATGAAAGAGCCTTAATTTCACAAAAGTTTGCACGATTTTCTCCAACTCTAACTTTAGCAAAACATCTCGGTTTAGACCACCAGGCCTAACCGGAATACACATCGCGGTATATGTAGCAAAATTGAACTTCATCGACCGGAACAACCATCTCGGTGGGAACATCAAAGTTGAACAAACCACGAGTTGGACAAACCACCAACTCCTTCAATCGGGGTAACTCATCTCGGTTAGGGTCTCTGAGTTGGACAAACCACCAACTCCTTCAACCAGGGTAACTCATCTCGGTTGGGGTCTCTGAGTTGGACAAACCACCAACTCCTGCAACCGGAGTAATTCATCTCGGTTGGAATCCCTGAGTTGGACAAACCACCAACTCCTGCAACCGGAGTAATTCATCTCGGTTGGAATCTCTGAGTTGGACAAACCACCAACTCCTTCAACCGGAGTAATTCATCTCGATTAGAATCTCTGAGTTGGACAAACCACCAACTCCTTCAACCGGGGTAACTCATCTCGGTTGGGATCTCTGAGTTGGACAAACCACCAACTCCTGCAACCGGAGTAATTCATCTCGGTTGGGATCTCTGAGTTGGACAAACCACCAACTCCTTCAACCGGAGTAATTCATCTCGGTTGAGAATTTCAAGTAATCAAAGCAATCAGTCATAATGCTCAGTCAAAGAAGACACTTCTATATATTGACAAAAAGAATTACATTCTGAAGTGTAAGGCAAAAAATTCCTTTGCAGAAAAAGAAAACAAAAGCTAGAAATAGTACAGTTTGAGGTTGGCCGTATTCCATGACCGGGGTATTCCTTTACCATCGAGATCCTCCAAGTGGTATGCCCCCTTGCCCGCCAGACCGGTTATCTTGTAGGGTCCTTCCCAATTTGCCCCTAGTTTGCCTTCACCTGGCACCAGGGTGTTACCCATAACTTTCCTTAAGACCCAATCACCCACCTTAAACGGTCTGGGGTGCACCGTCTTGTTGTACTTCCTGGAGAGCTCTTGCTGGTAGGCGGCCACATGGATAAGAGCCTTTTCCTGGCGTTCTTCCACTAGATCCAACTCCAGAGCAATGGCCTTGGCATTCAGCTCGGGCTCAAAATTTTCACTTCTGAGAGTGGGCATGCCAACTTCCAATGGAATGACCGCCTCCATGCCATAAGCCAAAGCAAACGGTGTTTCCCCGGTCGACCTTCGAGGGGTTGTACGGTATGCCCAGAGGACGCTGGGGAGTTCCTCACTCCACTTTCCCTTCACCTTCTCCAGCTGTTTCTTCAGTCTGTCAAGAATGGTCTTGTTCGACGCCTCGGCTTGACCGTTGGACTGTGGGTAAGCCGGGGTGGAGTTGTAGAATTCAATCTTCAAATCTTCACAAAACCCTCTGAATAGGCGACCGTCAAACTGGGTGCCGTTGTCAGAAATCAAAATTTTAGGGACGCCGAACCGTGTAACTACATTCTGCCAGACAAACCGCTTCACGTCTTTCTCCTTGATTGTTGCCAAAGGCTTGGCTTCAACCCACTTGGTGAAGTAGTCGGTTGCCGCGATGAAAAACTTCCGGTTGCCTGGAGCTGTCGGGAGCGGCCCCACTATGTCTAATCCCCACATTGCAAAAGGCCAAGGGCTGGTTAGGGGAAGAAGTTCTCTGGTCGGCTGGTGAATCTGGTGCGCAAACTTCTGGCACTTCTCGCACTTGCGAACATATTTCTGGGCGTCGGCTTGCATGCACGGCCACCAATAGCCTTGCGAAATAGCGCGGTAGGCTAAGGACCTGCCCCCTATGTGACTGCCACAGATGCCTTCGTGAATTTCATACAAGAAGGTTTCCACGCTACTCGGGTGCACACACCTCAGGTATGGACCGGTGAAAGACTTTTTATACAAAACACCTGAAGGAGAGAGCCAAAACCGCTCTGACTTTACACGCACTTTGTGTGCTTCCTTCTTGTCGGTTGGAAGAGTCCGTTCTCTGAGGAAAACGACGATAGGGTCCATCTAGGAAGGACCTAGCTCGGCGCAGAGTACTTCCGTCTGCCCGGTTTCTTCAATACTCGGCCGGGGAAGATATTCAATTAACAAGGGGTTAGGAGATGCGCAATCAACCATTGAGGCGAGGCCGGCCAACTCATTAGCTCGGTTGTTCTCTTCTCGACCAATCTGTTGAACTCTGATTGCCTGAAATTACTTGATATGTTCCCTGACCAAAGCTTGGTACTTTGCCATTATGTTATCCTTTGCTTCATAAATCCCAACGACTTGGTTAACCACAAGCTGGGAATCACTATACACCATTAGCTCGGAAGCTTGCATCTGAAGCGCGCTTTTGAGACCGGTCAAAAGCACTTCGTACTCAGCCTCGTTGTTGGATGCTGGAAAGCCAAGGGTGATAGAGTGTTCAATTGTCAACCCGTCTGGGGATATCAAAACTATACCTAGCCCGGCTCCGTGACGGTTCGAGGCTCCATCAACAAAAAGTTTCCACATCTCCCCCACAAAGAGCTTCCAGCATTCTGAGGGGTCTTAAGAAGCTTGAAGGTTGATGGGATCACGACTGCTTGGCTGTGCGGTTTCAAGTTATGTGTTGATCGGTTCCAATTCAGTCACCCTTGATGATTCGGCACCGGACTCAGCAAGTTGATCCGCAATGCTCAAGTCCGTAGGCGAATCACCAGGTTGCGGTATTATGCCGGCCGCAGGCTCTAAGCTGTGCGGTTCCATTTCTTCCGCCTTTGGTGATGCAGGACCGGGCAGAGCTGGTTGGTCGGTGGTATTCAACTCCGTCATCACATTACCAGGTGGTAAAACTGTACAAACTGAGGGTGCTTCAGTGGTGCGTGCAAACTCTGCGTCGCTACCTCCACCAACTGGTTGTATCTCGGTTGCACTTGCGTGCACCTCATCATCTACCGCGGTAATATCGATCGGGCATATCGGATGAGTTTCATGTGAGAATTCGGCGACGAAGTCGGCCAAAGTCTGGGCTTTGATGGCAGTACGCGGCTGGAACTTCACATCAAACTGTCCCAACTCGACCGCCCACTTGAGAATCCGACCAGAGAAGTCTGCCCACTCGAATAAAGCTTTGAGGGGGAATTCGGTCAAGACGATGACGGTATGTGCATGGAAATAGTGCGCCAACTTTCTTGAAGCCATCATTAATGCCAAAGCAAGCTTCTCCAACGGCAAGTATCTCGACTCTGCTGGTAGCAAAGTTTTGCTGACATAGAAGATGTGGAGGTGCTTGATTCCTTCAGCCCGGACAAGCACCGCACTGACTGCATGCTATGATACAGCCAAATAAAGATAAAGTTCTTCTCCAGGCTCCGGCGTGACCAACAGTGGCGCTGAAGAAAGATACTCCTTGAGCTCGGCCAAAGCTCGGTCACACTCTTCATCCCAGGAGAACTTTGATTTTAAAGACTGAAAGAAAGGGCGGCAGCGATCTGATGACCGGCTTATAAATCGATTAAGCGCGGCGGCTATCCCGGCCAGATGCTGTACGTCTTTCACCGAGCTAGGCTGTTTTAACATTTGCACGGCTTGGATTTGTGTAGGGTCTGCTTCGATACCCCGGTTCGTGACTAGGAAGCCCAAAAAGTTTCCGGACCCCACGCCGAAGGCACAATTGGACGCATTCAGGCGTAGCTTATGCTTTTTGAGAATGGCGAACATCTCGGCCAAGTCGGACAAATGATCTGCCTGATGTCGGCTTTTAATCACCATATCATCAATATAAGCTTCCATTGTCCGGCCAAGCAAAAGAGCGAACATCTTGGTCACCATCCTCTAAAAAGTTGCCTCGGCGTTCTTCAAACCAAAAGGCATGACTCGGTAGCAGAAGAGTCCCCTTGGTGTAGTAAATGAGGTGATTTCTCGGTCGGAGCCATGCATGGCAATTTGATGATAGCCGCGGTAGGCATCCAAGAAACTTAGCCTATTATGTCCAGCCGTCAAATCCACAAGCTGGTCAATTCTAGGCAAAGGAAAGCTATCTTTCGGACAAGCTCGGTTGACGGTCTTGTAATCAACGTAAACCCGCCACTTTCCATTCTTCTTCAGTACCACAACTGTATTTGAGATCTACCGAGGATAGTGCACTTCTTGAATCGCTCGTGCCTCCAGCAAATTCTTGACTTCCTCCGCAACTACCTCGGCGTGATGCAGCGCCGATCTCCTTGTTCGTTGAATGACTGGCTTGGCTCTGGGGAAGACATTGAGATGATGGCAAATAAAACTTGGATCGAGGCCGAGCATGTCGTAAGGCGACCATGCAAAAACCTCGATGTTGGCCATCAAAAACTCAACCATCTCGGTCCGTTCTGTGGCTGTAAGGCTAGAGCCGAGCAAGAAGAGCTTGTCTGGCTGCTCTGTATCAATTCGCACCTCCACCAATTCCTCGACAGCTTTGTCCTCGGCTTTGGTGCCCACATCATCCAAGACACCCTGGTCCTCTGGTCCCTCAATCATTTGAACAAATCCTTTGGCAGCTCGGCTCCCGTTGACCGCCATGAAGCATTGCTTTGACATGACCTGATTGCCCCAAATCTCCTCGATTGCCCCCATGGCCGAGGGAAATCTCATTACTTGGTGAAAAGTCGATGCCACGGCTTGCATAGCGTGAAGCCACCCCCTTCCAAGGATCAAATTGTAAGTAGATGGCACCTGTAACACCCAGAACTCCACCTGTTTGACCACGGATCCCGCTTTGACCGGCAGTATAATCTTTCCCAAAGGCCACTCCGGTTGTGAGTTGAAACCAACAAATGGCGAAGTCGCCGGGGCCAGATCTGTATCTCGGAGCTTGAGCTGTTGGAAAGCGTCGTAGTATATGATCTCGACCGAGCTTCCCTGATCGATCAAGATCCATTTTACTTCAAAATCTTTGATGCGGAGTGTAACCACTAAGGCGTCATTGTGCGGTGTCTGAATGCGCTCCAAGTCCCTTGAGGAGAAACTGGTCACATCTTTCGCTTCCGTCTTCCCCCTCTTGAGCGCAGGCTGAACTGACAAAACTTCTCTCATGTGCTCTGCCTTCTTGATCATACCACGGAGCTCGCAAACACGCGCCGGTTCCACTATGCCGTAGATGACATTCACAACCCCTTGAGGAGGTGCATCTCGGTCATCTGGTCCCCGCGAATCAATCGGAACTTGATTTGCCTTAACGCCCCCCATCAATGTAAAGATCCAGGTGCCCGGCCGCGACTAGCTCTTCCAGGTGTTGCCTCAATGGCAAACAATCCTCTGTCCGGTGGCCTCGCTCCCGATGAAACGTGCAACGATACCGCGGATTGTAGCCTTTTTATCCATCGCCCAACTTAGCAGGAAACCGGACATACTCTTCGTCTTGGATTTCACTAAGTATGCGATAGATCAGAATCTTGAAGACCGTGGTTATGCCAGTCCTTGCCTTCAACCTTCTGTTTGCATCCGATACGTCATCTCGGGGGTAGTCATACCGATCATTCCGACGTCCTCTACCCCGATTTTTGCGATTCGAGCCACGGTCCGATTCCTCTGCGCGGTCACTTGAGCGGTTGGACTCTTGCCCAACTGCGTGCACTTTGCCTGCTGTCTTATTGTCTGTTGCTACCGGAGTTGCCTTCATGGTAGATGCTGATGCAACATCCTCGACTCAGATGTGCTCATTGATGCGCTGCATGAGCTGGCTCATGGAGGTCGGTTGGTGCATGGTAAGCGAGTCCCGCAGTCTATATCCGACCGGGAGACCACGCTTGTATTGAGTGATTGCAAGGTTGACCGGGCAATCTAAGATCTCGTTGAAGGTCTTCCAATACCTAGAGTTGTATGCCTTCAATGTGTCGCTCGGTTCCATCTTGACACTCAGTAAATGATCGACTTCCTTTGGTGGTTTTGTGTTGGTTTTGAAGCGCGTCACAAAGGCTTCGGTCAACTGATGCCACCTCTCAATACTCCCCTCCGGCAGCCTTTCAAACCACTTCAAGCCCAGTTCGCCCAAACTTGACGGAAAGATGAGGCACATAAGGGCGTCATTCCGCCTATGTCTGGCCATGACCTGTCGGAAATGACTTACATGCATGTAGGGATCGGTTTTCCCGTCGTAAAGCGTGAACTTTGGCTGGTGGAAGCCTGCCGGAAGCGGTGTAGATTCTATTTCCAGGAAGAAAGGGGTGGCACTCAACCTGGCCAAATCTGAATCCACTTGGAGTGGCGCTGCTTGGCGGGGTGGAGGCATTCCGACCTCCTCACTGGCGTGAACCCCGTAGGACAGCCGTTGGAACGTGGGTATCCTCTGAGCTTCGCGCTGGCGAGCCCGCTCCTTTAAGACCGCCCGCAAATCCTCTGAATGAGCGGAGTAAGAGTACCTCGACGTCGTCACCGGACGTGAGGGCCGGTAGGTGCTGTCTTGCACGCTAGACTTCTCTGCATGCACGTTGGAATCACCAACCTAATAACTTCTGGTAATAGAAATGGACGGAGTGCGTCGCTGACTCTGACCGCCTGAACGGCGGGAGGGGGTGCACTCACTGTGGTCACCCACTCCAGCTACACCTTTCCCTTTGACATGCCGCTTGAGCTCCTCCATCTCCCCCTCCATTCGCCGGATGACAGCGTCTTGGTCCCTCAACTTATGTTCCAGATGTCGGGCATGTGATTCTCTCCGCCGTTGATGACAGTCCAGACTTCGTGAATGACCGTAACTTCTTCCGCGCTTATCCCGCGCATCTCCTGTCTGTCCTCCGGTGGGTGTCTCCAAGCCCGCCATTGGATGGATGGCGGGAGGTCCTTCTCTCTTTCGGGTGAACTCCGGGGTGGCTCCGTTTATGGCAGACAACGGAAACTCGCCGTTGTTCGCCATGGACGGCGATCAGACTAGCCTGGAAGACAAGGTTTTGTCTATCAAGTTGTTCCCACAGACGACGCCAATTGTACGGGGAGCAAATATTCAGGCAAGCTCGTACTCCTTTCTTCCAAGCTCCGCTTCTATTCGATCACCTGCGTACACAAAGGCGGTGAGCTACCCGGTGGTGTGTGGCCGGAAAACCCCTCCGACGGTCAAGCTAGAACACACACCAGGGGATAGATAGAGAGAAGGGAGAGTGTTGAGTGTCTAGTGTATGTCTCACCAAATGTTCATCCCCACGCATGGGGGGCGCAGATTCGCTTATATACCTTCTGCTCCCCAAATCTACTTCCATTCGTCTCTCGACACGTGGTGCTGCTATCCCATCTGTCAGCACAAATCTTGCTGGGCACCACCTAACCCAACTGCCCTCCCATTCTCCTGGGAGCTCGGCAGCCGGTCAGTACCATCTCGGCCATCGTCTGCCATGCTGCGCTTCTTGCCCAAGTATTCTAACAGCTAAGCTCAGATGGGGACCGGACTCGGCGGCATCTCAGCATAGCCGAGCGTGGGACAACTCACGCTTGTCCGCGGTCAACCAACCTACCGAGCAAACAGGTACCCCAGCATCACAACCACGGATCCTCGCAGCGTGTTCAATCCATGCGCTGCCTTAACCGAGCAGCTTCCTCCAAGGCCGGGCAATACAGCTCGGCCCCACACCCGTTCGGCCCAAATCTGCACGGCGCAACTCAATCTGACCCAAATCTGTCCAGCCCTTACCATGGCCCAATCCAGATCATAAATCTCCCTCTCATGACTTAAATAGGATAGTGACTTTTTGACTTTTTTTTTGTTATGTCAAACCAAGCCTAAGCCTTGGTTTGGTTTTCCTTTTAGACTATATAATCGCAAAAGATTAAAAAAAGGTTATTCCCTCTGTCTCAAAATAATGATCCCTTTTGGAGAATTTATTTATTTTTGGTAGTACAATTATTGCATTGAAAAAAAGTTAATTTTTCAAAATTATCCTTTTGATAGTATATTTTTTGGGAATATCAATGTCATAATTGTACTTTTTATATTGTTTATTAATTTAAAAGAAGGGTAAAATAGAAAATTTATATTATTTTTGTACTTGATTTTTTAACAGGGACTAATATTTTGGGACAATAAAAAATGGAATAAGGGACTAATATTTTGGGACGGAGGGAGTACAAAATTACAAAAAGATAAAAAAAGTTACAACAGTACCAAACTACCCGATATACAAATAAAAGTTAAAAAAGCATCATTCTATACTAAGGGCAATTTTGTCATTCTAAAGCCGAAAAGGTAAAAAAGCCAAACAAGAATACCAAATGACTAAAAAAGTCTCTGGCTAAAAAAGTCAAAAAAATAAAAAAGTCAATTAAAAAAGCCAAAACCAAACGACATTTAAATAAGTCCACACTTTTTGTTTTTTTATATTTTTTGAGTCATATCAATCAATATCTCCTCTCTATTTTTTTATACATTTTTTTTATAAAAAATTAAAAATATATTTATTTAAATTGTGACTATATAAGTCCATGAAACGGAGTGCAAACTTTTTTGAAATGAGATTTTCATACGTAGAGTCTTTTCGAATTGTCAATTTTAGGTGTTTATTAACTTTCTTTCCATAATGTCTTAAAATAATAACATTGTCACCGCATAATATGGTATGATTACTTATTATCTCCACCATCATCAGCAGAAACCCCACTGCTATAAATTTTATAGGCATTGTATTCAACAATGCTATGTACATCATTTCCATTTCTCTCATTGTCAAATTGCAAAAATAACCTGTTTGGTCAAAAGTAACAAATGGGACGTAATAGCGGTAAGGATGACATATGATAGGAGAGAGGGCAAATCTGACAAAATCTGAATCCGATTCGATTATTTATTTATCTCATATTTGATTATAGGTCACTTGAATTTAAATATTTCACATATCCGATTTAATAATCCAATGCGATCCATTTATTTATTTAGTTATTTATTTTGGAGCTACAATTTTATATCATTTAATTTTTTTTTAATTTATGTTTTCTTTATTCAAATAGAGAATAATCAGAAATCCGATCCGTTTAATAATAACTTATTCAAATTATTGGATTACTGAATCAAATTTTTATAAATAAATTCAAATTTTAGGATCAAATTCGGATTATATTCAATCCATTGACAACCCCTATTTATAGGCCAAGTGGTAATGGTGGAAGGAGCATTGTGATTATGAAATGTGCATATATACAATATATAGTTTGCATGTATAAATATTAGGGGAAATGACACCAACAGAACATAGGATGGGTACACGTTAAATTAAAAAAAAAAAAAGAAAGAAATTGGAGCAATGGTATATTTTCAATTGTTCTTATTGAAACAAGATTCAAAATTCAGGGTCAAATATTGTCAAATTGAAAAGTCAATCAATTAAAGTGACACAAATTTCTAAAACGATTGGAATTATTAGTATAGTTTGTCCTGTTACCAAAAAAAAAAAGAGAGTAGTTTTGTCCTTTATTTATTTATTATATATATATTATATATTATATTTAAAGTATGAAGGAGGCTAAGTCAAACAGAACTAAGCAAAAAACAGAATGGGAACTCACAGGGCCTAATCCCTGTAAATTTTGCCAAAGAACTCCTCAACCGACTGTGGTGCCCTTCTTGAATTTTGCCCTTCATATAACATTCATCATAAAAGTTATAACTTTCTTAAATTTATGTAGCGTTTGGTTTAATTTTCAAATTTAATTTGTTTTCAAATTGTAATTTGAAATTCAAAATTTATAATCAAACAAAATTTTAATACAATTTCAAAATTACTTTCAAAACTCATTTTTTCTTTTTTATTTTTATTTTTATTATTAATCAATCAATCAATCAATTTTTCTCTCTCATCTCTCTTCTCTCTCTCACATTTTATATATCAATCAATTAAAAAATAAGTACAAATCATTTTAAAACTATTTTCAAAACTCATAATTAAACAAATTTTTTCTTTTCAAATCATAATTCAAAAACCCAACTCCACACTCACACTCAAATCATAATTTTAAAACTATACCAAATGACCTTTATTTTTTTAGGGACATAAATTGTAGCATTTTCCCATAACATTAATAAGTGTGTTTGGTGTCTTTTTTGTTACAGGGTTAGGAAAACAAAAATGATGGAAATTAATACCAATAATTTGTTTGGCAATCTATTTTGCTTTTTAAATTTCTAAAAATTATTTTGATAAATAAAAATATACCAAACAAGGCTAAAAGTAATTCTCCTCACAATGTGCAGTAATTAGTCTCGATGTATATGTAAAACGTATATATAAATTTTATAAATAAATAGATAGTACATTTAAATTTTAATTATTTTGATATTATCTTCGCATTAAAAATTATTATTAAAAAGACTCCAAAAATAAGAAAGCCCGTATAGTTCAAATTTTCATTTCAGTGAAAAACACCAAGAAAAGGGTAAAACTTCTTCTTCTTCTTCTTTTTTTATTTTTATTTTTATTTTTTTTTATGATTACTTACGAAAGATCTACTTAACGTGCATCTTGATTAATTCTCATTCGCAGTGAAAACATGCCATTGACCACGAAGTGTTGCAGTTGCCGAAACTCAAACTAAGTAAACCCAATCCAACCCCAAAGTTTTACTCATCGGTAAACAAATCACTAGGCCACAAACTCATGGTTAAAAGGGTAAAACTTCCAACAACCACCAATGACTCCCACCCAACCCACCAGCCACCAGGTTTAATACATAAATACCGCTGTATCCTTCAAATCAACTTCCGGCATGGCAGACACAAATAAGTAATTTCATAATTGGAGAAGTTATTTTGTGCTCGAGGACAAATTCACTCAGTGCTCCAAATCGAATGTGGATTGATAGAGAGTAGGGTCTATTAATTTCTATTAGTAATGAAGAACAGTAAGGAAACATTTAATATCATAAATTTAAACTTAATTATACAGTTTTATTTTCATAAATTTAAACTTAATTATACAGTTTTATTTATAATTTAAATTTATTCTACATATAAATTTTATATTATACAAAATTAATTTACATCACATAACCACCTACTTAAATCTAGGTTTTCAGCCATTTGATAATGATAATTGATTAGAAGAAGTAAGGTGTTCTTGAAAGGCCAAGAGGTTGTTTAGGATGTTTTAAATAAGTTTATTTTTTGACTTTATATGAAATATAATTGAATTTGACGTGATGTTATAAAAAAGTAATATAATTTAAATATAATAGTAATATTTTAACTTTTTAATTTTTTTTAAGAACGCCAAATCTAGCCTAAATATTTTTTCACAAGTTGAGTGGACTAATTAGAATTATTCTGTCCTGTCCCAAGAACAGCAAAAAGTCAACCAAGGTTTCTGGACTTCCTTTATGGCACTGAAGAAAAGGGCTTGACAAGAAGGTATGCAAGCTACCCACGACAATCATTAATTACAGTAAAGAAAGTTAAAAGCTCAAGACACTAGGAATAGAAAATGTCAAAAAAAATGAGATGTTGTCATAAAGAAACTAACATGTGTACACAATGCCAGAGAAAACACATCTTCATGCTACAAAACTCAGGGCTGTGATTTTAATACAATATAATGGTATGGGCCACGCATTTGGTCTGTCCAACATGATTTTTTAAAAAAATTAAAATAAAAGCCTGGTTTGAAAAGATTAAAAAGTTATTTGGGGTGTTATAAATAAATGTAATTTTTAATTTTTTATATAATATGGGTTGAGTATGGATTAAGTTTGAAGTGATGTGTAGAGAGGTAATATGACTTAAATAATATAATGTGACTTAAATAAGATAATGACTTTTTAACTTTTTTTTGGTTATGCCAAACCAAGCCTAAGCCTTGGTTTGGTTTTCCTTTTAGACTATATAATCACAAAAGATTAAAAAAAAGTTATTCCCTCTGTCTCAAAATAATGATCCCTTTTGGAGAATTTAATTTTTTTTTGATAGTACAATTATTCAATTGAAAAAAAGTTAATTTTCCAAAATTATCCTTTTGATAGTACATTTTTTGGGAATATCAATGTCATAATTGTACTTTTTATATTGTTTATTAATTTAAAAGAAGGGCAAAATAAGAAATTTATATTATTTTTGAACTTGATTTTTTAAGAGGGACTAATATTTTGGGACAATGAAAAATGGAATAAGGGACTAATATTTTGGGACTGAGGGAGTACAAAATTACAAAAAGATAAAAAAAGTTACAACAGTACCAAACTATCCGATATACAAATAAAAGTTAAAAAAGCATCATTCTATACTAAGGGCAATTTTGTCATTCTAAAGCCGAAAAGGTAAAAAAGCCAAACAATAATACCAAACGACTAAAAAGGTCTCAGGTTAAAAAAGTCAAAAAAATCAAAAAGTCAACTAAAAAAGCCAAAACCAAACGACACTTAAATAAGTCCACACTTTTTATTTTTTAATCTTTTTTGAGTCACATCAATTAATATCTCCTCTCTATTTTTTTATACATCTTTTTATAAAAAGGCAAAAAATATATTTATTTAAATTGTGACTATATAAGTACATGAAACGGAGTACAAACTTTTTTGAAATGAGATTTCATAGGTAGAGTCTTTTCGAATTGTCAATTTTAGGTGTTTATTAACTTTCTTTCTATAATGTCTTAAAATAATAACATTGTCATCGCATAATATGGTATGATTACTCATTATCTCCACCATCATCATCAGAAACCCCACTGCTATAAATTTTATAGGCATTGTATTCAACAATGCTTATGTACATCATTTCTATTTCTCTCATTGTCAAATTGCAAAAATAATCTGTTTGGTCTAAAGTAACAAATGGGACGTAATAGCGGTAAGGATGACATATGATAGGAGAGAGGGCAAATTTGACAAAATCTGAATCCGATTCGATTATTTATTTATCTCATATTTGATTATAGGTCACTTGAATTTAAATATTTCACATATCCGATTTAATAATCCAATGCGATCCATTTATTTATTTAGTTATTTATTTTGGAGTTACAATTTTATATCATTTAATTTTTTTTAATTTATGTTTTCTTTATTCAAATAGAGAATAATCAGAAATCCGATCCGTTTAATAATAACTTATTCAAATTATTGGATTATTGAATCAAATTTTTATAAATAAATTCAAATTTTAGGATCAAATTCGGATTATATTCAATCCATTGACAACCCCTATTTATAGGCCAAGTGGTAATGGTGGAAGGAGCATTGTGATTATGAAATGTGCATATATACAATATATAGTTTGCATGTATAAATATTAGGGGAAATGACACCAACAGAACATAGGATGGGTACACGTTAAATTAAAAATGTTGACCAGTGCGCAATAAGTGATGGTTAATTTTAATGTGTAAAATATATATATATATATATATATTTAAATAAGTAAAAAATGTATAAAATATATAAAATGTATATTAAAATTCTATCAATTTTCACATTATATATTCATTAACCAACGCGTAGTAGGTATTTTTTGCATGAATCATCTAAAATTTTTAGATTTTTAATTCTTGTCTGGTAAATATTTTGGCGTTAAAAAAATATAAAAGGACAAAATAGGCTATATAAGAGCATCTTTATTAGATTACCTAAATTTTACCTTAAAATATTATTAAAAAATTCATTCTCTATTTTAGAAATTATTTTTTCATCTATTTCCTCCAACAAACTCCCTATTCTTTTTCTATTCTATTAAAATAATATTTTTAATTATTTTTAAATTTAAATATTTTTTTTAATAATAAAAACAAAGGCAACAACACAACAACATAGAAGTAGCTGAGGAAAGCAAATGGATGGATGACTGGCCGGTCGACCGATCAAGTTAATTTTGGACATTTTCCTTCTTTAGCTTCAGGGAGTCACTGCAACAATACTTATATTTGGGGGGTTGAATAAGGGAATTACTGGGGATATGTTTTGACAGAAAAACTCCTTATTTTGAGTAAGGAGGTAACATAAAGGAAGAGATGTGGATGCTCTAAGTCAATAAGATAAAATGCACATTCAAACCATAATAATTACACTTTTTCTCTCACAAAAGTAAAAAAAAAATCCAAAAACAAAAACCAAACGAGAATAAAAGAGTTAGGCTAAAAAAGCCTCAATATAAAAAAATTAGCTACCGTAACCAATGTCAAACAAAGCTTTAAAGTTATTGAAATGCTTTATTTTTTGTCAAGAAAAATGAGTTCAGATCCTCTACAGTACTAAGGCCTCGTTTGGGAACATGCTAATTTAATAACTTTTTTGGCTATTTGGCTAAAATATGAGCTAAAAAAAACTAGTATGTTTGGGATGACTTTTTGACTTTTTAAGAAAAGATGTGCAAAAAGTAGAGAGAAAAGAAAATATTTGACTTTTTGGTATGGGTAGTTGGCTTTTTGATTTTTTAGTAACTTTTTGACTTTTTTGCTAAAAAAGTCACTTGCCAAAGCCTCGTTTGGGAACACGCTAATTTAGTAACTTTTTGGCTATTTGGCTAAAATATGATCTAAAAAAAATTAGTATGTTTGGGATGACTTTTTGACTTTCTACAAAAAGATGTGCAAAAAGTAGAGAGAAAAAAGAATCTTTGATTTTTTGGTATGAGTTGTTGGCTTTTTGACTAATTTAGTAACTTTTTGACTTTTTGACTAAAAATGAGGGTTGCCAAACGAGACCTAAGTGTGTATTGCACCATATAATCTCGTTTTGGTGCGCGCACACAAAAAAATCCCACCCTTACCGCTACAAGTTAGCTCTCCAGCAACCCTAGTATTCTCTTCCAGTAGCCCTCTCCTCCTACTTTTGAAGAAGCTCAGTGCAAACCCTAGATCTAGGATTTTCATATTGCAAAAATCCTAAATCTAGGTTTGGGGCTGGCGATGGTGAGGATGTGGTACTGGTGGTAGTTGGAGTGGAGGCGGAGAGAAAGGAGGAGGGGGACGGAGAGGGGAAAGAAGAAGATAGCAAAAGAGGAAGAAGAGAGCGTGTGGGGGTGGCGGCAGGCGGGATCACCGGAGTGGCAGAGAGAGAAGAGTAGTTTAGAAACGTGAAGGAAAAAGCAAAAAACGCCATTTTGGAAGAAGAAATCTCAGCATTTCATTTCTCTCACTTTTGATATGTCGCACTCTAAAAAAAAAAATTGCAAATTACACTATGGACTTAGCAGTACAGAGGATCTGAACTCAAGAAAAATGATGTCTAAGCAGACTAAAACCAATCTTTGTAGCTAGTCCAAGTTGCGGGCCCTAAGCATAGGCCAATTGCATTTTGTCATATAATGTTGTGTTTGGTTAGAAAATTTGGAAAAAGAAAGGGAAAAAGTGTGTGAAATTAGGTGAAATGTAAATATATTTTAATTACATTTTACCTAACTTTTTCTTTTCTCTTTCTAAATTCCTACTCAAATCCTCAAACCAAACACAGCATATGTCTGTTTAATTGTTACCCAATACAGAAAAATGATGTCTAAGCAGACTAAAACCAATCTTTGTAGCTAGTCCAAGTTTGTGGGCCCTAAGCATAGGCCAATTGCATCTTGCCACATGAGTCTGTTTATGTTGGAACAATCTTCTGTGTAAATAAAATAAATTAAAACAAAGTCAAATAAAATAAAATAAATAACTTACCGAATTTATTTATCGAACCGAATTAAAAATAAAAGACCAAGTCGAGTGTGTGACACTCTGTCCTTAAGACAGATTCGCCCCGCTACGGTGCTTACGGTTAAGTGGCGTCTATCTCCCAGGATACAATGATCTTCACAAATTGTAGTAGCACTCCAAACAATTTATTCGGCGAACCAAACCTATGTTCTAACTCTCTGAAAATTACCCTAAAATAATATGAAGAATAAAGGACGCAAGAGAGCAAAATGAAGGCAAGGAAAATAAATTTTCAGAATCAATTAAAATTGGAATGGGGCTGCCTTTATATAGGCTTTGTTGGCACCTATTCAATTTGAATAGAAAATGTATGAAGAAGGAACATACCCCTTCCTTTAAAATAAAGAGACACCATGAAAGGTTTGCACCCTTTCATTCAAATGGAGGTTTGACCCTTCCTTTAAGATTGTTGGAACAATCTTCTGTGTAAATAAAATAACTTGAAATAAATTCAAACAAAATAAATAAATAACATACCAGATTTATTTATCGAACCGAATTAAAATTAAGACCAAGTCGAGTGTGTGGCACTCTGTCCTTAAGACAGATTCGCCCCGCTACGGTATTTACGGTTGAGTGACGTCTATCTCCCAGGATACAATGATCTTCACAAATTGTAGTAGTACACCAAACAATTTGTTCGACGAACCAAACCTGTGTTCTAACTCTCTGAAATTTATACTAAATGTCATATGAAGAATAATGCAAAAATGCAGAATTTAGGACAGCCAAAGACAATAATCAGACCGATTTTTCGGATAAAAAAAAACTATCTCCTCAAGACTGCAGGAATGATGGGTATAAATAGGCACAAAATTTTGACCGAACAGGTTCCAAAGCCAAATGAACTGATGCAATCTGTTTTAAATAGATTTTTGACCGTTGCACGTGGAACCAAATTCTTTCCAGATTAATTGAAAAGAAGCCATTGGACCAAAGGCAAACCTGTTGGACCTTATTTCTTTATGCTATTATATATATGTGAGTATATATATATATATATATATATAACAATTTGAATAATTTAATAAATAAAGGAAGAGGTACAAATTTTAGGAAATCACTTAAGAACCTAAATTTTGAATTTAGAATTAAATTAAATTCTTACAATTACAAACTTTAGGAAACCACTTAGGAACCCAAAATTTGAATTTAGAATTAAATTAAATTCCTACTTTAATTTTTATTGTAAAAATTCAAATGAATTTAACCTAAAAAATTAAAGTTAAATCCGAAAACGACGTCAACTTCCCATTCACTCATAAATGGTTTTGACGTTCTGTCTTCACCGTGTGACTTGCCATGCGGCAAGGAACACATCACCTCTTCGGACCCACCCCAAAAAACGTTTGGGACCCACTCAATTTTGAGCTAAAAAATATGCCTATATAAAACCATTTTTTCAACAATCCCCCACATGAATGGAATTTTGATGGAGAGAAAATGCAACAACATGATCTAATTACAGAGAGTACAGAAATTGAAAATATTCTACAAAGGATAGGTAGCTTTTGGCTTTGAACCTTCCCTTGTGAGACACTATTTGATTTACTAGCTAACCAGTGAATATGATGTCTTGAACTGTTCAGCCGTTTGTGTAAACCAAGATAATAGAACTCACACAGTATATTCCCAGACACAGTTTAGTTCTCATTATTGTGTTCATTTTGGCCCTGAACAACCTGGTTTTTCATGAGTGCTCTAAACACTTGTAGCCCTTCACAAATCTTATAGAACCGGCCCAGTTCACACTCACATAGGTGATTCTTATGAAGAGTATCCTGCCATACTCCACTAGGTTTACCTAGATATAAGAATCATTAAAATTTTACTTAACCTTTAACGCTGCAGACATCACTTTTTCAGCAAAGAAATGGGTAGGAGTTGGACTCCACAGTGATCCTTCTGAGTCAATCACAACTCGGTTGTCCCTTTGAACCTAAATCTTGGGATCTCCAGTCAACTAGGTTGGGTTGCCGTTGTGGTAACTCTTATTAAATAGGCTTAAGTCTCATTTCCCTCGATAAATTCTCAACTAACTCTCTTGTTAACCCTTTGGTTAGTGGATCCGCTATGTTGTCTTTAGACTTCACATATTCAATGGAAATAATTTCATTAGAGAGTAGTTGTCTCACGGTGTTATGTCAACGATGAATGTGTCGTGACTTACCGTTATACATATGACTCTGTGCTCTACCAATTGCTGATTGACTATCACAATGTATGCATATAGCAGGC
>NW_021024616.1:1457621-1469186 GCF_004153795.1 Camellia sinensis
AAGAAATATATATGATATTCGAGACAAAAACATTTTGACATGAAGGACATGGGCATTGCTGATGTAATACTTGGCATGAAAATTACCAAAACATCAGAAGGATATGCTTTGTACAATCTCATTACATTGAGAAAATACTTGACAAATTCAGCAAAGATGATGATCATCTTGTAAGAACACCTGTAGATATTAATTTGTATAATTCTAAGAATGTACTTGAAAGTATTTCTCAATTAGAGTATGTCCAAATATTGGAAGCTTAATGTACTTGATGAACTGCACTCGCCCAGATATAGCTTATGCAGTAAGTAAATTAAGTAGATATACTAGTAATCCGGGAGTAGAAACAGGAAAGCAATTATAAGGGTCTTTAGATATCTCCGATTTACTCATAACATTGGGTTATTATACTAGATATCCAACAGTACTTGAAGGATACTGTGATGCAAATTGGATATCGGATAACAAGAGACTCAAAGTCCACTAGTGGGTATGTCTTTACTCTGGTGGGTGCGGTCGGTGTATCTTGGAAATCTTCCAAACAGACTTGTATTGCTAGGTCGACTATAGAATCTGAATTCATAGCTTTAGACAAAGTAGGGGAAGAGGTAGAATGGCTTCGCCACTTCCTTGAAGATATTCCAATATGGCCAAAACCGGTCCTCGGAAACAACTGCAGAAAGATTTATGACATCTACACCATTGGAAATTTTATCCATTTCGGTCATTTTGGCTTTAGCAACCTTCTTATTTGATCTTCCTTTGCCTTTATGTCTGTAACGGCGATCTTTGGCACGATGTCCATCTTTGTTACAAATGTAACAAATGCCATTAAACTTGTATTTCTTAGTTTCCCCTCCTTTAGATAGCATTCTCTTCTGCCATCTTTTAAAAACAGTTCTTAAGAATTTCTCTGGTTTTCCACCATGATTCACTGGCACAGTCCCAACATAAGGAGAAGTTGGCGTAATGGCAATTTGGTTGTTCCATGTAAATTTCTTCATTTAACTCACCATTTAAGAAAGCGGTTTTCACATCCATTTGATGAATTTCTAAATTATAGAGATGCAATGGCAATTAGCATTCTAATGGATGTTGTTCTAGTAACTGGTGAGTATGTGTCAAAGTAATCAAGACATTCTTTTTGTCTAAATCCTTTGACTACAAGTCTTGCCTTGTATTTATCTATTGATCCATCCGCTTTTAATTTTCTTTTGAAAATCCACTTGTACCCAAGAGGTTTACAACCTGGTGGCAAATCCACCAATTCCCAAGTGTGATTTTGCAAGATGGATTCAACTTCACTGTTGACAGCTTCTTTCCATAAAGGAGCTTCAGGACTGGACACAGCCTCTTTAAAAGTTAAAGGCTCATTTTCTAACAAAAATGTTAGAAAATCTGGACTAACAGATTTTGAGGTTCTAGCACGTTTACTACGCCTAGGTTCTTCTTCCTCATTTTGGTCTAACTTTTGTTCTTGATCCTGACTAGTAATAGCATCATGAGATCTTTTACGATTACTAATCTCTTGTCCAGTCTTATTTGGAAATACATGTTCAAAGAAAAATGCATTCCGAGATTCAATAATAATATTTACATGCATTTCGGAATGTTCTGATTTATGAATCAAAAACCGATAAGCACTACTATTCTTGGCATAACCAATGAAAATGCAATCAATGGTCTTAGGACCTATCTTAGTCTTTTGAAGACTAGGAATAGCCACTTTAGCCAAACACCCCCACACTTTTAAGTATTTATAGGATGGTACTCTTCCATGCCACAATTCATAAAGTGTTTGATTCACTTTCTTTTTCGGGGTACTTTATTAAGTATATAATTAGCAGAAAGTATTGCTTCCCCCCACAAGTTCTGAGGTAATCCAGAACTTATTAACATGGCATTCATCATTTCTTTTAAAGTCCTATTTTTCCTTTCAACAATTCCATTTTGCTGAGGTGAGTAAGGAGCGGTGGTTTGATGAATTATTCATGTTCTTTACAAAACTCACCAAAAGGTGATTTATATTCACCACCTCTATCACTTCTAAGTTTCTTAATTTTCTTGCCAAGTTGATTTTCAACTTCATTCTTATATTGAATGAAAGTTTCTAAAGCTTCATCCTTCGTTTGAATTAAATAAACATAACTATATCTAGTATAGTCATCTATAAAAGTGATAAAATACTTTCTCCCACCTTTAGTTTGAATTGATTTAAAATCACAAATGTCACTATAAATTAATTCAAGCGGTTTCGTACTTCTTTCAATTAAATGAAAAGGAGTTTTAGATAATTTTGCCTCAACGCAAACTTCACATTTATGATTTGAATCAATGTTAAATTTAGTTAAACATTCCATATTAATTAATCTACGCAAAGATCCATAATTAGCATGTCCTAGTCTACCATGCCATAAATTTGAAGACTCAAGCAAATAAGAAGAAGATGTAGTATTATTAATAACTGAGAGTACAACGGTCATTACATTTAACTTGAAAAGGCCATCAGACATGTAACATTTTCCTACATACATCCCGTTTTTGGTAAGTACAAACTTGTCACTTTCAAAAACTAGCCTAAACCCATTCTTACTCAACAAAGATCCGGAAACTAAATTCTTGCGAATGTCCGGTACATGCAGCACATTGTTAAGAGTGAGTTCCTTTCCAGATGTCATCTTGAGTACAATCTTTCCTTGTCTTTTAACTTTGGAAGTTGAGGAGTTGCACATAAAGAGTTGTTCACCATTGTCCACTATAGAATAAGATGTGAACATCTTTTTGTCGGCACAAACATAGCGAGTAGCACCAGTGTCCACCCACTATTCTTTAGGATTTCCGACAAGATTTGCCTCGGAAACAACTGCAGAAAGATTGATATCATCTATACCATTGGAAATATTGTCCACTTCAGTCATGTGGGATTGAGCAGGCTTCTTGCTTGTTCTTCTTTTGCTTTTGCCTTTGCTACAGCAATCTTTGGCCCGATGTCCCTCTTTGTCACAAATGTAACATTTGCCATTAAACTTGTACTTTTTATTTTCCCTCTCTTTAGAGCCTTGTGATGAACTTTCTCTAGAAGACTTTCGTTTCTTGGTTTTTGAAGCATGTTCCACCACATTTGCCTTAGACTCCATAGGAAGCTTACCAGCCCGCTTTTCAGAATTGCGGTTGTCCTCCTCAATCCTCAAACGCACAATTAACTCGTCCATAGAAATTTCTTTGCGCTTGTGTTTGAGGTAGTTCTTGAACTCCTTCCAGCCTTTTGGTAATTTTTCAATTAAGGCTGCAGCTTGGAAGGATTCACTGAGAGACATGTCTTCTGCGTGAATGTCATGCAGAATGAGTTGGAAATCTGGAGCTTGGCCGATCACAGTTTTTGAATCAACCATTATAAAATCCAAGAATTTGCCAACCACAAATTTCTTTGAGCCGGCATCTTCCGTTTTGTACTTTTTCTCCAACGATTCCCAAAGTTCCTTTGCTGTCTTGATTGGACTGTAGACGTTGTACAATGTGTTATCAAGTCTATTCAAGATGTAGTTCCGGCAAAGGAAATCGGCATGTTTCCAAGCATCAACCGCAGCAACCACTTGCCGGTCGGTTTCATCCTCTTTCAGGATAGGAGCATCTTCACGGAGGAAACGAGCCAGGTTCAGAGTTGTAAGATAGAACAACATTTTCTGTTGCCATCTTTTAAAGTCAGTTCCTAAGAACTTCTCTGGCTTTTCACCGTGATTTACCGGTACTGTTACAACAGGAGAGGGGGTTGGCGTCATTGCAGCCACCACAGTAGTACTTGTTTGGGCATTTGTTTCAGTAGCCATCAATTCTAATATATAAAACAAAATTATAATTTCATAAGGTGTTTGATTTATTTTCTTTCGGGGCACTTTATTAAGTAAATAATTAGCAGAAAGTATTGATTCCCCCCACAAGTTCTGAGGTAATCCAGAACTTATTAACATGGCATTCATCATTTCTTTTAAAGTCCTATTTTTCCTTTCAGCAATTCCATTTTGCTGAGGTGAGTAAGGAGCGGTGGTTTGATGAATTATTCCATGTTCTTTACAAAATTTACCAAAAGGTGATTCATATTCACCACCTCTATCACTTCTAAGTTTCTTGATTTTCTTACCAAGTTGATTTTCAACTTCATTCTTATATTGAATGAAAGTTTCCAAAGCTTCATCCTTGGTTCGAATTAAATAAAAGAAGGGTTTCTGTTCCAGGGAAAGAAAGAAAGTGTGTAAATTCTGTAAAATAAAAGAAATAAAAACTATAACTTTTATTATTTCAATAATTTGGAAATTAAATAAAATTTTATTTAACCAAATTAATTCCAACAAGAAATTAAATTCTGTAAAATAAAAGAAATAAGAAAAATAACTTTTATTTTAATAATTTGGGAAATTAAAAATAAAATTTTATTCAACCAAATTAATCCACACAAAATTAATTTCTATACACTTCAATAATAAAATTACTGAAAACAGATTTTAATTAATGAAAACTCAGAAAATAATTTCTAAAAACCAAAAATTAATTTTCTGATAAAATTCACAAAAATATATTCTGAATTGTTAATGACACCAGTATCGTACTACCTAGTTGTCAAAAAAATGACAGTATATTACTACTATCTGTCAAATACATATAATCACTATTTGTTTTTCCAACCAGAATATTATTTTTGCTAAATCCACAGAAAAATAATTTTCTTAAAAGAAGAAAGAGAAAAAGGAAATAAACGAAAAATTCTATAAACAGAATAAATTCGAATCCTGTCTTAAGATTGTTCCCAAAAACGTTTGGGGTCCACCAAATTTGGCGTCGAAGTTTGGCCCAAATAAGTGGGCCCCAAAACGTTTGTTTGCGGAGGTTTGGTATCGAATCAAATCCGAAAAATTCAGTCAAGTGGTCTCATTGCTGTCCAATTTTTCTCTAAGTGCATGTATTCCTTCATATTTTAGTTTTGAATAACAATTAAAGAGTAGTAATAGATCACAAGTTATTTATATACAAGAAAGATTGTCCAACAATCCGATTCTTATGAAAAAGTATCGCCTGCATACTGCCACTGTAGCGGGGCGAATCTGTCTTAAGGACAGAGTGTCACACAGTAAGTAATTAAGTACGTATACGAGTAATCCAGGAGGGTAGAACACTGGAAAGCAATGATTAAGGATTCTAAGATATCTCCGGATTTATTTGTACACATTGGCTTTAATTATACTAAGATATCCAGCAGTACTTGAAGGATACTGTGATCAAATTGGATATCGGATACTAGAGACTCAAGTCTACCAGTGGGTATGTCTTTTATCTTGGTGGGGCGGCTGTATCTTGGAAATCTTCAAACAGACTTGATTGCTAGGTCTACTATGGAATCTGAATTCATAGCTTTAGACAAAGAGGGGAAAGAGCAGAATGGCTTCCCACTTCCTGAAGATATTCCAATTTGGCCAAAACGGTGCCCTGCTATATCATAATTGTGATAGTCAATCAGCAATTTGGTAGAGCATATAGTCATATGTATAACGGTATAGTCATCGACACAATTCGTTCGACATAACACCGTAAAACAACTACTCTCTAATGGAATTATTTCTCATTGGAATATGTAAGTCTAAAGAACAACAGTACGGATCCTCACTAACCAAAGGGTTAGCAAGAGAGTTAGTTGAGAATTCATCGAGGGAATGGGACTTAAACCTATTAATAAGAGTTAACAATGGCAACCAACCTAGTTGACGGAGATCCCAAGATCTAGGTTTCAAAGGACAACCGAGTTGTGATTGACTCAGAAGGATCACTGGGAGTCTAACTCCAACCCATTTCTATTGATGAAAGTGATGTCTGCACGGTTTAGGTATAGTAATACTTTAATGATTATTATATCTAGGTATAACCTAGTGGAGTATGGTAAGATTACTTTTCATAAGAATCACCATGTGAGTATGTGAACTGGGCCGGTTTCTATAAGATTTGTGAAGGGCTACAAGTCTTTAGGAGCACTCATGAAAGGACCAGGTTGTTCAGGGCCAAAATAACACAATTAGTGAGAACTAAACTGTGTCTGGAGATATACTGTGTAGTGTCTATTGTCTTTGGATTTACACAAACGGCTGAACAGTTCAAGCATCATGTTCACTGGTTAGCTTAGTAAATCCGATAGTGTCTCACAAGGGAAGGTTCAAAGCCAAAAGCTACCTATCCTTTGCAATAGAATATTTTCAATTTCTATACTCTCTGTATTTAGACCATGTTGCAGCATTTTTCTCGTACCGTCAAATTCCCATTCATGTTGGGGGATTGTTGGAAAAATTGGTATTTTTATATGGCTTTATTTTGGGCAAACTTCGAGGCCAAATTTGAGTGGCCCAAACGTTGTTCTGGGATGATCCGAAGATGGTGCGTGTTCCTTGCCGCATGACAAGTCACACCGGGTGTAAAACGAAACGTTCAAAAATATTTATGAGTGTGAATGGAAGTTGACCCCTCGTTTTTCGGGTCTTAACATTTAATTTTTTAGATTTAAAAAATTCCATTTGAATTTTTTCAATAAAAAAAATTATTGTACGGAATTTAATTTAATTCCAAATTCAAATTTTGGGTTCCTAAGTGGTTTCTTAAAATTGTAATTGTGAGAATTTAATTTAATTTAACTTTAATTCCTAAATTCAAATTTAAGTTCCTAAAAAAGTTTCCTAAAGTTTTGGTACCTCTTTATTTATTTATTTGCTTTAACTATTTCATAGTTTAAATTTATATATATATATATATATTAGTTTAATTTATATATAATATATATTTAAAAATAGTTTAAATAATAAATACCTACAGATTTGAAACATTCTCTAACGGAACATTTTTCCAAATGTCTTGAATTTGAGATCAAACGGTCAACTTTATTTGAATTGAAATAATGCACCTTTTCAAACTTCTTTAAATTGATACCTGTTTCAGGACTGTTTGCTGGCCTATAAATACCATATATTCTAGCAGGTTTGGGATCTAATTTCAAAATCGAAAAATTCAGTCTGAACTCATTCTATTTGCTGTCCATTTTTTTTTTTTTTGTGTATTATTCTTCATTTTAAGTTTAGAATAAATATTAGAGAGTTAGAACATAGGTTTGGTTCACGAACAAATTGTTTTGGAATACTACTACAATTTGTGAAGATCATTGTATCTTGGGAGATAGACGCCACTTCAACCGTAAGTACCTAATACGGGGCGAAATCTGTCTTAAGGACAGAGTGCTACACTCGCTTGGTCTTAATTTTAATTCGGTTCGAATAATAAATCTGGTAATGTTATTATTTATTTTGTTTTGAATTTATTTAAGTATTATTTTATTTGCACAGAGATTGTCGCAAGCAATCAATAATTTGGGGCATACTTTAATTGAGAAATATTTCCTGTTACATTCTTAGGAAAGATACAAATTAAACATCTACCAGGACAACATGATCTAAATACAGAGAGTACAGAAATTGGGTAAATCGGAGATATCTTAGAACCCCTTATCATTTGCTTTCCAGTGTTCTACTCCTGGATACTCGATATACCTACTTAATTTACTTTACTGTGTACATTCTGTCCTTAAGACAGATTCGCCCCGCCTACAGTGGAGTATGGCAGGATACTTTTCATAAAGAATCGATTGTTGGAACAATCTTCTGTGTACATAAAATAACTTGTGATCTATACTCTCTTTAATTTATTCTAAAAACTAAATATGAAGAATACATGCACTTAGAGAAAAATTGGACAGCAATGAGAACCACTTGACTGATTTTTTCGGATTTAAAATTCCGATAACCAAACCTCCCAAACAACATTTGGGGCCCACTTTATTTGGGCCAACTTCGACGCCAAAAATTTGAGTGGACCCCAAACGTTGTTGGGAAACAATCTTAAGACAGATTCAAATTATTCCTGTTTATAGAAATTTTTCGTTTGTTTCCTTTTCTCATTCTTCTTTTAAGAAAATTATTTTCTGTGGATTTACAAAAATAATATTCTGGTTGGAAAAACAAATAGTGATTATATTGATATTTGACAAGATAGTAGTAATATACTGTCTATTTTCTTTGACAACAAGTAGTACGATACTGTGTCATTAACAATTCAGAATATATTTTGTGAAATTTTTGTCAGAAAATTAATTTTTGATTTTTAGAAATTATTTTCTGAGTTTTCATTAACTAATTCTGTTTCAGTATTTTAATTATTGAAGTGTTAAGAAATTAATTTTTGAGTGGAATTAATTTGGTTGAATAAAATTTTTATTTTATTTCCAAATTAATTAAAAAATAAAAGTTATTTTCTTATTTCTTTATTTTACAGAATTTAATTTCTTGTGTGAATTAATTTGGTAAAATAAATTTTATTTTATTTCCAAACTAATTGAAAAATAAAAGTTATAGTTTTTATTTCTTTTATTTTACAGAATTTATTTTTCTGTGTGGAATTAATTTGTTTAAATAAAATTTATTTTTTATTTTCAAATTAATTGAAAAATAAAAGTTACATTCTTATTTCTTTTATTTTTACAGAATTTAATTCTGTGAATTTGGTTTAATTTTTTGTGTAGTGAAAATTTTAATTATAAATTTGTTTTATAAATAGAATTGATGGCTACTGAAACAAATGCCCAAACAAGTACTACTGTGGTGGCTGGAATTTCACCAACCCCCTCTCCTGTGATGACAGTAAATAAATCATGGAGAGAAGCGAGAGAAGTTCTCAGGAACTGACTTTAAAAGATGGCAACAGAAAATGTTGTTCTATCTTACAACTCTGAACCTGGCTCGTTTTCTCCGTGAAGATGCTCCTATCTTGAAAGAGGATGAAACCAACCGGCAAGTGGTTGCTGCGGTTGATGCTTGGAAACATGCCGATTTCCTTTGCCGGAACTACGTCTTGAACGGATTTGACAACACATTATACAACGTCTACAGTTTAATCAAGACAGCAAAGGAACTTTGGGAATCGTTGGAGAAAAAGTACAAAACGGAAGATGCCGGCTCAAAGAAATTTGTGGTTGGCAAATTCTTGGATTTTATAATGGTTGATTCAAAAACTGTGATCGGCCAAGCTCCAGATTTCCAACTCATTCTGCATGACATTCACGCAGAAGACATGTCTCTCAGTGAATCCTTCCAAGCTGCAGCCTTAATTGAAAAATTACCAAAAGGCTGGAAGGAGTTCAAGAACTACCTCAAACACAAGCGCAAAGAAATTTCTATGGATGAATTAATTCTGCGTTTGAGAATTGAGGAGGACAACCGCAATTCTGAAAAGCAGGCTGGTAAGCATCCTATGGAGTCTAAGGCAAATGTGGTGGAACATGCTTCAAAAACCAAGAAAGAAAGTCTTCTGGAGAAAGTTCATCACAAGGCTCTAAAGGGTGGGACAATAAAAAGTACAAGTTTAATGGCAAATGTTACATTTGTGAAAAGAGGGACATCGGGCCAAAGATTGCTGTAGCAAAGGCAAAAGCAAAAGAAGAACAAGCAAGAAGCTGCTCAATCCCACATGACTGAAATGGACAATATTTCCAATGGTATAGATGATATCAATCTTTCTGCAGTTGTTTCCGAGGCAAATCTTGTCGGAAATCCTAAAGAATAGTGGGTGGACACTGGTGCTACTCGCTATGTTTGTGCCGACAAAAAGATGTTCACATCTTATTCTATAGTGGACAATGGTGAACAACTCTTTATGTGCAACTCCTCAACTTCCAAAGTTAAAAGACAAGGAAAGATTGTACTCAAGATGACATCTGGAAAGGAACTCACTCTTAACAATGTGCTGCATGTACCGGACATTCGCAAGAATTTAGTTTCCGGATCTTTGTTGAGTAAGAATGGGTTTAGGCTAGTTTGAAAGTGACAAGTTTGTACTTACCAAAAACGGGATGTATGTAGGAAAATGTTACATGTCTGATGGCCTTTTCAAGTTAAATGTAATGACCGTTGTACTCTCAGTTATTAATAATACTACATCTTCTTCTTATTTGCTTGAGTCTTCAAATTTATGGCATGGTAGACTAGGACATGCTAATTATGGATCTTTGCGTAGATTAATTAATATGGAATGTTTAACTAAATTTAACATTGATTCAAATCATAAATGTGAAGTTTGCGTTGAGGCAAAATTATCTAAAACTCCTTTTCATTTAATTGAAAGAAGTACGAAACCGCTTGAATTTATTTATAGTGACATTTGTGATTTTAAATCAATTCAAACTAAAGGTGGGAGAAAGTATTTTATCACTTTTATAGATGACTATACTAGATATAGTTATGTTTATTTAATTCAAACGAAGGATGAAGCTTTAGAAACTTTCATTCAATATAAGAATGAAGTTGAAAATCAACTTGGCAAGAAAATTAAGAAACTTAGAAGTGATAGAGGTGGTGAATATAAATCACCTTTTGGTGAGTTTTGTAAAGAACATGAATTAATTCATCAAACCACGCGCCTTACTCACCTCAGCAAAATGGAATTGTTGAAAGGAAAAATAGGACTTTAAAAGAAATGATGAATGCCATGTTAATAAGTTCTGGATTACCTCAGAACTTGTAAGGGGAAGCAATACTTTCTGCTAATTATATACTTAATAAAGTACCCCGAAAGAAAGTGAATCAAACACTTTATGAATTGTGGCATGGAAGAGTACCATCCTAAAATACTTAAAAGTGTGGGGTGTTTTGGCTAAAGTGGCTATTCCTAGTTCCTAAAAGACTAAGATAGGTCCTAAGACCATTGATTGCATTTTCATTGGTTATGCCAAGAATAGTAGTGCTTATCGGTTTTGATTTATAAATCAGAACATTCGAAATGCATGTAAATACTATTATTGAATTTCGGAATGCATTTTTCTTTGAACATGTATTTCCAAATAAGATTGGACAAGAGATTAGTAAACTAAAAGATCTCATGATGCTATTACTAGTCAGGATGACATGATCAAGAACAAAAAGTTAGACAAAATGAGGAAGAGAACCTAGGCGTAGTAAACGTGCTAGAACCTCAAAATCTTTTGGTCCAGATTTTCTAACATATTTGTTAGAAAATGAGCCTTTAACTTTTAAAGAGGCTATGTCAATCCTGAGGCTCTTTTATGGAAAGAAGCTGTCAACAGTGAAGTTGAATCTATCTTGCAAAATCACACTTGGGAATTAGTGGATTTGCCGCCAGGTTGGTAAATCTCTTGGGTACAAGTGGATTTTTAAAGGAAAATGAAAGCGGATGGATCAATTAACATATACAAGGCAAGACTTGTGGTCAAAGGATTTTGACAAAAAGAAGTCTTATACTTTGACACATACTCACCGGACTAGAATAAACATCCATTAAATGCTTAATTGCCATTGCATCTTTATAAATCTAGAAATTCATCAAATGGATGTAAAACCGCTTTCTTAAATGGTGAGTTAGAGGAAGAATTTACATGGAACAACCAGAAAGTTTTCTGTTTCAGAAAAGAAAAGAAAGTGTGTAAATTGGTTAAATCAATATATGGTTTAAAACAACACGCCAAAGCAATGA